>OY757923.1:64385155-64615155 GCA_963585895.1 Sepioteuthis lessoniana | reverse complement strand
TTTATCTATCTATCTATCTATCTGTCTATCGGATTTTGATTGTATACTGCGTTGCAGTGTCGGAGCAGAATGTCGTCGAATTGTCTGGACTTCCATACTTCTGGGGGAATCTTGTGCAGCCCTGGAGCTTTTCTATTTTTAATTTTTCTGAGAACCGAGTCGAGTTCTTGTGTGAACGGTCCTAGTTAAATGTCTAATTGTTTACTAATTATTCTGGTGATTGGTTCATGTGTTTTTTTCGGTGGGTTTCCAAGTAGGTTTTCGAAGTGCTGTTTCCACAGTTTTATTCTGTCTTGTTGGTTTGCAGCTTTCAGTTTTGCTTTGGCTGTGTTCTTTCTTCTACTCACTTCGTTTATTGTTTGCCAGGCTATCCTAGATTGTCCATCTTCCCCCGAGTAACAGAGTGCTCAGAGTCCGAATAACACTTATTCAGCCATTTCTTTGATTGAACAGTATTGTAACATATTCAACACAATAAAGACAAGCGAACAAAGACACTTCTTTAGAAAAATATACCTCTCACTTTATTCGAAAGGGTTGTGTGTGAGAGGTGAGTTGGAGACTGAACAGAACTGCAACATATTGACCCCCCCAACTCTTCTGACTATAGCAGCATTTCTTTCCCGTTCTCTTGGGCTGCTCAACCGGGGGCCTGGGGGTCCAGCCTCTGCTGGGACATGCTTTTCATTCCAGCATCTTCTCTCCAACTGATCTGAACTTCCTGTCACCGGGGTTATATGATAATTTGACACCCACCTAATTCTTGCGAGCGTTAGAATTCACACTCAATTCAACCCGTCGACAGTCAAGGGTATCCCCCAATATCTTCGACCGGATGCACCTGTTATTTACACAGGTGCATTTCTCATCTGACAGACCGCCCGGGTCGGAGGTCAATATGCAACAGTATTTTTTCCCATTAGAAAGCAATGCTTTATCAACGCACGAAATTCAGATTCTTCCATTGTTTTGAGACTTTGCAAAAGTAGCTTCACTTAAATAACTGCAATTTGTAAACAAATAATCTGATTGGGGTCAAATTTCGACACGTGGTAGGTTAGTACTTTATAAAAATCCTATTGATCTTTTATAAGTGGGGTCATCTACATGTCAGGTCTTGGACTTATTGAATGATGTGTTATTTTACGTTATGATAATTGTAACTGCCTATAAATTAAATTGTTTTTGCTTTTTTATCAAAAGCATTTACATGCAAATATAAGGTCATATTAAAACTTATTCAACTATCAAAGCGGGTGTCCTCGTGGTGTAATGGTTAAAGCGATGGACTGTGAAATCGTAATAAGCGAGTTCGTACTCTAGTCGCGCTATTACGTTCATTTTCGGTCAAATACCCTTGGGAAAGGTATGAACTCCCTTATCCTCCCAGCTATGGGTTAAATAGTACCACTACTGTTCTTCTAAGAGAACGGCTTTGGCATTAAATAACCTACAAAGAGTAGATATGCCATTAAACAAACCAAATCAACTATCAAATTTTTTCATAGAATTAGAATGAGAGATTAACTGGAAGAATTTTTTCTTCAATATTTCATCGAAAAGTAAAGATTTCTCAATAGATATTCGCTTAAGGTAGAAAATTGGTTAAATTCTTTGGAAACTTTTTTTTATAAAAAAAGTGAATGCATTTCAGTAAGGAATGGGATGTGGTAGAAGAAAATTTTGCATTAGAAGTTGTTTTTTTTTTAGAAAACACAGGTATCTAACTACAAATAGAATATCCTGCAGGTTAAGATATTTTTTAATCTTGGAAAAAAAATGATGGAATTTTACTGCTAGTAGGTAAATGAGAATGAGAGTATTTTTTTGAATATCGTGAATAGAAAATAATCAAAATTTGTCCCGGGCATTATTTCTTTCTTTTTATTTGTTTAGAAGCATATTAAACTTCGTAGGCTTCTTAATGCTAAATCAATCCTTTTAGAAGAATAGCAGTGCTACTATTTACAACATAGCTGAGAGATTTCATTCAGTTCCCGAGGTTATTTGTCCGAAGTGAACGTAATATCACAACTGGAGTTCGAACTCAATCGATATGATGTTACAGAGCAGCACGGTAGCCTCTACACAGCATGGAATCCCAAAATGAATTTTTAAAAAAATAAGTTTACTTCATTTTTGATAAGGTATACAGTTGACCTTGATATTCCGGGGGAAATAAAGACGATTTCTCGGATAGATACTGAAAACCATTTTTTCCCTTTTCAGTTGACTTTAAATGTGATTACAAGATGTCAATAGAACAATTGAGGCAAAAGGCATGAGTGTGATAAAGATTACCCCAATACATTATTGTATATACGGTGGGAATGATTATAAAGCCGAATACATAGATATTTCTTTCTTTTGAAGAGGTATTGGTTGTTGCTATTGACAGATTTTTAACGACCGAACACGAACATAATAGTTAAAAACCTTTGGAAAAATTCATATATAATATTCATTGAATATTCTTCAACCATATAAAATATTGTGCACTTTTTACTATTGATTTTATTATCATCATGTCACACACACACACACACACACACACACACACACACACACACACACACAGATAGATAGATAGATTCTGTTCCTTTGTGAGAATTTAAGGTTATATTGAGAAATCTATTGATATTTTATAGACTTCATATGACACAAAGAAAATGTGTTAAAATAGAGTAAAAAAACCTGTTCAGTATATACTTTAAGAGAAAAAAATCAGGATTTGACATCTTAGCTTTTTATTTCAAATCTCTATTACCGACAATAAACGGTCGGTCATGCACAAAGCATGTAAACTTTTTAGCCCTACATGAAGACCGTATAGGAGCCTTTCGTTCATCTTCATCCTAATTTGAACGGTTGCCTCCAGAAAAAAAATTGCCCGAAGAAAAATCATTTTGAGGAAAACGAAAAACGCTGCCGTTAATCTTGCAGGTAGGGAAAGGCAAAGTTCACTCCTAATAATCTTCTTTGCTATCTTCCATACTTGCATGTCAGTCTGTCTTTTTACACGACCAAACATTGAATAAATGAGGGTCGTTCAAACGGAAAAAGTGACATAAATTGGTATTTTTCGTCGTGACAACACAATACTTCTTATAAAATTTAAAAAATTAATTTAGATTTCTGCTTTAAATTCCGTGCTGGTGAGATGCAGAAAAAGATTGAGAGGTGTACCACAAATCTAAAATCTGGATGACGCTTCAAACTATTTGGTACAACCATATATATATATATATATATATATGTGTGTGTGTGTGTGTGTGTGTGTGTGTGTGTGTGTGTGTGTGTGTGTTGTGTGTTTATTTTAGCGGCATTTCTTCATTGATACATATTTCATTGAACATAAAAGATATTTTTGTCTACATATTTTTTTTGTTAATCCTTTCGAATTGCCGTATAGATCTTTTGATATTCGGCGGAAATTGCTTGATAAATTTTCTATAATTATTTATTTCCTAAGTACTTTCAGCCCGACTTTGGGCCATCATCAAGGGAGGATGTATTACAAAAGTGATGTAACTTTTGTATGCCCATTACTATTTTGTGAAAAGAAGAGCGTCCGTACTGTTGTATTTTACGGTGTTTACTCTTCATTTTTTTTGCGCTGGAATTAATAGAGATTCAGTTTTTCTCTTTAGGTTTCCTTTCCTTAGCCACTCCCACTTTTTCTCGTGTGACATGTTGCTTGTTATTCACTTAAAACGTTCATGGAGTTGTCTTCTATTATTATTATTGTTATAATTATAATAATTTTCTTCTAATATTGTTCCCGAGAACAATAATATTAGAACATCAAAATAACAAGCAAAAACTACAGATTCTCGAGGTACTACATATTAGGAACATACAACCCAAACTTAACAGAATTAATTTTGATACCAGTGCTAATGTACTTAAATGTCTTTAGCTACTGCCGCTATTTATAGAAAAAAAATAGCAAATTCCACATTTCGTCGCTATCACCGAATAATTCATATTTGCTGTTTTGTTGCGTCTTATCAATTCTTGCTTTCATGATATATCACATAATAAGCGAATGCAACAAATAGCACAGAAAGAGTATAAAACTGAACACGACTGGGTGGGTAATGTGATCTACTGGGAATTATGCAAGAAATTTAAATTGGATCATACGAACAAATGGTGTACGTACAACCCAGCATCTGCCTTGGAAAATGAGACACACAAGCTCCTCTAGGATTTTCAGAAATAAACAGATCCCCTAATTTTAGCCAGATGACCAGATCTTATAATAATCAACAACAAAAAAGGAGAGAACTTAAAGAATTGTGGAATTTGCTATCTCGATGTATCACAGGGTAAATCTGAAGGAAGTGAAACGAAGGATAAGCACCTGGAGGTTGCTAAGGAATTGAAAAAAAACTGTACACCATGAAAGTGACGATCATACCAATTGTAATTGGTGTTCTTGGTACGGTCACCAAAGGATTAATACAAGGTCTGGAGGACTTGGAAATCAGAGGAGACCATCCAAACTACTGCATTATTCAGATCGGCCAGAATACTATGAAGAGACCCGGAGATTTGAGAAGACTTGTTTTCAATCAAACTCCAGTGAAAGACCATCTACTTACGCTGATATGAAAACTGCTCAAGGAATAAAAATAATTACTCGCCAGCATTGATGAAAGCGTTAATGCTTCGACACGATTACTCGAAGACTACATGGAAGGAGTAAAGAAAGACTAATTACAGTGACTAGGAACAATACAAATGAGACAATGATCAATTGAACAACACTGACAAGGAAATGAAAATGGGAAGGAAAACCACAGTATGGGTATTTCAAGCGACAAACTATCGAAATCTAACACGAGAAGACTTGGACATAGTTAAGAAACACTGGGAGAGAAGCTGAATCTCTTCTAATAACAGCAAAAACAACGCCATAAAGACCAACTATTGTCTAGACAACGTACTTAGAACATCGATTGACAAAATCAAAGAGAATGGCTTCGAACTGACAAAGAAAAGAAGCAGAAGGTACCCCGCAACAACAATTACCGACGCCGACTACGCCGATGATAGAGCGATACTGGCAAATACACCTGACCAAGCCGAAACACTTCTGCATAGTTTGGAACGAGCAGCAGCAAACATAGGCCTCTATGTTAATGCACACAAAACGGAATATATGTGCTATAATCAAACGGGGGACATCTCCACTCTAGAAGGAACCCCTCTTGTAGACAAATTCACTTACCTAGGAAGCAGCGTCGAATCAACCGAAAAGGACATCGAAACGAGGTTAGCGAAAGCATGGACAGCTATCAATAGGCTATCGATTATATGGAAATCAGACCTAACCGATAAAATAAAACGCAGTTTCTTCCAGGCAGCGGTCACATCGATACTGCTATATGGCTGCACTACATGGACGCTAACAAAACGGCTGGAAAGGAAGCTAGACGGCCATTACACAAGAATGCTACGTGCAATCTTAAACAAGTCCTGGTGGCAACACCCCACAAGACACCAACTGTACGGCCACCTGCCCCCTATCACGAAAACTATTCAAGTTAGACGAGCCAGACATGCTGGACACTGCTGGAGAAGCAGGGACGAACTCATAAGAGATGTACTCCTATGGACCCCCACACATGGCCGTGCAAAAGCAGGACGACCAGCACGAACATACATTCAGCAGCTATGTGAGGATACGGGATGTTGTCCTGAAGACCTACCCAGGGCGATGAACGCTAGGGAGGAGTGGCGAGATAGGGTCAGGGATATCCGTGCTACCAGCGCGATATGATGATGATGTTAAAGCAAAACTAGATAAAACCCAACAAAATATGTAGGTTATATGATGAGAGAGACGAAACTATTAAAGACATAATAAACGAATGCAGCAACGTGGCGCAAATAGATGATAAGAAAACCTGTATAGGAATGTGATTAACTGGGGTCTATGCAAGAAATTTAACTTTGTCCCTATTACCAAAAACTATATGTACAAATGTTATGAAATAGCCGAGCCGAGGGATTTCGGTTCATGCCTTTGAGTTTAGTTAGGCTGAGAAGCTTTCGGCTCAGCACATGGGTTGGTTGGGTGTAAAATTGAAGCAGGTGTTAACGCGGATGCGCGCGAGCGGATGGAGGTGTCACTCAGATGTCATAACAGTCCGAGACGATACTGGTTGACAAGGTGCGGGTGACGTCACGCACCCTAATTATGCGGAAGTTTGTGTGAGAATTTTGAAGAAAATAAGAGTTGGGTTTTGGACACCAAACGAGAAGGATCAATTTTGGAGCTCGCAGGCGCGAGGCGAACGTGCGCCCGATGGGGGCCGCTCGAGTTGGGGGCCAAATGAATAAGACCTCATAGCAAGATTGTGTCTCTCCCCCTTACGTCGAAACCTTTAACTCAAAGTTAATAAAAAGGTTTCGTACCTGAACAAGAAGTAGTTACGTGTTTTTGAGATTCCTGTTCTTTATATATTCTATCGTTATGAACATTCCATGTCTATTTCGCACATGGCCATATTCGTGTATATGGCGACGCAACACAAACTACATTCTGTTCTGGAATATGAGACGCACACAATTCTCTGAGAATTACTGGAGTTTCACCATCAGATTGTTTATTGTCATATCCAGGACACTTGTTGGGGAAGTCTTACCTTTTTGCTGAGATGCAGTCGGTGTATCTGGTTATAAGTAAAGTTGGTGACCGTAGTCGAGGGCGACCAGAAGGCTGCCTTTTCAATAGCTAGTACTACTCCTTTCCTTGGATTGCTCTACTTTACCCTTGATACGCACTTTATATTCCTGAGTGTTAAGCAAGGAAGTATTAAGTACTATTTTTAAAGTCTTTGGTATTACCCTACCTGGGATTGAAACCAGACAATTGGCGAAAACACTTTTAATATGAGAAATATAATATTTCGAGGTGTGGTTTGGTTTGGTTTGGTTTCTTTGTTTAATGGCATATCAACTCTTTTTTGGTTATTTAATACCAAAGCCATTCTCTTTGAAGAACAGTAGTGGTACTATTTAACCCATAGCTGGGAGGATAAGGGGGTTCATACCTTTCCCAATGGTATTTGCCCAAATGTGAACGTAATAGCGCGACTGGAGTACAAACTCGCGTACTACGATTCCGCAATCCATCGCTTTAACTATTACACCACGAGGACTCCCCTACTTTTTTTTAATGTGGGCAAATACTTTAGACTGGCAGTATATATATATATATATATATATATATATATATATATATATATATTATATATATATATATAAGAAAAAACAAAAGGAAAAAAATGGAATATTAAAGAACATAAATAACATACTTTTTGTAACAGCAATGTCCTTTTACCATTCTCAAGTCAAGTGATTTATACAGTTTTAACACAAAGCCGTTAAAGAAAAACTGGAAGATGGAGATGGTTTAAACTTTTCGGGAATACTTGTAAAGCTGAGAAGAGTTCAAACATTTTCGAATACCATAAAATGCATTGAAATTAAACGACTAAAGAGTTGTGTAAGTTATTTGCCAATCCACGCACAAAGTAACATTTTCGTCAAAGGTTAATGGAGATCTAAAGCAAACAGGTTTTTAAAAAAAGCGACCGTTGAAATTTTGTTAAGTTAAAAAATATAACAAGCCATTTAATTTAGCATAAGTAAACAATTTAGTTCTATAAGACCCATTGATAGGACCCTATCAGGTGCTACCAATCCGGGCCAGTGGACCGGGGAGCGATGGCAATGAAGGTGTATTCGGCGAATACACCTTCAACTGAAAACCAGAGTGTTTTTTCTTATTTTGTGACCCACTTAAATGTCTTCTTTCTTTCATGAGTGACAGTTCACATCTATAACAAGAGCACAGACAATAACCAATCACTGGGTCTGTTATAACCACATTATCAAGGAGCGCATAATATGTTTCCAGGCTTTTTTCGTATGGGCACTTTTATTGATTGTACACACATAAAACTCGTGTCCGCTTCGAAGTAATCTCCTCCGGCTGCAATGGACTTGTACCGTTCCAACAAATTCTGGAAGGCCCCATCGAAGTCCTCTTGTGTGAGCGTGTCAATGACCTTCGTCACAGCCTCTTTCATCTCTTCAATTATCTCATAACGACAGCCTCTGAATTGTTCCTTGAGCTTAGGGAATAACCAAAAGTCACAGGGAGCAAGGTCTTGACTCTAGGGAGGGTAAGGAAATATCTTCATGCCCATCTTGGTCAAGTAGTCTGTGACAAGGATGGAGTTGGGGACTGGTGCATTGTCCTATTGGAAATGCCACTGAGCCGATTTGAAGAGTGCTGGCCTCTTCTGACGGAATCTCATCCTGAACTCCCTTAAAATCTCAACATAATATTCCTTGTTGACTGTCTGTCAAAAAAAGGGATCATCAAAAGTTTGAGGGTGGATTTGCTCTGTCTAGCCTTCTTAGGTCTGGGAGAGCCAGCATGCTTCCACTAAGAACTCTGTCTCTTGGTCTCTGGGTCATAACAGTAGATCTAACTTTCATCGCAGGTCACCAGAGCATCAAGAACTGCAGGATCTGAATTGATCAGCTCGACCATCTCCCTGCTGTCACGACATTGTCTTTCTTTCTGATCTTCTCTGAGCACTCCTGGGACAAACTTCGCGCTAATCATCCGCATCTTCAGTTCCCCGCGAATACTGACATCAAACTGTTAACTTATTGTCTCTATAGACACACGACGGTCCTTATCTATGAAATTCTTTATTTATCCAATCAACTCTGGTGTTCTGACTTCCTTATTCCTCTCACACCTCTCATCATACCCTACAGACTCCCTACCTTCCTTGAATTTCTTATGCCACTCAAAAACTGATGCTCGATTCATGCAATATGCTCCAAAAGTAGTCCGAAGCATTCCATACTTTTCTGTGGGATTTTTCCAAGTATAAAACAGAATTTTATTTCATATCGTTCTTCTAAAGTGCCCTCAGGTCCAGATTGCATTTTTGAAATTTACCAGCAGTGAGAATCAGGCTTTAGTAGGGTGTATTCCAATTGCTGCTGCAGCTCTTGTTCATTTGAACCTAAAATCATAAAAACTGACCATCTCATAACTGGTCATCTCATAACATGTATAGCAATAACATACTGAATTTTCAAGAGTCTACGACAATATTAAATACCTGTACAAAAAAGCCTGGATACTTATTGAAGGTATCAGATACTACTTATGAAAAATGATAAAGCAAAAACTAATTAAACGTTGAGCCCAGACAACGTATGTGTGTTATGATCGGCAGGTACTCCCTCGATAAACATATGATCGGCATCCTGCGAATGTTGTATGTTTTAAATTCAGGTACACAAACATAGACAATATTAACAACTAAACTTAAACAAATTAACCGAAAAATGGACTTAAGAAAAGAGTCACTCTGTACTTCACTGATATTTTAAAAGCAATCCAACACAAAAAGTTTAGAAAAAGAATGATAGAAATTTAAGCGGAATTCACAGTATCTAATACAACGAGCCAAAGACATACTGACCAAACTAGAATTATATTAAAGAAACGTTGATTTCCTGAAGTTAATCTTCTAGAAATATGTGGTAAGAAAATAATGAAAAACGTGAACAAGACCCCCCCAACCTAATTTGAAACGCTAAATACTAAAAAGCTTGAGCCTCCTAACGGAAGTAAAACACAAAATACAGAAATTCGAACGACTAGAAAAACCATCACTGCAAACTAATTTTCACACAAGAAGACAAAATAGGTACAGATTTTATTTTAAAAAATCCTAATTAAAAATAAAACTACATTACTATTTGTTATATAGTCATCTACATCATCATTCAGCATCACAACGACATAATATCAAAGACAGACGCATGAATATAGACGCAGGAAGGAAGAGGCAAGAAGACTTATTTAACAACATTTTTACCTCTCACTTTGTTGCAAGGGTTCGAAAGGGTTGTTCAAGGTTTGCATGTGAGAGGGTGCTGGAGACTGAACATAAACTTCATATTTTGACCTCCACTACTTATGACCGTCACGTTGTGTCTTTCTTGTTCTCTTAGATGCTCAACCAGAGGTCTTTAGGGTCCACTGCTGGATGCTGGCTTCCTTTATTGCATCTTATCAGCATCTTCTCTGGACCCTAAATTCCATCGGGGGTTTCCGAGGGCCCCCTCGGTCGGGTGTGGCTTTCACTACCACATCTGGTCTCTAGCTGTCTGGAATTCTACTGGCAACTGCTTTGACACCCAACTCAATTGAGTTAAATAATAATTCAACGCCAACACGATCACCCACTGGATCTTGGAAATCGAATGTTTAATCGTCATCAAGCGGAAATAACTGTCATGCAGTTCACAGGTCACTTTATTCCAGTGAATCACTGTAGTGGCACCGTGGGACCTTTTCCTTGTCCAATATTATAAGCCTTAATCCGCCCACGCGATCTCTTTCGATTACTGGCCATTGGAATGTGTCACTTCCTTCCGGTGGATCACCTGGGAATAGCATTTTTGGGCTGGGGCGAGGGTCAAAATATAATATATTCATAAGGAACAAAAACGGAAAAAAGTAGAAACTGAAAAAGTAAACATGTTATTACTTTATAATCCAACATGAAATATTACTGAACTAAACGGGCTAGATTAATCTGTGCTGAAGTTGGTGTTCTTTTAAAGAAACCGAACAGAATTACAAAATCTGGATGGGAAATTAGGCTAAAAAGAGGGGTACAAAAAACTACGATAAGAAGCGAAAGTAATGGGGAAGGAAAAGCTCAGATAGGTGAGGGATCAAAACAAAATAGCTTGCTCGCCAGGCAATGTGACTTTAGGAGATGAATCAAAGATATTGGCTCAAGTAGGACAATTTTAAAAGACTGGGTCAATATATGCAAACAAAAAAGACATTCTAAAATAACGAGTGAAAATTCTACCAGTGTAACGTAATGGCCTAGGGATTTCGGTTCATGCCTTTGGGTTTAGTTAGGCTGAGAACCTTTCGGTTCAGTACATGGGTTAGTTAGGTGAAAACATTGATGCAGGTGTTAACGAAGTGTCACTCAGAAATGTCACAATAGTCCGAGACGAAACGGGTGACGGAGTGCGAGTGACGTCACCCACCGGAAGCGCGCAGAGGTTTGTGGAGAATTGAAAGAAAGTTAGAGAGTTGAATACTAGACGCTAAACGAGGAGGATCCACTTTTGGAGCTAGCAGACGAGAGGCGAACCTGCGTCTCACCTCCTTATGTCGAAACCTTTAACTCAAAGTCAATAAAAATGTTTCGTACCCGAACAAGATGTCGTTAAGTGTTTTCGAATTTCCAGATTCCTATGTTCTATCGTTATGAACATTATATGTCCATTTCGTGCATGGCGTTAATTGTGGCAATGGAACACCAGTTGGTGGAGAATGTAGGAAGACACACCAACAACTAGATACAGAGGAAGCAAAAAAATTTTGGAGTCAAATATGGGAAAAGAAACAGCATAACCGAAAGGCCGTGTTGATAAAAAAAAATGAATTACAAGAACTCGTGTTGTATATTGACCTTCGACCCGGCCAAACATGTCATTCCAAAGTGATGCACCGGAAGGAGGTGACACATTCCGATGGCAGTTATGAGAAGAAATCGTGTAGGTGGGCTTGGCTGAAAAAATGGGACAAGGTAAAATTCCCATGGTACACTCATAGACTGATGCACCGGAAGAGAGTGACCTGTGTACTGAATGACAGTTATTTCCGCTTGATGACGATCAAACATGCCATTCCAAAGATTGAGTGGGCGATTGAACTATTATATAACTCGGTGAGGACAGGAAGTCAGTGAGTTGGAGATCAGATGAGTTAGAGACGAGGTGTGGTAGAGAAAGCCACCACCCGGCAGAAGGGGCCTTTGAAACCCCCGATAGAGTTTGGAGACCCGTTGGTGACAAGATGTGGTGGAGAAAGACAGCAGAAAGCTGAGCCCCCGGGCCCCCTGGTTGAGCAGTCCAGGAGAACGAGAACAACACACAGCTATGTCCGGAGGGGCTGGGGAGGTCAATATATAGCATTCTTTGTTCAGTCTCCAACTCCCTCTCACACGCAACCTTACAAATAAAATGAGAGGTACATATTTTTCTAAAGAAGTCTTCACTCGTCTGTAATTCATTGCGTCAATATGTATTCTGCATGTATATGTAATATATGATTGCATAGTTAATCATGGTCATGGCTATACAACACTCGAACATGAATCTGAAGCGGACAAATGAAACACTCAGATCAAGACTCAAGAAAGTACTGAATTAGAAAACACCAGAGCAAGATGGTATTCATGGATTTCGGTTTAAAGAACATCTGTCCATCCATGAGAGGATTGCTCTTCAAATGTGTAGAAGAAGCAAATATACCTATATAGATGACTAAGAAGCCTACCTAAAGATTTAGGAGCCCAAGAAAGAACCATTCCCTGCAATTAAAGACCGGTTAAATGCCTATCATGTGGAAATCCTAACAGCACTTAGGGAGGAGATTTATTACTTGCTCGCATACCAAGGACTGTTTCCACTTCCCTCCCAATAAAAGAGGAAGTAATCGGGGAACAAGAGGAAGAGCTGACGTACTTTACTTTAATCAGCACATTCTCAAGAAGAGAAACAAGAGATGGAAAAATGGTGTAGATTGACAAGATAAAAGCATATAACATGGTTGCACATAGCTAAATAATAGATTGTCTGAAAATATACAAGATATCTGACAAAGTTACAACGTTCATAGAGTTGGGGTGAAATAGAAAAACTACCGAAAAAAAGCAGAAATTCTTTTATCTGCTTTCCTGCTACATTTAGCCTGCAGACACTCTTTATCGAAGTGGTGAAGTTTTTATTGGTCTGTTCGGTTGAAAACAAAGATCTGCTTATTCAAATGTCTTAGAGTCGAAGAGATATATTTTTTAAAATGCATTATTTCATTTTGAGAATTTTTAATGAAGTTATTGTTCACGATAGCAAAGATTTAAAACAATGGTAGAGTTCAGATTTTTCGAATTATAAAATCTGAATGTTTTTCACGCTCATGAAAAAAAAAAAAAATTCTGATGGAAGCGTTTTTAACTATGGATTTATATAAAAACATATCGGGTTTGAATGGATTGAACTGAGAGTAAAAATCAGTATATGCTACACATTTTTCAAAGCAGATGTCAAGAATAAAAGAAGCCGCTGGGATGATACGAGAACTTGACCACAACTATACTCTTATAGAAGTAACCAAATTACTATGATTGATTCTGACTAAACCAGCTTCATCTGCTTCCAGATAAGGATTTTCTTCTTCACTAAAGTGGGTAAATAATGATATGAGGTGTTCCCAAAGGGAATAACGATTAAATGATTTAGTTTTCATTTTCATGAATTAAGACCAGGATATGGCACAAGGTCAATCTTTTTTTTAGCGGAGTTTAACATGTTTGAATTCAGAGTTTTCCTTCTCCTAGACTAGCTGCCTCAACAAAGCTGAAGAACCTAGTCTGTCCTACTATTTACCCATAGAGGGAGAATAATTGGATTCATACCTTTCCCTGGGGTAATAGTGGTATGTGAAATGCAATCAGCCTCGTCCAGGGTTTGGACTCGTGTCGCCGTGTCCATTTCCTACGACGATAAGCATTACACCACGGGCACCTTGAAGAAAATGAAGATAAAGCTCGATGATGATGCTTTTTTACCACAACATGATCGATTAATTTTCCAAAATCGAACGAAGAATTAAATTGATTTACAAATGTATTTTGATACGTCGTTATTTGTAGATTTTACGATTTTCTTTCGTAAACAATAGTGGTAATAATCGTCGCCAGGGTATTATTAATACCGGGCTGTATCAAGTCTATTGAAGACGAGCATCAAGTCTGTTGTTGAAATTATATTTTCATTAATTAAAACTAATTCACATCACATTCATGGATGAAGAAAGGCAAATCCCTTTTCGGGCCTCAGAGTAACGCTCTTCTTTTCCTTCTCTGCTTTGACTATTAGCCTGCATAATGGACTACATACCCAGGCTTCCAAGTCACAGTTTGCGACTTATATATATATATATATATATATATATATATATATATATATCCTTGGCATTTAAGCAACAGCTGTACTGTACATTCTCGAGTTATAAAGAAATTTTCACCTAAATACAACGGGTCATTCATTACATGAGATATGTGCTTGATTCTTTCTTTCTTTGTTATTTAATGGCGTATCAACCTTCTCAGGTTATTTAATGCCAAATAATTCCTATTCAACCAATCGATGGAAGGATTAGGTGGTTCCTACCTTTCCCAAGGATATTTGTCAAAAAAGGGAACATAATAGTGCGACTGGAGTGCCAGCGCTTTAATACCAAAATGCCAAAACCCTTTTTATGGAAGAACAGTAACAGTATTTATCTGCCCCCACCTAGTTAAGGAATTAAGGAGGGGTGTCCTCGTGGTGTAATGGTTAAAGCGATGAACTGCGGAATCGTAGTACGCGAGTTCGTACTCCAGTCGCGCTATTATGTTCACTTTCGGGCAAATACCCTTGGGAAAGGTATGAACCCCCTTATTCTCCCTCCAGCTATGGGTAAATAGTAGGACGGACTAGGTTCTTCAGCCTTGTTGAGGCAACTAGTCTAGGAGAAGGAAAACTCTGAATTCAAACCTGTTAAACTCCGCTTAAAAATTGACCTTGTGTCATATCCTGCCCGAGCGGAGGGGTTGGTAAATAGTACCTAGTTAAGGAATAAGGAGGTTCATACCTTTCCCTTGAAACTGATCGTGTGAGAGTGACTGCAGTTTGAAATCGCTTACAACAATATCGCAGTTCAGTACGTTAGCCACTACGACACAGATACTCACTTTTAGGTTGATTGTGTTTAACTGGAAATTCTTATCAAACATATTTGCTTAGTTTTCTGAAAATCGCAAATTACTGATGAGGGTTCGAACCACAAAAGTTAATTCATTTGAAAATCATTTCTTTAAACTTCTTGACTTGTAATTCAACATGCTCTTAAGGAGAATACACGTATGGTAATAGCTAAAGTGCTGGACTGGAGTCTCGAAGTAAACGAGTTCAAACTCTTGTCACGCTATTACGTTTATTTTCAGAATAATACCCGTAAAAATTGTATGAATCCTCTCATCTCCACTGGTATCGACACACGACTGACAAAGGTATGGACGGCTATCGATAGGCTCTCGATCATATGGAAATCAGACCTAACCGATAAAATGAAACGCAGTTTCTTCCAGGCAGCGGTTGTTTCGATACTGCTATATGGATGCACTACATGGACGCTAACTAAACGGCTGGAGAAGAAACTAGACGGAAATTACACAAGAATGTTGAGGGCAGTATTGAACAAGTCCTGGCGACAACACCCCACGAGACACCAACTATACGGACACTTACCCCCCATCACGAAAACTATACAAGTTAGACGAACTAGACACGCAGGACACTGCTGGAGAAGCAAGGAGGAGCTCATAAGCGATGTACTCCTGTGGACCCCCCACATATGGATGTGCAAAAGCAGGACGACCAGCACGAACTTACATACAGCAACTATGTGAGGACACAGGATGTAACCCTGAAGACCAGCCGGAGGCGATGAATGATAGGTAGAAGTGGCGAGAGAGGTTCAGGGGTATCCGTGCTGGCGGCACGACATGATGATGATGATGAGTATCTCTACTAGTTTCTAAAAGGGCGGCTTTGTTATCAAATAACCTACGAAGGTTGATATGCCATTAAAGAAAGAAAGTTATAGATAAAATCACTTGCTTAGAGATAAATATTTAAAGCATGTTTACAACCGGTTACCCAAAACCGAATTTAAAAAAAAATATTAATAATAATAATATTAGTAATAGTAATAATAACAGTATATAAAGTAAAAGAGTAATTATGAATCTCCTTAGTGTTTGCCAATGACCCTGAAGACCGGGGTTAAATCTCAGGTCGACATACCAAAGACTCAAAAAAATGGTACTTCATGCCGCCTTGCAACCCTCAGTTTTATAAGGTAAGGACCAAGGGTAAAGTGAAGCAATTCAGAGAAAAGAGTAGCCTCCTCCCATACGCTTCGGTGTAGTAGCTATCGAAAAGGGAGCTTTGGAGTCACCTTCGACTAAGGTCGCCAACTTTATTTATCCTTCCAGGTAAGGTTTAAATAATATCTTTGCTGTTTTTCTACTAGTATGGCTTTAGTTTTTTTTTATTCATTCATTGTTTGTATCCAACATTTCATTTATCAAAAAAATTATATATATATATATATATATATATATATATATATATATATATATATATATATATTGAATTATGTACACTTTTCTTTCACTATCTGTTTATATATGATAATAAATTGGTGCAACTCCACTTGATTCGAAATATTCAGCTAAGATAGGCATATTTAATTATGAAATTTAATTACATTATATTAAACTTGTCTATAAGATTTACATAGTTGTTACCGCTTTATTATTGGTTGATTTGAGTTTTGATATTATATAGAGAGACTTATATTTTTACATCTGTATTTATAACAGAAAGCTCAAAGATATTCTGTAAATTTCTAAAGAAATAATTTTACATCGGTTATAGTACACCCCTTTACAGAACAGTAAAATAGATGACTAAGTGATACTAAAATTTTATGAACTAAATAAATTACCGGGCATTTTTTTACGTATTAATTTTCATTTCTTATATATATAATATATATATATATATATATATATATATATATATATATATATATATATATATAAGAAATGAAAATTAATATGTAAAAAAGGCCCGGTAATATATATATATATATATATATATATATATATATATATATATATATATATATATATTGATTATATTTACATTATATAAATATATCTATAATGTATAATATTATTGTAGCCATTATTCTGTACGTTGCCTATAATAACTGTTATATATGTTTAGTATCATCATCATCATCGTCTCGTGCTGCTAGCATGGTTATCCCTGACCCTCTCTCGCCACTTCTCCCTATCATTCATCGCCTCTGGCAAGTCTTCAGGCTACATACCGTATCCTCACATAGCTGCTGTATGTATGGTCGAGCTGGTCGTCCTGATTTTGCTTGGCCATATGCGGGGGTCCATAGGAGTACGTCACTTATGAGCTCGTCCTTGCTTCTCCAGCAGTGTCCTGCATGTCCGTTTCGTCTAACTTGGATAATGTTCGTGATGGGAGGCAGGTGGCCGTATAGTTGGTGCCTTGTGGAGTGTTGCCGCCAGGATTTGTTCAGTATTGCTCTCAACATCCTTGTGTACTTGCCGTCTAGTTTCTTCTTCAGCGGTTTAGTCAACGTCCAAGTAGTGCATGTTTAGTATAGACTACACATACAATTATATATATATAATATATATATATATATATATATATATATATATATATATATATATATATATATATATATATATATATATATATATATATATATATATATATATATATATATATATATATATATATATATATATATATATATATATATATATATATATATATATATATATATATATATATATATATATATATATATATATATATATATATATATATATATATATATATATATATATATATATATATATATATATATATATATATATATATATATATATATATATATATATATATATATATATATATATATATATATATATATATATATATATATATATATATATATATATATATATATATATATATATATATATATATATATATTATATATATATATATATATATATATATATATATATATATATATATATATATATATATATATATATATATATATATATATATATATATATATATATATATATATATATATATATATATATATATGAAGCAATGTCTCATCATTTGAAAAAGATATCGACACACGACTAACAAAGGCATGGACAGCATCCGATAGGCTATCGGTCATATGGAAGTTAGACCTGACCGATAAAATGAAACGGAGTTTTTTCCAAGTAGCGGTCGTATCGATACTGCTATATGGATGCACTACATGGACGCTAACAAAACAGATGGAGAAAAAGCTTGAAGGCAAATACGCAAGATTGTTGCGACCAATTTTTAACAAGTCGTGGAAGCAACACCCCAAAAACGGCAGCTGTACAGCCACCTATCTCCCATCACAAAAACTATCAAAGTTAGACGAACCAGACAGGACACTGCAAGAGAAGTGGGGACGAGCTCAAAAGTGGTGTTCTCCTATGAACCCCTTCACATGGCCGAGAAAAAGCAAGGCGACTAGATCGAACCTACATACAGCAGTTCTGTGAGGATACGGGATGTAGTCCTGAGGCCCTGCTAGAAGCGATCCTATTTACCCACCCCTCCGCTCGGGCAGGATATGATACCAGGTCAATTTTTAAAGCGGAGTTTAGCAGGTTTGAATTCAGAGTTTTCCTTCTCCTAGACTAGTTGCCTCACCAAGGCTGAAGAACTTAGTTTGCCCTACTATTCACCCATAGCTGGAGGGAGAATAATTGGATTCATACCTTTCCCAAGGGTATTAGTGCTATGTGAAATGCAATTAGTCTCGTCCAGGATTTGAACTCGTATCGCCGTGTCCATATCCGGCGACGATAACCATTACACTACGGGCACCTGCTAGAAGCGATGAACGAAGGGAAGAGTAGCGAGAGAGGGTCAGGAATATCCGTACTGGTGTCACGACAAGATGATGATGATGATGGTGATTATGTGATAAGCAATTTACCAAGCTATTGCCTCGATGTGGCCATATGAAAGGGTAACCCAATGAGACTAGAAAACACTTGTGAATTTTTGTTAGTCTAGCTTGTTAACCCTTAAATCAGCCGAGGCATATATTGGTTAAAATGCCCTTCGTAATTTACTTAGATTCTGGCTCAGATGCGGTGAAAGGTCGTATAAATCGTGGATCCAGGGAGACTCGAACTCACGTGTACAGGTTTGTTAGTCTATCTTGCTAACGATTACACGATACGAGACGCCCAAGGGTTAATATGTTATTAAACGAAATAATCTATTCTGATCTGAATTCATTGGCTTATTGCTTGAGCCGTGGAATACTTCTTTCGAATATGTGCCTCTAGTGGTCAATTGATGATGCACACATATTAAAATATATTTTCCATTTGCTTCGAGTCAAACTAATACATAATGGTAATGATGAGTTAAAAGAAATGAGTTGCCGTTTCTATGTACGTAAAGCTTATGGATTAAGCTATTCATTGATGACATAGAAATGTGCTCCAAGGAGTTATTTCTAATATGAACCGTTCAGATTCGTGGGTCAGTAAGTTATCCTGAAGCTTTTGGTAGTGGTTCTATTTGCTGGTATAGCGAGTGAGTTTATCAATAGACTCTTTATGTAATATAATCGCCGAGGGATTTCGTTCAATATATCTTGCCTTTCGGTTAGGCTCGGCTGAGAACTTTTCGCTTAGCGCATGGGTTAGTTAGGTGCAACATTAACGCAAGTGTTCACGCGCGCTCGGAGAGGATGTGTCATTCAGAGATGTCAAAATGAAAAATCCCAGATAGGAATTGAGACCAGGGTATATGGGTGACGTCACACACCGGAAGCGTGGGCTGCGATTTGTGAAAAAGCAGTTAGTTGAGTTACTGCCTCGGAAGAAGAAGGTTGACTTTCAGAGCTGGGCGAGGCCAGACAACTTTGTGCGCAACGGGCGCCGCGCGTTGGTTGGGTTGAGAGCTGACGATGTAAAAGCAGTCAGCGTAGAAAGATTGTGTCTCTCTCTCTCCTCATGTCGGATAACCTTTAACTCAAAGGTAATAAAAAGTTTCGTACCTGAACCGATTTTGTAAAGTTTCGTGTTTTTAGATTCCTTATGTCTATTACACATATTCATGTACATATTTACCAATCCTCCGCTCGGGCAGGATATGACACAAGGTCAATTTTTAAAGCGGAGTTTAACAGGTTTGAATTAAGAGTTTTCCTTTTCCTAGACTAGTTGCTACACCAAGGCTGAAGAACCTAGTCTGCCCTACTATTTTACCCATAGTTTGATGGAGAATAATTGGATTCATACCTTTCCGAATCGTATTAGTTCAATGTGAAATGCAATTAGTCTCGTCCAGGATTTGAACTCTTGTCGCCGTGTGCCTTTCCTCTGACGATAACCATTTCACCACGGGCACCTCCTTAATGTATTCATGTATGGCTACGTAACATTTACTTCTCGAGTTTTGTTTTGGATTAAGCCAAGCTCAATACAATAACCTGTCGCGATTCACCAACTCAAAAAGGAGCGTCCAAGATATGACCAAAATTTGGATCTGATGATGAAGCTCCAGTTTTCGAGATCTGCTGAGTGCGTAGGATCCATTGATTGTTTTTATCCTCAATTTCACTCTAAACTGAAGTTTTTCGCATCAATGCCTGAAAAAAATCTGTTTAAAGAATTAATTGCATTCGATAGAACGGTGGGCAAGAAAAACCTACTCTTAAGAAACATTTTTATAAAAAATGGAAATGTATATTGACCTACGACCTGGACGGGCTGTCAAAATAGGAAATTCACCTATGTAAATAACAGGTGCATCCGGTCGAGGAATATCAGAATTATAACCTTGACCGTGGATGGGTTGAGTGAGTGCAGTTGTGACGCCCACAAGAAGAAGGTGGACGTCGAACTGTTATATAACTTGGTGAAGATAGGAAGTCAGTTAGTTTGGAGACAGGACTAGTTGGAGACAAGGTGCTGTAGAGGAAACTAGCACCCAGCAGAGGGAGCCCTCAGGCCCCCGATTGAGCAGTTGCAGCTTTGGAGACCAGACCAAATCGTGATAAGATACGGTAGAGAAAACCAGCACCCAGAGAGGCTAGGCCCCCAGGTCCCCAGTTGAGCAGTCCAGGAGAACAGGAAAGAAACGCGGTTAGGACCAATAGAGTGGGGGTCAATATGTTGCAGTTCTGTTCGGTCTCCAACTCCTCCTCACACACAACCCTTTCAATAAAGTGAGAC
The DNA here is from genome assembly GCA_963585895.1 of Sepioteuthis lessoniana. Classification (NCBI taxonomy): domain Eukaryota; kingdom Metazoa; phylum Mollusca; class Cephalopoda; order Myopsida; family Loliginidae; genus Sepioteuthis; species Sepioteuthis lessoniana. The sequence continues at coordinate 64,594,099 of OY757923.1, read as the reverse complement.
GTATATTTTTCTAAAAGACAGTGTCGCTCGTCTTTATTGCATGCCTATGTAGATGTATATAGGTTAGGTGTTTGTATAGTTGGTTATGGTCATGGCTATACAACAGAAACATGAACTTCAAATGAACTTTATATCCTAATCTGTAGGCGTAAAATAAGTCGAAATGGCTTGTGACATGCCACTGAAATCAATCAATCCATAAACAATCAGTCATGCTTCACTTCACCACTGTACTGAACTAAACAAATCCCCTAGGTATTGAGGCTATCATGCAGGACATCCACATCCAAAAAAGGGAATTCAAACTCCATTCATTCTATTTTGTTCACTTTCTTATCAATACGCTGAAGAAAGATTTGTCCTGCCAGCTAGGTCTGTAGAATACACCATCTGTTTCTCTGCAGAGGAGTAAGACCTCCAACCAACGAGTGTTCTGGATATGAAACTAAACAATCTGATGGTGAGGTTCCAGAAATGCTGGAGCTTTGGGAAATGCAGCGCAACCCTTTATTGCTATCACTCTCAGGTCCACTCTGGCTCAAAGTGATAGGATTGGATAGGGTCCTATATATGTGTCAGATAGAACTGTGTACTTATACGAAAATGAATTGTTTTAAATAAGACTGTTTTGACATTTAAACTGTGTACTTATATTAAACTAAATTGTTTGAAATATAACTGTTTTGGCATTGAAACGGCGTACTTATGCTAAACAGAGGTGTTTGAAATAGAACAGTTATTTAATAGAAGTAAACTGGGCACTTATGCAAACTGAATTGTTTCAAATAGAACTGTTTTGACATTTAACCAAACTTTTTTGACACTTAAGTGTAAGTAAACAAAAACTATTTATATTAAAAAGATTTTTTGAAATTTAATTTGGCCTTAAATGAACAGAGAACGGTTGATATGCCGTAAGACAAAACAACCAACCAGTGTGAAAGATATGAATTCCCTCATCCTCTCAGCTACGGATTAAATTGTACGACTCATCATCATCATCATCATCATATCGCGCTGGTAGCACGGATATTCCTGACCCTCTCTCGCCACTCCTCCCTATCGTTCATCGCCCTAGGTAGGTCTTCAGGACAGCATCCCGTATCCTCACATAGCTGCTGAATGTATGTTCGTGCTGGTCGTCCTGCTTTTGCACGGCCATGTGTGGGGGTCCATAAGAGTACATCTCTTATGAGTTCGTCCCTGCTTCTCCAGCAGTGTCCTGCATGTCTGGCTCGTCTAACTTGAATAATTTTCGTGATAGGGGGCAGGTGACCGTACAGTTGGTGTCTTGTGGGGTGTTGCCGACTACAATCCTCTTATAAAGTTGATGTTAATATTTAATTACTCATGGAGGTATATATACCATTAAACAAAGAAACCTAAACAACCAAACATGTCTCAAATAAATATGATAGCAATTTGATAATTGTTACGGCCTTTTGTCACACTTATCTAAGCTTCGATGGAGGTGCCCGTGGTGTAGTCGTTATCGTCGTAGGAAATGGACACGGCCACACGAGTTCAAATCCTGGACGAGACTGATTACATTGCACATAGCACTAATACCCTTGGGAAAGTTATGAATCCAATTATTCTCCCTCCAGCTATGGGTAAATAGTAGGACAGACTAGGTTCTTCAGCCTTGGTTAGGCAACAAGTCTAGGAGAAAGAAAACTCTGAATTCAAACCTGTTAAACGCTTAAAAATTGACCTTGTGTCATATCCTGCCCGAGCGGAAGGGTTGGTAAATAGTATCTAAGCTTCGTAAGGTTATGGTCGATTGGTTATGTAGATTAATTCATATTTGACCAATGTTAAATAATTAAGGTCAGTATTTTGATATCTTCGAAAGCTGTTGCCCGGTACAGACGTAGATGTGCAGATGTAAATGCTAGCTTGATAATTGAATTTAGTGGTCAGCTGTATATGAATGGGCTAAAGACACTTCGAAAATGATAAGTTCTATTTCAGTTTATTACCGGAAACTATGGTCAACATTTTATATTTATGGATTTTGACATTGGCTGAGTTGTCATTTGAATAATTGGAAAGGCTGGACAGTCTTATAAATGGATTCCAAGATCAACTGAACGAGATAATGAGGTTAAATTTTTCATATGCGGAAGCAACAGGTGTTCGTGGTGTAATCGACACCGTAGTAAGAAATGAACTCGAGTTCAAACACTGATCGGAGTTATTTTCATTTCACATATTGCTGCTACCAGAGGGGAAAGTATGAATCCAATCATTCTACCGCTGGTTTTGGGCAAATAGTAGGGAAGACCACGTTTTTAACGTTGGTACAGATAAAAAATTTTCCTATTAGGAAAACTGATTTCAAGCCTCTTAAACTCCACTAAGAAAATGACCTATATCTTACTCGTTTGTAATTGTCTGGTAAATGTACATATATATTGAAGCAACATACAGTTTCAGATAAAAATGCACTCAGACAGTGGTTGAATGCACACAGCCGTAGGTTAAGAAAGAGAAAGTTCGAAAGAGTAATATTTGTAGAATATTTTATGGTTACTTAAACTTTTTTAACTTCTTTAAGTATTGATGAGTGGGAATACCTAATTGAATAGTGGCTAAAATTCTCCACTGTGACATTGTAGTAAGCGAGTCTGAATAATACTCCAGTCAACTAACACGTTCACTTTTGTATTAATACCCTTAAGAAAAGGCATACTGCCCCTAATCCCCAGGCATTGGGTTAAAACGTACCACAACCACCCTTGAAATTCAAATCCAAAACCATCTCTAAATAAATTCAGAGGGTTTATCCATAAGATTTGAACACATCTGAAAACTTACATGGTAGGACACACAGACACATGTATCTACTTACCCAATCCCTCAGCCACTGGTTGGGTGCGACCCAAGGTTATTTATTAACGGAGGGCAGCTGGTATTTAATTCAGAATTTCTTTTCTCTTAGACTATTCTACCAACCTAAGACAAAAGAATTTAGCCTGCCCAGTTATCTACCCTTATCTTGTGGTAATACATATTTGTATATTTCCCAAGGGGATTATTACAACTAAGTAAAGCGCAAGCAGCTTCATCAAGGATTTTAACTCAGGTTGGCAATTCCATTTTCTTCGAGGATGACCATTACACGAAGAATGTATCTCTCTCACAGACATATGTATGTATTTACCAATTCCTTCACACGGACAGATTGTAAAAAAATGATAATTTTAACGTGGAGTTTAATAGGAATTCAGTGAATTCTTTCTCCTATACTGGTTGCCAAAGCAAGTTTGAAGAAACCCGTCCACCCTAGTATTTACCCATAGCTGGAGGGAGAATGGTTTGATTCATACCTTCCCAATGGTATTGGTGCTATGAGAAATGCAATCAGCCTCGTCAAGGGTTTGAACTTGGGTCACCATGTTCCTTTCCGACGACGATAACCATTACACCACGGGCTTATGTATCTTAATGGTTCGGCCATTTGGTTCAACGTTACCTTCACAATTAACTCTGAAGTCAGAACAGCGTTCACTGTGGGTTCCATGTGAATGTCTTTTTGACAGACTCAAAAATGTTTGATGACAAGCAAAATTCTGTTACCCTGTGGAGTGGCGGTTATTCCATAGACTGACGATCTTTTTTTAAAGTTCATTGAACCAATCGAATGTTTAAGCCCCTTTTTTAGATTAGGACTGTTACCCATGTATATGTTAAATAGTAACTTTGTTGTTCTTCAACATGGATTTGGCCCAAACATCTGGGGTTGCAGAGTACACCGAATGCATCTCTAAAAAATCTGATGATGAGGCTCCAGTAGTACTGGAGCTTTGGAGAATGCGGAGTACCCCTTCATGGCCATCAATCCCGGGCCCACTCTGGCCCGGAGTAGTTTCACCTGAAAGGGTCCTATCTATCGGTTAAATAGAACTAAACAGTGTACGCATGAGTAAAGTTTGTGACTGTAGTCGAGGTTAACCCGAAGGCTCCCTTTTCCATAGCTACTAAAGTGAGGTGTACTCTTGTTACGTATCTTATAAAACTGAGTGTTATGCAAGGAGGCATGAAGTACCATTTTTGTGTCTTTGGTATGACTCGACCAGGGATTGAAGCTCGGTCTCCCAGGCCACTGGCGAAAACAGTACCCATTAGATCAATGGACCGGTCCAGTGTACTTATACTAAAGCGTATTGTTTGAAATAGAACTGTTTATATATATTAAATGGATTTGGCCTTAAATAACCTACAGTGGTTGATATGCCTTAAAAACCAACCAACTAACCAATCTACAAGGATGGCTTTTGCATTCAATAACCCACGAAAGTTGATATGCTATCAAAACAAAGAAGGGCCAGGTATTTGCCGTGTGTTGCTGAATTTTACAAAATGTTATGCTGTATTTTTGTTTGTAAAATAATGCTTAAACTATGCGTTTAAAATGTAAAGACATGCTTACTCTACTATAAACCCAAATTGATCTTAAGATTCTGTCCAAATATCAGCGAACACTGCGAAACGTTTGTGAATCTCTTCTATAATATAATTTAAAAATTCTTAAAGAAAGCCCTAACAGTATTTTAGAAGAAAAAGTAAAAGCCTAAAACACCTAATGCTACCACAACCCCCCCCAAAAAAAAAGAGAAAGGAAAAAGAGAAAAAAATGATGAAATTAATATCCACCCACCGAGTAGAACAGTAGACCGTCTTCAAAACTACCTAAAATTTAGTAGTAAATAAACGTTAAAAGGAAGAAGAAGCATTTGAACTCACGAGCCAACAGAGGACGTCTGAGTTTGTTTACTTGCGAAAAGTAAGTTATATTTGTTGAAAAATTGTTTTGTTGAAACTTGTTATTGTATAATATTGTTACTGCTTCGTGATCCCACCTCAAAAAATAGTTATTTTCGTTTTTTTTTTGTTTTTTATTCACCGTTCATTGCATTATTTGAAGTTCATCCATATTCTAAACACCATTTCCCCCAAATTTCCCTTCTAAAAAGCAACTATGAGGGAACCATCCCGGATTATACCACAACAAACGCCTTCTAACGAAACGATTTCACAGGACATGTTTTCAGAACCCTCCCCGAAGCCGGAAGACTTATCATTATCTTCATCGGCCATTCAACCAGGACAAAAGCCACCAGCAACGCCAGTCTCCTGGTCGTCACAAATACAAAAGAAGAAAAGTCTCCGGAAGACCACGAAAACGACAGAGTCACGAAATACGCAAAGTATTTCAAAGATAATGAAATACTACCAATACCGGAGCTGGTAGAGGCCGTCGAGCCTAAGACTGTCGTTTGTGGTAACAGATTTAGGGACCAGGAGACTGGCGGGACTTAAAAAAGAAGCATTTGACGAACTTCTCAAAACTGCAGGCAGCCCAGGTAAGTATTTTTACCGAAGGAGTTTTGCTACCTGGGATGTCTTGCTCCCATCTGAAGAGATTGCAAAAAAACTGGCCGCACATAATATAACCACAAAGTACTTCCAGCTTCAACCTGAGTACAGAGGAAAACGACGAATAAATGTCACCGTATGTAACGTGTCCATGGAGCTTAATGGAGACGTCATCGCCGCCTATCTAAGTTCATATGGCGGCGTAGAGGACTATACACAAATCACATCAGCACATGGCACGGCATACGGTGATTTCACATTCACAATGGTTTTAGATCGGGGAGGGTTCAACGCAATCCCTCACACCATTTCATATAAGGATACAACGATGACAATCATCGTAGAAGGCAGGAAACCGCTTTGCTGGAATTGCTAACAATTAGGGCACTTCTCGCGGTCCTGCCCTCAGAAAGCCACCATCCCCACTAACAAAACGACCACCACCGCCAACGATACAACGAATACTAATGTGAAAACAACTACGACTACTACTACTGAAGCTAATGAAAAAACAAAAACAAACACAGATAGAGATGTACAACCCAAGAAAGAAGAAGGGTGGACCCTAGTAAAAGGGAGCAAAAAGAAAAAATCATCCCCCACGAAAACAACAGAATCTATACCGACTACTACTTCTACAATAGTACTTGATACAATAGCAGCACCAGTAACAACCCAGACACCAATAAAAAAGAAGGGGAAAAAAGTCAAAAACCAGAAGAGATGGAAACATCTTTTAATTTAAAACGGAGAAAAGACAGTGGGGACTCAGACAAGGATGGGGAGAAAAAACAGTGCATGCCAAAACCAAAGAAACAACAACCATAATTAGAAAAACAAAAATCTCAACAACCCATACCTATTCAACCCCAGAAACCCACAGAAAACATTCAAAGACCAGCACAAATACAAAATCAACCACAACGCCCAGCACAAATTATCCACTCCCCAGCTCAACATATGCAAAAAGAACCCCCACTCCCACCAATTCTTCCTTCTCTCTCTCCGATCACCACTCCCAAAATATTCTCCCGATCCCGATCAGTAAATCGAATTGGACTATCACCATCATCATCACTAATACATACAAGAACTCATTCAGAAACAAACCAAGTTCGAAATCCTTTGATTGGAATAACTTTATGCACGGAATACGACCCATCAAAAATCACAGACCATCAGCTAAAAACAATTTTAAAACCATTATCATCATTCAGATATATAAACGAAAAAAACATATCCAACCCATACTTGTTTAGGGATGCAGCCAAGGTGACCACCTTTGTTCGCGCAGCTGGTAACCGCACAAGGGAGCTGTGGCGCTTCATTCAGGAAGCCAGCTGTGCGGATTTGAGGCTGGCGGAGTTGGAGCATTCCTCCCTCAAAAAATGCTTCCTTTTTGTTCGGGCAGGGACCCGATTTTAGTTCACTCGTCATTTTATAGGTCCCAAAAACTGAGGTACCCCATGGATGTCGGAGGAATTACCAGGGACGACCGAGTAAGTACTGAGCTTGGTACCGGTTCCCTGCGTCAGGCCGTCGGCATCCTCAACCCGAAAGATTTCCGGCCCATAGTCGCCAGTGAGTAAGGTAAGTGGGACTGATGGCTCTAAACCTTGCTACTTTGAATGTGAGGGTATTGAGGGATCCGGGCAAGTGTACGCGCTTGCTTGGTGAAACACTTGGTGTAGATGTTGCTGCGGTGCAGGAAACCCACTTCACTTGCGGTGCCGACTGTCGTGTGCTGAAAAGCGATTTTAACGTTTTCTCAGCATATGGAAGCCGTACCAGCATTGGGGTTTCTTTGCTAGTTGGACGCAGCCTTGATGCAGATATTGACGTTGTTTTTGCAGGTGACGGGGGCTGACTGGTTGTGGCCTATGTTGCCGTTAAAAGTTTCAAGTTTCGTCTGGTTGCGGTTATGCGCCCAATATCGTTGTGGAGAGGGTTTCCTTTTTTCCTCGGTTGGCGCTGTTCCTGGACGATACGAAGCGGCTAGTTTTAATGGGTGATTGGAATGCGATCCTTGATCCCAAAATAGATAAAGTCGGGCGGGGAGTTAGGCGTGCGGGAAGGTGTGAAAGCAGCCTTGCCGGCCTCATGACTCGTCATGACCTCATCGACAGGTTTCGTCTTGATCACCCAGGGCGGGAGATGTGGACGTTGCTAGATAGTTCACCCTCTGCCAAAGTAGGTTCCTACTTGGACAGAGTGTTAGTGAGACGAGCTGACATTGACTTTGTAAGTTGTCCCACGTTCCACTTGATAGCGTGGACTGACCATAAACTTGTTAGAGTCAGTCTACGGTTAGCAAATAGGCCTAGTCTGGCCGGCTACTGGAAGTTCAATACCTCCTTACTGGAGATACGGGACTTCCGGGACCGGCTGGAATCCCTAATTAAGCGGGCGTTAGTGGGGGCGGTTACCGGGAATAGGTGGTGAGTATCTCTTGAACATAGGATTAGAGACTTCGCCACCAAGTACGGTCGACAGCTCAACTTAGATAGGACCAAGGAAGCGAAATCTATAGACGATAGACTTTCCCGGGCGGTGGCTGGAGGGGGGACTCCCTAAGTGTAGAACTAGCTAGGAGGGACCTTGAGCGTGAGAGTAGCGAGCGCTATAAGGGACACGTAGTTAGATCTAGGCTAAGAAGAGTTCCCAACGAAGCTGTGAAATCGAACGCAACTGCGCGTGAAGAAGTGCAAAGGTTCCCCGATCGGTACATCGCGTCTGTCAAGACCCCGGACGGGCGACTGCTGCGATCGAGTCGTGAGATACGTGATGCCTTTCGGGCGCACTTTCGGGATCGCTTTGCCCGCTGCACTGATCTCCCGCTCTGGGAGTTTCGCAGCTATCTCGCCGACTTCCCCCACCTTGGGGTGGCTGAAGTGGCTAGTTGCGAGGGTGTGGTTACTGAATGCGAAGTCCGTGACGCGTTGAAGCAGGTCGGCCTCAACAAGTCACCGGGACTAGATGGTTTGCCCTATAAAGTGTACTTGAGGATGTCGCATATGTTTGTGCCTATTCTGACGGATATGTTCAACCATTGGTTCGCCCAGGGAGCCATTCCTGGTAGCGTTACCAAGGGCGTGATTACATTGCTGAAGAAAGGTGGCAGGCATGTCTGGTAGGGTTTAGACGATTACAGGCCCATAACTCTGCTTAACACAGAGTTAAAGATTTTGGCCCGGGTCTTAGCGAATCGTTTACAGCTTGTCATTAGCGATCTGATCAGCCCCGAGCAGACCTTTGCTGTGAAGGGAAGATCGATCCAGGACAACCTGCACTTGATTCGCGAGGTTCTAGAGGGGATAGAAGACGACACCGAAGCCGCGCTGATCAGTTTGGATCAGTCCAAGGCCTTCGATAGGGTTGACCATCGGTTTTTGGCGACTGTTTTGGAGACTGCCGGATTCAAACCGGAGTTCTGCAGATGGATTAGCATGATGTACCACAACCCTCAGGCAGTGGTGCAGGTAAACGGAAGGCGTTCGGGGACGATCGCGATCGAGCATTCGGTCTGGCAAGGCTGCTCCCTGTCTCCTCTTCTCTATGTCCTCGCGTTGGAGCCCCTCCTGCGCAGGCTTAGGGATGAGGGGACAAGTCCGTCCCTGCGAGGTGTCCCTTTTGCTGGCCCTCTTACGGCAAGGGTTTCCGCGTTCGCAGCTGACATCACAGTCTTTGTATCCCGCCATCTGGATATAAAGGCTGTGAAAGAGGCGGTTGTCGGGTACAAACGGATTGCAGGGGCCAAGGTCAATTTTGACAAAAGCGAAGGTTTGCGGCTCGGTGCTTGGAGGGGTAGCAATACCCTTCCAGGGCCCTTCCGCTGGAGTGACGGACCCGTCCGCATCCTCGGGATGTGGTTCGGGCCCGACCTCCAACTGGAACGAAATTGGTCGGAATTACAAGCTAAGGTGAATGCCCAGGTGGGAATCTGGCTTTCAATGAGGTTGTCCTTAAAGGGCAGGGCGGAGGCGTGCGCTTTGTACGTCTTCCCCTTGATCCTTTACCGATTGGCTGTACTTCCTCTGCCTAAGGCACGTCGGCTGGCACTAAAACAATCCCTCTCCAGATTGCTCTGGGGAGGTGCAAGGCCGATGGTCCGTAGACAGGTCTGTATCCAACGTACACGCAACGGGGGTCTGGGTATGCCTGATCTGGAGAGCCACTGGCTTGCTGAAAGACTTTCATACATGGGCCGGTCCTTGACAGGGGACTCAGTGAGGAGACGAAAGGCGAGTCGGACTTTTCCTCCCCTCAAGTCAGACCCAAAGGCTGAAAGTCGACGTAAGCCTTTGGGCGAAACACTGTTTGTCCGAGAGTGCCGAAAAGCCCTTCGTAACCTTCTTGGGTCCAGTGACCTTTCACGGCCTCGGAAGGAGCTATATCGGGAGTTAGTGGTGGGTTCCGCTTCTGATCCTCTTTGCGAGCGGCGGGGCTGGACGGCGGAGGAGATCCGCTCTCACAGGAATTGGGCGCCAGGATCGAGCTTCTTGAACAACTCCAAGTTCTCGCTCACCTGGCGACTTGTTCGAAATGCGTTACCCCTTGTCGGCTTGGACTACAAAGCGGGCCTGGCAGACATGCCAGATTGCGCTCGCTGCGGCAGTGGTTTGGAAGAAACGGCTGAGCACGCCTTCTATTACTGCGAGCGAGTTCGCCCGTTTTGGGACCACGTCGGCGAGTGGACGGCTCTCATCGAACCCAAACATCTCGTGCTGCTCGACGTTGGTTACGTCGTGGACAACGTTCTTCCTCCACTTCAGGGTGAGAAGCGTGTGGTGTTTCTCGCGATCCTAGCTGTAGCTAGAATGGTGATTTGGACGACGCAAAACAACGGATTGTATGACGATGCAAACTTTTCTCATCGTGATCTGGTTTTATATTTTCGGCATCAGCTGAGGGTCAAAATCAGATGCGATAGAAAACGCTTGGATTGCATAACATTCAGCAAAAGGTGGGTGAATGCAGCGAGCCTGGTCGTGTCAAAGGGGGCAACGTTGGAGTTATCCTTCCCTCCTCTGCCGGCTCATGGCGTCTACGGTACGGGTCCTTAGGGACCCCACCCCTGGTAAGTAGGACTGTTTTTCCCCCTTGAAACCTAGTTAGCAGTATGTTTGTGAGTCATTGTCCCCGTCATCTAGTCGTTAGTCCTCAAGATCTTCCCTATCCCCATTATTTTTGTTCCTCAACTCATATCCCAGTCCACGTTTACTAAAGATTTTGAACATTCATATGTATAAAAATCATATAACCTGTTTGTATCAACCCATACCTCACCCGACCCTTTATTTCTTTTTACCCCTGTAGATTAGGCTCCCTGCCCCACCTAGTGAAGGTCCGGCTTGTTTCCGGTACTTTCGGTCAGGAAAAACAGTCGGCCTCCAATTTTAGATGGGAGGGTATCCAAACGGGGGAGTTTACCCCTGTTTTTTCGTTTATTTCGGGGTTTTTCTCCCATTCCCATCATGTTCACTGTACATAAATCATGAATTGTAAATCAAATCTTCAATCACTTTCAGGTTTTAAGTAGGCCTTTTCATCGAGCACATGTGATGTTTTGGTGATTGCAGCGCGCATGACGATGGAAGAATGGCTATATATTCTATTGTTGAATGGGTCGGCGAATGTGGCTAGCTAGGTCTCCTTAGAATATATAGAAAAGTATGACCGCTCCCTTCCCCTCCCTCCAAAACTTCAAGGCCTTGTGCGTTCTATGTACCATACAGAAATAAAACGAGCCAACAGAGGAAAAAATGTGTCAATATTGGTCAGTATGTCTTTAAGTCCTATTGATTTCAAATGCTGAATCTTACAAAATGTTATGCTGTATTTTTGTTTGTAAAATAATGCTTAAACTATGCGTTTTGAATGTAAAGACACGCTTACTCTACTATAAACCCAAAATGATGTTAAGACTCTGTCCAAATGTCAGCGAACACCGCAAGACGTTTTTGAATCTCTTCTATAATATAATTTAGAAATTCTTAAAGAAAGCCCTTTCAGTAGTTTAGAAGAAAAAGTAAAAGCCTAAAACGCCTAATGCTACCACAAGCTCCCCCCAAAAAAAGAGAAAGGAAAAAGAGAAAAAAATATGATGAAATTAATATCCCCCCACGTGTAGAACAGTAGACCGTCTCCAAAACTACCTAAAATTCAGTAGTAAATAAACGTTAAAAGGAAGAAGAAGCATTTGAACTCACGAGCCAACAGAGGAAAAATGTAGCAATATTGGTCAATATGTCTTTAAGTCCTATTAATTTAAAATGCTGAATTTTACAAAATGTTATGCTGTATTTTTGTTTGTAAAATAATGCTTAAACTATGCGTTTTAAATGTAAAGACACGCTTACTCTACTATAAACCCAAATTGATTTTAAGACTCTGTCCAAATGTCAGTGAACACGCCAAAACGTTTTTGAATCTCTTCTATAATATAATTTAAGAATTCTTAAAGAAAGCCCTAACAGTAGTTTAGAAGAAAAAGTAAAAGCCTAAAGCACCAAAAGAAAAAGTCATCTGTAAAAGCTCTATACTTCCTGAAGCGTCCTCGGTTCACAACGGTAGTATAGAAGAAAAAACTAAAAAGCCTAGGAAAATGTCCCAATACCGCCCAAAAAAAAAAAAATTCAGTACCAGTGAAAGTCTGACGAAAGTACCTTGATCTTAGACTTTACGTAAGTTAAAACTAAAGAAAACCTAAAGACATAAGATTGACATAATATGCATACAAGAACACAGATAGACGCACACCGAAGATATCAAATATCATGAAACTGGCAATGGGGGGTCGCTCGTCACTGTATCCGCATGGAAAAACTCTGTCAACGCCGCTGTAGGAGGGGTAGGATTACTTATAGGACCTAGCGTTGAGAAAATACAACCTAGAATGATGGCAGCTACTTTTAACGGCAACCCCAGAGCAACAATCATCTCCTGCTACAACCCCACCAATGTTAGTGAAGAAACTGAACTACTCACCTTCTACGATGAGCTATCCTCATTAGTGCGTAGCATCCCGAAACACAACATGTTAGTCATTGGCGGAGACATGAATGCCCAAATCGGGAAAAACGGAAACAACAAATACAGCCTCCACAACACGTCAAATAGGAATGGGCAACATCGAACAGATTTTATGATAGAAAATAGATTAGTATGCCTCAATACAAACTACCAAAAAAGGGAGGGCAAACTATGGACATACACGTATGCAAACAATACTACGTCCTTATAAACAAGAAATGGAAAAATAGTGCAATGAATTGCGAGGCATACTCCTCTTTTGAGGGTGTGTCCACCGATCACCGAATAGTCACAGCGAAAATACGGTTAAGCCTTCGAAAAAACGCCAAACGAACAGCGACCACCAAACACTATGTCTGGGCCCGATTGAACAACAGAGATATAAGAGATAAATACGTATTAGAATTAAGAAACAGATTCGAAACACTACAAGAAAAGACCGAAAAAAGTACACCAAACGACGAATATGAAAATTTCGTCAATGCATACCTCGAGGCAGCAGCGAAATGCATTCCAACAAAACTCAAAACTAAATAGAGTCCCTTGGGAAACGTTAGCGGTGAGAGAAAAACGTGCACACGTGAAAACAGCCTCCAAAAACTATCGAAAAAACCCAACAAACACAAATGCCTTAAAACTAAAAACGGCACAATATCAATTAGCAGGCATATATATAAAGGAACAGACAGAATACATTCAAAATCAGATAGATATGATTAGAGACTCGGTGGAAGATAGACAATCTAGGATAGCCTGGCAAACAATAAACGAAGTGAGTAGAAGAAAGAACACAGCCAAAGCAAAACTGAAAGCAGCAAACCAACAAGAAAGAATAAAACTCTGGAAACAGCACTTCGAAAACTTACTAGGAAACCCACCGAAAATAACACATGAACCAATCACCAGAATAATTAGCAAACAATTAGACATTAAACTAGGACCGTTCACACAAAAAGAACTCAACTCGGTTCTCAGAAATATTAAAAATAGGAAAGCTGCTGGGCTGGACGAAATTTCCCCGGAAGTATGGAAGACCAGACAATTCGACGACATACTGCTCCGACACTGCAACGCAGTATACAATCAAAATCCGATAGATAGATGGATGAGGGATGCATACTCCCTTTCCCTAAAAAGGGGGACCTCGGATTAGCCAAAAACTACCGAGGCATAAAACTTACATTCATCCAGCCAAAATCTACAATGCCCTCATACGAAACCGCATAGAAGCCAAAATCGACAACAAACTTAGAAAAAACCAAAATGGCTTCCGAAGAAATAGATCCACGACCATATTAACCATCCGTAGAATCCTTGAAGGTGTACGGGCAAAAAACCTACAAGCGACATTAATATTTGTTGACTTTACCAAGGCTTTCGATTCCATTCACAGAGGAAAGATGGAACAAATCCTACTAGCGTACGGCATACCTAAAGAAACCGTAGCGACAATAACGATTCTCTCTAGAAACACTAAAGTAAAAGTACGATCCCCAGATGGAGACACAGAATACTTCGACATAGTAGAAGGAGTACTACAAGGGGACACGCTGGCTCCGTACCTCTTTATCATTTGTCTAGACTACGTACTTAGAACATCGATTGACAAAATCAAAGAGAATGGCTTCGAACTGACGAAGAAAAGAAGCAGAAGGTACTCTGCAACAACAATTACCGACGCCGACTACGCCGATGACATAACGATACTGGCAAATACACCTGACCAAGCCGAAACACTAGTGCATAGTTTAGAACGAGCTGCAGCAAGCATAGGCCTCTATGTTAATGCACACAAAACGGAATATATGTGCTATAATCAAACGGGGGACATCTCCACTCAAGAAGGAACCCCTCTTAAACTAGTAGAAAAATTCACTTACCTAGGAAGCAGCGTCGAATCAACCGAAAAGGACATCGAAACGATGTTAGCGAAAGCATGGACAGCTATCAATAGGCTATCGATTATATGGAAATCAGACCTAACCGATAAAATAAAACGCAGTTTCTTCCAGGCAGCGGTCACATCGATTCTGCTATATGGCTGCACTACATGGACGCTAACAAAACGGCTGGAGAAGAAGCTAGACGGCAATTAAACAAGAATGCTACGTGCAATCTTAAACAAGTCCTGGCGGCAACACCCCACAAGACACCAACTGTACAGCCACCTGCCCCCTATCACGAAAACTATTCAAGTTAGACGAACCAGACATGCAGGAAACTGCTGGAGAAGCAGGGACGAACTCATAAGAGATGTACTCTAATGGACCCCTACACATGGCCGAGCAAAAGCAGGACGACCAGCACGAACATACATTCAGCAGCTATGTGAGGATACGGGATGTTGTCCTGAAGACCTGCCTAAGGCGATGAACGCTAGGGAGCAGTGGCGAGAGAGGGTCAGGGATATCCGTGCTACCAGCGCGATATGATGATGATGATGACTTGTGGTACCATCCCCACATACGGCCGAGCAAAAGCAGGACAACCAGCTCGAACATACATACATCATCTATGTGAGGATACGGGATGTAGTCCTGAAGAACTGCCGGAGGCGTTGAACGATAAGGAGAAGTGGCGAGAAAGGGTCAGGGATATCCATGCTAGCGGCACGACATGATAATGATCGTGATGATGATGACTTGTGGTGCTCATTGTTAACCATTCGGATCAAAGCGACCAATATTTCAGCTATAGAAATGTGTCTATATAGACGGTCTTAATTTCCAAGTCAACATTGCTATTACCAGTTAAATAACGAATTGGAATATTTAATACACAACTGATTTTGTGATCACATAGTGTATTTTTGCTTTTGGGTTTTTTTGTTGTTGTTTTTTTTTTGTTGTTGTTGTATTTTTTTTTGTTATTGCCACTTCTGTTGTCCTTTTTCTTGACTGACAACTTTAATTTATGTTCTTGAGCTATTCTTACTTCCGTTCACGTCATCTACTCTTTGCCATGTGACTCGTCATTGAGGATCTTCGACTGACTTTCTCATTTTATTAATTTAGACGTGAAACTCTTCTAGTCTTTTTTTGTTATGATGAGGATTTTCTTTAGCCTTCATAAAGTTTCTACCCATTAGCATTCGTTGGATTTCTTTTGTTAAGTAAGGATGTTTTTTTCATATGAGCTTGTTTTTCTCCAACTGTTATTGACTGCCAAGAAACTCTTGGTTTTGTAGGTATGCACCCGGCTGCTATATATATATATATATATATATATATATGTACCGTAAGAAAGTTTTCATATTCTTCATCCTAAGTGAGTCTTTCAGATATCTTCTAGAGAGTATCAAACTCATTTTTTACAGTTACAATTTATGGATTGTTTAGATTACAGTTGGCGAGTGAAAACTAGTCATATCATGAAGCTTTAAATATTTAAGTCTTATTTCTGTGAAGACAGACTAATCTTTGTCTAGACGGTCCACTTCTGGTTCATAAATATATAATCAAGCAGTGATTTGGGTCGGTATAATTTTCTTTCCTTTTGTTCGAATTTACTGTTTAGGTTTGATTTGGTTTGATTTTGTTTTATGGAATATCAACCATTGTAGGTTATTTAATGCCAAATCCATTTTCATATATATAAACAGTTCTTTTTCAAAAAAATTAATTTTAGCATTTGTACACAGTTTACATTTGAAAAACTGTTATAATTTAAACAATTCAGTTTAGCATAAGTAAACAGTTTAGATCTACTTTGCCTATAGGTAGGGACCCTATCAGGAGCAACCAATCCAGGCAAGAGTAAACCTGGGAGTAATGTTAATAACGAGATACTGCGTGTTCCCCAAAACTCCCGTATTATTGAAGACTCAGCATCAGATTGTTTAGTGTTTTATTCCGGACACTCGTGGGGGGAGCTCTTAGCCCTCTACATAGATGCAGTCTATGTGTTCAACAGCAGCAGCTGACTGGGCCAGAACAATTCAGTTTAGCAAAAGAACACTGTTTAAATGTCAAAACAGTTTAGTACAAGTACACAGTTTAGTTTTATTCGACCTGTAGATAAGACCCTATCAGGTGCTAAAACTCCCGACCTGAATGGACCTAAGAGTGATGGAAGTAAAGGGATATTCTGCATTCCCGAAAGCTACAGCATTACTGGAGCCTCACTATCAGATCGTTTAGCGTCATATCTAGGTCGCTTGTTAGGGGAGTCTTTCCCCACTGCTGAGACGCAGTCGGTGTATTCTACAGCCACAGCCGACTGGACCATTACTGTTTAGGCATGCTCGAGGAAAAAATCTACTTGATATTGGCTATTTCTCTTTGGCGAGTTGAATAAGATTAATGTATTTATTCTTTTTTGCCTATGTGAACATTCATGTCTCCAAGAATTGTTATAACGTTGTGTTTGAGAATATGTTGGACAAGAGGAGATAGCCCGCTGTAGAAGATGATGACGTCTGTTTAATTACTGGCATTGGTGTGATTGTTGCAAGACACGATCGTTGTGCATGGGTTGCGATCAAATGAAGCCCACATCATTTTCGGTTTTCAAAGCATTTTTTATTTTAAGGCAGAACGACTGAGAAGCATTTTGATACCTCCTTTGACGGTATACACGGAGTTTTTCCATGCAGATGTCCAGTCATTACCAGTTTCAAATTTTATTTCTACTTCACTGGAGTAGAATCTATGGTTTTGTAAGCATGTAATTATATTATACTCAGCTGAACTTACAATTACCACAGGTAAATGATTTACTATGTTTAAAGCCCTAACTGTGAAAATACCCACTTCTGCAGCTCGTTGCATAAGTTACTAACTCCACGTCGAGAACTTATGTGTGGCCGGATCGAGCGAGAGACAGGTTCACAGGGAAAAGAACAAAAACACAACAACTTTGTGGTTAAAACGCCAAGGGAGGATGGAGAGCGTGTAACACTTTGTGGATAATTAATTCTAGTTTGAGTTTCGGCTGGCAAAAGATTATCTTAACTAACTGGGTCCGGCTGGTAATGTCACTATTCGTTGTTTCTTTGTTCCGGCCAAATCAACTTTCCTCGAACCCAAACTAAGTCTAACTGCTTGGACCTGTATATATACAGAATGTTTCATTATTATTTCCGGCCAAGGGGCACCCACGAATAAACCCATAACTTTTTTTTGGGGGGGTCATTTCTCTCTCTAAAAGACTGGACAGAAAAATAATATCTAGCCTGGCCGTCTCCGATACAGGGACATTAAATTCAGACTCATTTAAGTTTTGGACCAATACCCGACAAGTACTTAACATTTACCCCCGTCCGTGGCCATATATATAAACATTTTCTCATCTAGATTTCCTTAATCTAGTTAATGGGTTTTCCTAACATTTGAAATTTGATACACAGGCGGAATCTAACTCATCTTGTCATATATATATGTGCGTATATGTGTGTGTGTGCGTGTGTGCACACATGTGCGTGGGCGTATATATATATATATATATATACACACACGCACACATGTATGGGTGCACACACACACGTGTGTATACATGTATGTGCATATATCCAACTCATAGTGTCACATAACGTTTTATGTCAATATGTTAAGAATGCTTTTTTTTAAATCTAATTTTGGGTCTGTTGTTGATTTTTCGATCACCGGGGCTAGAGTTCCGATCTTAGAAGAACGCACCCCTTGTTTTACTCTCCTGAAGGGCAATGCAGTTTAGACTTATGGTTAAAATAGTCATGTTATCCTTCGCTGGCTGTTTTTTTAGGGGGTGGGATCAACTGACACCACGCTAAGAGAATAGTAGAAGTTTCCTATGTGGCCGTTGAATTGTAGGGGTACTTCCGCTCAGCATCTCGAGAACCGTGCCGTTTACTCGTCTTTGAATTCACCTGCCTCTGTTTACATCTACCATACTGCTTCCTATGGTTTTTGTTGTGTTATGCTTATAGGATTTTGATAATGTGAGTATTTTCCTCTCAAGAAAAATGTTTTATATTTTATATTAACTTGGACAACTATTCATTTATATTATTTTGACCATTTATTGGGGGTTTATTGAATAATACGATAAGCATGTGTTCTCCACAAAGAAACTGCTAGAGCTATAATGATATTATACATAAAAGCAATGGTTCGCTAACCCGATGGTGACACCAAATTCTACGACTGGAGTCTTGCAATCCATATTTATTTTTATGATCTACGTTCTTCGATCGTAAATAGATATTATAAAAGAAAAAAAAGCCAAGAAGCAGACGATATCCCACAAAAACTATGACCGACGCAGACTACGCAGATGATCTAATGTTTTTCCTAATTACATAAGTGCATCGGAAATACTTGCTGCATAGTACAGAGCAAGCAGCTCGAGGCAATGGCCTTAACGTGCACAGTGTTCATATATTTTAAACACGAAGTAGTATTGCATATTGACCTTTGACAGTCGTCAATCAGGAATCACTGGGACAGGATGTTTCAACTGTGTAAACAGAACGATTATCCGAAAACGGACGATGCGTGAGTGTAAGCGGATCACGCGGGTTGACAGCCGGAAGAATAACCGGAATGCGTAGGCTTTATGAAATTATGTATTTACAGGTGTCCAGAGAGTCTGGGTCTGCCAGATGGAGCCACAACCAAGTCAGAACAGAGGCCGTGCCCTAGTGAGGAGCAGCGGCCCTAGCGTACTCCGGCGAGGAATATCTCGTCAAAGAGCTTAAGAAGACATGAGTCAATATGGCGGACCTCCGTGAGTCGGTATTCAAGTCCTTCTTCTCTAAGTCTCTGTCTCTGTCTCACTCTTACCAACAATTTAGACTCCTTTAAGAAATAAAGAAAGTGATGTATTTTATAAAGGTAAAGTGGCATGCTTTTTACTTATGCCCCTATAGACCAGTAACCATCTTCATATTACGTGGCAAGTCTTTAAAATTAGTTGACCTGTTCACATTCGTCAATAACAATATCTCTTCTACAATATATGCCTGGCGAAGTCGAGGAATACTAATGACCAGTTATTGATCAGGTTAGAATCTGATTTCTCCGACAAAATGAAACGAGCAGTTGTTGTGTCAGTACTAATGTATGTATACATGGCATAAACATTAACGAAATACATAGAGAAAAGGATAGAAAGGAACTATACAAGAATGCTACGTGCTGTTTTGAACAAATCCAGGAGAGAAAACCATACAAAACAGTTGCTGAATGAACCCTTACCTTACATCTCACAAACCATCTCAGTAATAAGAACAAGACATACTGGGCACTGATGCAGAAACGAAGAGGAATCTATAAGTGATGTTCTCCTTTTAAATCCTATAGATGGACACGCAAGTGTTAACTAACAAGGAAGTCCTTACATCAATTCAGTTCGAACTCTGGATATAGTTCAGAGGACCTGCCAGGTACGATGGATGATAGGGAAGGATGGCGAAATGTATAGATAGATAGAGAGAACGAGAGAGAGAGAGAGTGAGAGGGAGAGAGAGAAAGAGAAAGTCAGCCAGAATTGATAACGATATATATATATATATATATATATATATATATATATATATATGCTCCCCCATGAGGGTTGAGCTCTCTGGCGAAGGAATTGTCGGCCGCCGCTAACGTAATGCAAAGCTCTTCGAAAGAATTGAGCACTCTGGTAGCCGATAGGGTATAAAAAAATGTAAAAAAAGGCTGCTGCTGCTGTTGCTAAATAAAATACCTTAAAATTCCCTTTGCCAACGTGGTCCGCTTGGTGGCCGAGAGGTATGAAATCAGTCTAACGTAAATTTGGACGGGTTTCGATCCCGGCTTCGAGCGTCCTGCGTGTCTAGCCACACTGAAGAGTTCTGATAGAACGAAACAGTTTGTCTGTGGATGACTATTTATATATATTCTCTTAAAAATAAAAACAATCGTTCACATTAATGGATGTGATCCATTTTGTTGTTTTATCTGAACAATTGTTTAGAGCATTGATTTATATCAATGCTTTTTAACAGGAAGGAAATAAATTTATCTTGATGTGACCGATTGTTGTTTTTTTTTTAAGAGAAAATTATTCGCTCTGTGCTTTCTATTTACATTGAGCTGGGATAACTTAGATATAATAATCTATTTTTGAATATTTTATTGATCATGCTAGGAATTGTTCCCAACTTTAGATTCACTGGATTTATATATATATATATATATATATATATATATATATATATAAGCAAGTTTTGTTAAAGATGATGAAACACTCGTTATAATTTTCAATTTTATTTTTTCAAGACTCCTTGTAAGATTTCATGTGTCGGGATCTAAACGATAAAAGAAATTCTCCTGTATCTTCTGCCCAAGCGCTTTCGATCATACTTTTGGTCATCATCAGGGGTAGAATATTTTTGAGTAGACTGTTGAGTTTTTACTGTGTTAATAATTTGTAACGTTTTGTTTGGAAGTCGGTCGAAACGTTTTCAGCATTTTGTTTTAAAACGTTCGGTTGGAAAAATGTTTACTAATATAGTTAGTGATTTTTCGTTATTGAAAATATTATATATATATATATATATATATATATATATATATATATATATATATAGTATTATTCGGTCCAGTTAAACCAGAGTTGGGAGTAATTCCTCCAGGACAAGAAAATCATTCAGGAGCTAAACATTTAAATTTTCCTGGTGGAGAGCTCAATATAATTTTTTTACAGAGCAATATATCTTCAAGAAAAAACCAAAGACCGGTTAATTTAGGATTATAAATTTATTTCCATCCTGTTTTTCAGTTTCTGGTGTAAACCAAAAAAATAAAAAAAACGAAGAAAAATATAACAGGACTTCTTCAGATCCAATGGATAAATAAAACAGAATAGACACGTGGGGTGGAGGGGGAAGGGGAAGACATTAAGGAGTTACCTCCTCGTTTTATTGAATTTCCGTTTTTTATTTACCTATTTATTTTATTTTCAAATTTCTTCCGTCAGTTATAATTACGTTAATTTAACTTTTTTATTTATTTGTTTAATTTATTTTCTTCTCATGTTAAGCTCGATAAATAACTTTTAAGGGAAATATTAATGCTTATATTAATTTCGATACCATTTATTTAGCTACCTATTTTTTCCTAGTGTGCATATTCGATACGTTTTTTTCCGGTTTCACTATTTATTTCTATGTTTTTAACTTTTTTTTTAGTCTAATCCCTTCCATCTCCCCCTCCACCCCACGTGTCTATTCTGTTTTATTTATCCATTGGATCTGAAGAAGTCCTGTTATATTTTTCTTCGTGTTTTTGGTTTACACCAGAAACTGAAAAACAGGATGGAAATAAATATATAATCCTAAATTAACCGATCTTAGGTTTTTTCTTAAAGAAAAGATATATATATATATATATATATATATATATGTGTGTGTGTGTGTGTGTGTGTGTGTGTGATTTGTTTAGGAATAATTTGTTGGTAATATTATTTTCAAATGTGTTTTTACAACTTATTTGGTTGCCCACGGTTAAATGGTTTCTAGTATCTCTATCAAATTGTAATAATACTATTTAATTGGCCCAGCGGTTAGAGTGTTCGCCAATTGCCCGGGAGACCTGGGTTCAATCCCAGGTCGAGTCATACCAAAGACTTTAAAAATGGAACTTGATACCACCTTGCTTAACACTCAGCATTATAAGGTACGGTTCAAGGGTAAAGTGGAGCAATCCAGGGAATGGAGTAGCGCCCTCCCCTACACCTTGGTGTAGTAGCTATCGAAAAGGGAGCCTTCGGGTCACCCTCGACTATGGTCGCTAACTTTACTTTACTTACTTTACTTGTTTATACAGAGATGGTTCCAAATATTGCTATTAAACATTAGTAGTTCTATTTATCAAGTATTCCTTTATAATACAAAAAATTGGCCAATTGATATATGGTTTCAAAAAACTAAATTTAATAGTGATTAGTGATAGAACAGTTCTATTTGATCCCTTGATGGAACCCAAACAAGAACTTCCAAACTGAGTCAGAGTAACTCCGGGAGTAATGGCAATGAAAGGGTACTTCACATTCCCCAAAGTTCTACGACTGTAGCCTCACCATCAGATGATGTTTAGTGCGAAACGGTTGTGATGCTGACAAAAGAAAGATACGGGGAACACAAACGGTTTGATAGAAAAACATATATATATTCAAGTAACAGAAACAAGATACAAGTGAACCTGGTTAAACAGTAGTTAGTTCATAAGAAGCTAAGAATCCCGTGGGGTAGTGACTATCCGTCCACTACGTAACACACGTGCTTGTTTCACGCTGATCGGTAAACTCCCTCTGACACTCTCGTTGATGTGTATTTATGGATGAGGGCGAGTCCATTATGTAGGAAGTACAACCCAAACGCAGGACAGTCGTTGGAAGGTAGTTCTTACCCCTCTGTAGAAATGGAGTTGGTGAATTCCACCGCCTCAGTTAACAGGACGGAAGAAATAGAGACAGACAGTCAGACAGAAAGAGATATGAATAGCTGGGATAGATAGATAGATATTTTTATTATATATTTAATTTCATTCGTGAAGTTTAATCTTGAATATTATTGCTTGAAGCACAGAAACAGTCATTTGAATATCTGCATTTATGGGTCAGTTGATTATAATCATTACTTCGGAAAATCCACGAAAATCTTTACTGTAAATTATAGATATATATATTCGATTTACCCTGAGTCCATTATTGAGTGTTAAATTAAAAGGAATAACTGATATATTGGATGTAAAAATGTAATATTATTAATGTTAGCACAAAAGGCGGTCAGCAAGGAATTTTAAAATGTGACCTTTTATAAGTCCAATTGAAAGTGTGTGCTCGTGATCATTTTGTAGGAAATAAATAATTCAGATTTATGGGCCCGTCCAGTATCTTAAAGTCGTTGGTTGACTATCAGTGGAAACGAATTTACTCAAATATTTTGTACCATAAGCACTACCAACAGGGTGGACAGTAAATCAGAGTGGGAGTACATCGTTAGCAGGAAGTGAGGGATCGAATTATGGTTAGAAAAAACTGACACAAAATGTTCAAAAATCAATAATTTCGGAGGATAGTCTAAAAACAGGTTACGGATTGACAGGATAGGTGTCTGTAGGAGGAAATATTTGTTAACAGCAAATTCTAAACCGCACCTTCGATTTAGCACCCTTTGATGAACTGTGATCTTCACTCGTAATCCCAATTCTTTCACATATCCTTCTCTCTGTATATATATATAAGTAAAGTTGGCAACCTTAACCGAAGGAGACCCGAAGGCTCCCTTTTTAAGAGCTACTACACAAAGGTATTGGGTAGGGCGCTATTCCTTTCCCTGGATTGCTCCACTTTACCCTTGATATGTACCTCATAATGCTGAGTGTTAAGCAAGGAGGCATCAAGTACCATTTTTTGAGTCTTTGATATGACTTGATCTTGGATTGGACACCGGTCTCCCGGACCATTGGCGAACACTCTACTCATTAGACCAATACACACACACACACATATATATATATATATATATATATATGTGTGTGTGTGTGTGTGTTATTGTATGTGTATTTTGTCATGTCTTTTGCCTCTCTCACTTGATACTGTATGTAAGATGCTTAACTTCCGGATGTGGGACATCTTAATAATAATTTTACTGGTATTCTTCGATGACACTTGCACTTTGCACCCTTCGACATAGGAGACATTATTCGGTCACCATATCACACAGCCATTTGCTTTTAATGACATATGTGTGATGAGACACAACTGTCAACCAGTTACATTTGATTTGGGTTAAATATCCCTAAATATAGTGAACCGTTTCCAATTTATGATTATTTGCAATTCGTCAAAACATTTTAAAAGAAATTTAAACTCGATTTAAAGATTTGTGATTGAGCAACTACTCGTCGTCCAATGATAACAGTTTTTAGTGTCACAATGAAAGTACTAAAAGAAACGTGAAAATTCTATGGAACGAAAAAATCAATAGGAGCCACTTAAGAAAGAAAACATAATTTAAATTCGATCAAACTCTGTTCAAGTCCAACGGAATTACCCTGAGTTAACTTCCTATATCCTTGTTAGGAATCATAGTAACGAAAAATCCGTGTATACTAGTTTGCAGATCTAATGAGCTCGAATATCCGATGAGCCCAACTTCTGATAAGCGCCAACAACGTGTTTAGAACGGAAAAGGAAAAAGACCTCAGAAGATTCCTCGGTACGTGCAATACCGTTATCAATAAAATTGAATAGGCAATTATGTATTGATTTTGTAGCTTCGGTAGGATTAAATACTAAAAAATGATATGTGTATAGAGTCTTATACAGATCGTTATGCTACATTTCTGTATTCTTAATTGCAAATGTAACTATGGGATCTACGAGTAATAAAACTGCAAACTATATTTTCAAGCTGA
The DNA here is from genome assembly GCA_963585895.1 of Sepioteuthis lessoniana. NCBI lineage: Eukaryota > Metazoa > Mollusca > Cephalopoda > Myopsida > Loliginidae > Sepioteuthis > Sepioteuthis lessoniana. The sequence goes on along the minus strand of OY757923.1, from coordinate 64,569,317 downwards.
AATGGCTCCTTTCAAGTTTTTACTTTTTTGTTTAGTGAATTTCCCTCGGTTCCAGCAAGTAGTAATACTTACTAATAAATATACGCGAATAATGCGAGTAATGAATGAATTCGTGTATCGATCAAGTACAATTTCTAGACAAAAACGAGTTTTTATCAACCTGGTTAGACTTAGAAAGAAAGTAATGTTTGACATTTAAGAAACACGCAATTGATTGAGAGGAGGTTGAAAGAATATCCCTCTTTGCTACGGATAAAAGTTGTTGAAGGATATCCTACTTGGTCGACAGTGACACAGAGCCAGTATCAATAACAAAAACAAAAAAAAAAAAAAGGAAAAAACACACGTCCCATTTTCCTTGGAAGAAGCTTGATAACTCAAAGCAACTGCCAACACAACAAGGTACTTGGCTTGCAGATATTTAAATTCACGACTTGAACTCATCCTTTTTCATGTCTGTCGATTTCTATGCGTTAGTTTCTTCTTTTTCTTGCAGATGATCAGTTTTAATTTTATTTCTTATAATTATGTGTAGATAGAACCTTGTCAATTATCATTGTTCAAATTTTGATAATTACTTGCGTTTTTTTTAAAATTTTAATTCAATATTTATTGTGAATTTCTCCAAAGATATACAATGGTAGATTTATTACGAAAGCAGAGAATTCTTTTAATTTTGACATGAATAATTTGTCTTATATCTATTTCTCGAATTCTAGACTTAGTTTTCATATTTTACAATATTTTTTCCGCGGATATATTCATGAGCCTTCCTGAACATCTAAAATGTCATGAATTAAATTATTTTCAAATTATTATCTTCATCTACATCGTTTTCATCCTCTATATTCTCTATTTCTATATGTTGGATACAGTGGATTTGGGATATATTTTTTTTCTAATTCATTCTTCTTTTATTAATTCTAATCTCAACAACTCGAATACGAGCGTTGATCAAAAAGCATCCAAACTGAATGTTTGATTTGCTTCTAGTTTTAAAATTATGAATTTTAAAACTAATTGAAGACTAATCAACTTATATAATAAAAAAAATCATGCCAAGACTGTTTGCTAGTGTCGATAGGAGGTTTGGGCTAAACAGAGGAGTGTGCAAGTGAATAATACTCAATACTAATAAGACTTAGTCCCATACAAATCATTTTCCCTACACTGACAATTCATCTCAATGGTTACATTTCTGGATGGCACATATAAAAAGAAAAGATTCAGAGGTTATTTTACTTATAGATGTAATATAATTGCGGAGGGATTTTTCTTATATTATCATTTTTTCGTTGGTTATAGCTTACCTTTCGATTTAGTTAGGCTTAGAACTGTTCGGCTTAGTGCACGAGTAGAGGCACACATTGAGCGCAGGTGTTCACGCTCGCACGGGGAGGATGTGACAATCACAGATGTCATAATAAAAAACCCGGATAGGAAATGGACTGGGGATGTGAATGACGTCATGCCCGGAAGCGATGGGCTGAGGATTTTGGGTAATTTTTGAAAAAAAACCGTTAGTTGAGATTTGAACCTACAGGAACCGAGTTGATTTTCGAATCTGGTCGAGGCCAGATGAATTGGGTCTACGAGATGCGCCGCGCGTGGTGGGATCAGATGGAACAGTCAGCATAGTAAAAAGTGTGTCTCTCTCTCCTCGAGTTAAAAACCTTAAAGTCAAGAAGGTAATAAAAGTTTCGTACTTTAACTAAAGAAAGTCGTCAGTGTTTTGGGATTCCTATGCCTATGAATGTTCAACGCATCCGTATATTTTACTTATATGTATATGCTACATATTATATTTTGAATATATCACATGGAAACCATCAGGAATAAGTGTGCAAAATTTCAACTGGATTTTTATTTTTTTTAATAACGTGTTTATTTATAAATGGGGAAATTATTATCTATATAATTTTAAACTTCATCCACATTTTACGAAGCAGCATTTTTTCTCAGAATTGTTGTCGAATCTGAGATTTGTGTGGTCCATCGTAAAACATAAACAAACAAGAAAATAATTAATTTGCCCTTTCTATGAATCTGGAAATGTATTTTACCTAAGAACGTAGATGATTATTTAATCAAATGTTTTAAGAATAAATGTAATAGTAATAGATAGATAGATAGATAGATAGATAGATATTCAAGGTTTAGCTGAAAAGTTACAATATATCCTCATATTGTTGCATGTTGACCCGTGACCGAGCCATCAGAGATTCTCTAAAAATGGCACATCTGTGAAATAAAGCGGAAGCAGTCTCGTGGTTAATCGGAAATCGTAGGCATTAGGAAATGATATAAGCAGGTGCCCACAAGTTGGAGTCAGTAAGGGTCCCAGTCAGCTGCAGTCCGAGTGAGTATTGAGTTAGTGCCAGCTTGCAGTGACGGAGAGTGCCCTGCTAGAGCAGTGGCTTTCAGCGGGCCTCCGGCTGAGTACCACTAGGCCGAGAACCAGAAGCAGTATTCAGAGGAGTCTTGAAGATTACACAGCGTGGTTTGGCCAAGAGAAGCCATTATCAGCCAATATAGCAATCTTTCGTGGGCTACTTACGTCTGTCCGTATGTCACTCACCAGAGAAGATTTGACTCCAAGAAGAATATAGAGAGTTACATTTTTATAACCAAGTGTCGTGATTCCCCCATAATTTATGAGTGTATAACAATATAATGTCAGTATAGGATGCTTGTTTTTGGATATAGTCCTATCTGAGGTCTACACACTTCTATTAGTGTTGGAGTTTTGGGATCTGATTGGGCAAGAAAGTCATCAAAAGCACATATGACACCATTATATGGAAATCTTAGCCAATGAACTTTTCAGCATACACACACACACACACACTATCTCTCTCTCTCTCTCTCTCTCTCTCTCTCTCTCTCTCTCTCTCTCTCTCTCTCCATATATATAGTTTCCAAGAAGGATAAAAACAAGACTTGTCAAAGGGCGAATGAATCCTCACTTGAGATCAGCGACCATTTAGCATGATATCATGTATGTATGTGCATGTATGTCAGCCCGGGAAATAGCCCACATACTCATCTGTAAATCTTTGAGCTAGATATGGTTCTGTAAGTGCGTGTTGCAATGCGGGACACTTCTCACGCCCATGTTGTTTTGATAGATCGGCAGGAAAGTCGATTAAGAGTCACGGATGAACTTGCTCGGACTCCTCCAAGTTGTGACTGGATATGTAGAAGATCAAATTTAATAGTAATGTTAACCACGTCCATAATTCAGAAACACAGTGTAAATAAAACCAAACCTTTATTTATAATAGAATGATTAAAATTATGTATAAGTAACTAAGGGTTTCTATTTCTATGTTGAAATCTCCCGAATTGGTGGATTTATTACCTGAAGGTAAGAAGTTGACTGTCCATAATGTATATGGCTAATTATAGCCTCAAGTCAGTCCTGTATCTCCTTAGTTTCAAACAGGAATTTGGGTGAGTTAGCCGGTGCGAAAAGCCTTAGTCTTCTAGTGAGGGAACCCACATTCGATCTGAGTTTTCCCATTTCGGTGTCTTTTTCTATGGGGTTCCAAGCTCTGATTGGTCAACCAATTAAAACTCTGGACCAATAGTCTTGTATCTTAATCATCGGAGAGGGAAACAAAGGCCCCAAGGGCTCAGGTTGATTAGTCAACCAATCAAAACTATGACTTTGCGTTACACATCTCGGAAAAAGGGGCAAAAATGTTGACCCTTCTTTTCTTTAATTGGTGAACCCATAAATCATATTCTATTATTGTATCATGACCTTGTGTCACACCTTTATCTGAAAGCCGTCAAGTTTCAATCATTCTTATTCTGGCTCAACCCTGACCTTTCAAACGAATCATTTCCGAGCACCCCAAATCAAAATTAAAACAATGACCTTTTCAAAAGCATTATGCTTTAATAATTAAAAGTAAATGACCCAGAACTTGTATAGAGGACAAATTCAACTATTTAATAATTCTGATGATGATTCTATTTTTTACACGACTTTATCAAAAGTTATGTGATTACCTTTAATAAATTATCTCCATCATCATCATCGTCTTCATGATGTCGGCCTGCCAGCACGGTTTCCCTGACACTCTCTCGCCACGCGTCTCTATCGTCCATTTATCCCAGGAGGTCATCAAGGCTACATTCTGTATCGGCACAGAGCTGTTGTATATAGGTTCTAGCAAGTCGTTATGACTTTGCTCATCCATGTGATGGGGTCCACGGGAGTATGTCTCTTATGAGTTCGTCCTTATTTCTCAAGCAGTGTCCTGCATGTCTGGTTCGTCTAACTTGGATAGTTTTCGTGATGGGTGGTAGGTGACAGTACAGCAGCTGTTTTGTGGAATGTTGCCTCCAGGTCTAATTCAATATTCTTCGCAACATTCTTGTGTAGTTGCCATCAAGCTTTTTCTCCATACGTTTAGTTAACATCCAAATAGTTCATCCATATAGCAGTATCGACACGACCGCCGCTTGGAAAATATTGCGTTTTATTTTATCGGTCAGGTCTGACTTCCATATGACCAATAGCTTTTCATGTCTTTGCTAGTCACATGTTCCCGTATTTCTCGGGTGATGAGACACTGCTTCCTAGGTAGGTAAACTTGTCCAGTAGTCTCAGAGAGCTCGTCAACCTTGACACTAATCATAGTATTATACAGAGAGTAGAACATTGATTCAAAGTTAACAACTTGAAGATCTCACTGTCAAGGCCATAAAAGATTGAACTCCGGGTGGATCAGATCAGCACACGCACAACCTTCTTCACAAGCAAAGGCTCGAAGAATACATTTGCATTGATCAACGATTCCAAGCCGTGTGGCGATGGGAGATTGGCGAATCCAACATTCTAGTCCTGCATGTTGGTAGTTGAGGATATAAGTCGTCTGATGTTGATCCAGGGACGAAAATATCAGTATGCTTCGCCTTCAATGAGTAAGCAACCTTCTCTAGACAGCACAACTTGTGAAGTCCCAAGGATAGCTGTCCTAAATAAGGTTCATCTACACTTTTAGTTGGTTAAACGCAGTCAGCAGGCTTTTTACTATTCGGTCCATCGGTGAGGGAGAAAAGTTACACCCCACGCAGATATATTGTGTAAAAAAAAAAATAGAATGCCTTTGGGTTTAGTTAGGCTGAGAATGTTTTGGCTCAGCACATGGGTTAGTTAGGTGCAAACATTGATGCAGGTGTTTACGCAGGCGCGCGCGGGCGGACGAAGGTGTCACTCAGAGATGTCACAATAGTCTGAGACGAAACGGGTGACGGAGTGCGAGGGACGTCACGCACCGGAAGCGCGCAGAGGTTTGTGGAGAATTGAAAGAAAGTTAGAAGAGTTGAAAACTAGACGCCGAAAGAGGAGGTTCGACTTTTAGGGCTCGCTGATGCGAGACGAATTTGCGCGCCATGGGTGCCGCACGAGATAGGAGCCAAATAAATAAGACGGCATAGCGAGATTGTGTCTCTCCTCCTTATGTCGAAACCTTTAACTCAAAGTTAATAAAAAGGTTTCGTACCTGAACAAGAAGTCGTTACGTGTTTTCGAATTTCGAAATTCCTATGTTCTTTATATGTTCTATCGTTATGAACATTATATGTCCATTTCACTCATAGCGTTAATTGTGGCTATGGAACAATGCTGGAGCATCAAAAACAACCATCCGCCTCGCTCTAATTGCACATGAACAACCAAACTGATTTTTGATATCCTCTGGAAAGCGTATTAAGTTTGCTTTCCAGGGTGAGTCAGTTTACAAGAGACAGGGCCAGATCTACCCATAATTGTTCAAACTAATCAGCAGAATTGAAAGGCTTTGGTTTTTTCAACATATTCTTAGTATTATTCTCAAACAGAAGATCTTAATGTGGAAGACGGAGTGTACATTCGATAACGTCTTGATGACAGCCTGTGTAATCTCAGCCTATTACAGGTCCACACAAAAACCCTGGAACACCTGATCTGAGATCTTAGCTTTTTTGATGATGTTACCTTTGTTGCCAACACTTCAGGAGGATTGAAGCGGATCATTTATTGGGTCACAGAATCCGCTGGATGTCAGTATGAAGACACATGTATTCCATCAGCTTGTACCTCTGGAAAAATACTTCCATCCTCATACCAAAATTCATCTGACTGAATTGAAGGTTCACCGGTTCTCCTATATGGGATGCTCGTCAGATGCCAAAGTCGACAAGGAAGTATCCAACCGGCGGAAATATGTAAGGAGTGAATCAACAGATTGTACAAACGAGTCTGGTGCAAAAGACACCAAAATAATGACACAAAAATCAGAAATAATAGAGCCATAGTCTTTGCAATCCTAACATGGTACAGAGTCATGGGTCTCTAATCATCAACTGCTACGACCACTCGAGCAGTTCCACAGGCGTTTCCTCCGTACAATTCTCTGTATCCACTGAATTAAATTTGTTACAAGATCACCAGCATCGAGCTCATGTAACTGAAGTCTCCACTAAGCTGGTAAAACGGGTTTCTAGGATTAGGAATTATTGACCAACCAAAATCACTCCGTGCAACTAGATGTCCATTGGCCAACACGACAGGAGTGTATGAAGGAAGTGATTCAAGGAGTACTTGAAATAAGCCCTTGTAGCATTTTACATCGACAATTGCAGATCGTCCACCCTAGCAAAGAATCGTGACGTTTGGTGTCTCACCACAAACCATGTTGTTTCCTCATTTGAAAATACACTTAGGGCCACCGTCAAGGATAAAAGGCAAAGAAGGAAGAACCACAACACTATGCAAACAAATTATGAACCACTTTAGCTGCAGAACTGCAACTGTGGCTGTCTATTCCACATGTCTTGTCATCCACTAACATGCTGAGTGGTTAGCTGCTTTCTTCTTACGATGTTTTCCCAAAGTCTTCGGGTGTAGTTATTTTTCCTGGATGATCAAGCACTCTAATGTTCAAAACATTCATTTTTACGTTAAGTTCTCACTCTATTAAATTTTGTTCTAAGTCGGAATTCTTTATCACACGCCAGTATCTCGTAGGTCTATGAACTCTTGTCGTTGTCGTACCAATGGAAATCGGTACGGTACAAATATAAACTGTCAATAGAGTGCAGAGTAAAGAATTATGATTGACATGGCACCAATAGAAACTCAACACTCTCCTCTACGGAATACGGGCTTTTGGTCACTATCAAGTCGTATTTTTTATCAACACGAAGCTCAGTTCGAACCCTATTGTGAAATCTCACGTTCTACACATACCTTTCAGTTAGCATGACAAACTCCATTTTCACTCTTTGTTTCACGAAACCAACTTATGATATCATCATCATCATCATGTCGCGCTGCCAGCATGGATATCCCTGACCCTTTCTTGCCACCCTTTCCTATAGTCTATCGATTCCGGTAGGTCCTCAAGGCTACATCCTGTATCGGCACAAAGCGGTTGTATGTAGGTTCTTGCTGGTCGTCCTACCTTTGCACGTCCATGTGAAGTGGTCCACAGGAGTTCGTCTCTACTTCTCCAGTAGTGTCCCACATATCTAGTTCGTCTAACTTAGATAGTTTTCGTGATAGGTGCCAAGTGACCTTACAACTGCCGCTTTGTTGGGTGCTGCCTCCAGAAGTTGTTCAATATTACTTGCAGCAGTCTTGTGTAGTTGTCGTCAAACCTTTTCTCCATATGTTTAATTAGCGTCTATGTAGTGCATCCATACAGCAATTTCGACAATACCGCTGCTTATCCAATGTGTGTGTGTGTGTATGTGTGTGTGTGTGTGTGTGTGTGTGTGTTACATAGGTAAAGAAAGGTTCGAAAGGTGAAACAGAAAAGTTTGCGTTAGCAACCAAGTCATGATAACGCAAATAAAATTTCTAAATTTATCTGAAATAATAACAAAATGAAAATGTATTACCCGACAGAAAATACAAAAGTTTTTAAACGGGAAAAGAAAACTTTTCATTGTATAAGCGAATCTGAGCGAAATGTCCTAGCAATAGAAAAATCCTTGATAGAAGAAAAGTCTTTTGTGTGAGACAGTTGTGTTTTCTTCTAACGATAGTATATAGTTTCATACTTCCTTTGTAAGTTCTATGTGACATGTCAACGAATGAATGTGTGCTTACTGGTGTTCTATGGTGGAGTAAACTTTTAGCTATATTGATACGTTGGTATAACTTGGGTATCTGAGTCTTTGCTGGATGCCGACTGTTGAGTCTGTTGTGACTGCTGTATCAGACGATGTATAAAGAATCTTTTGCCCGTTTCTATAGCTGTTTTTTTTTTATATAGAGTATATATAATCTTTGGGTTTTTTACGGTGATTCTTTAGAAATGTATTGTTGGAGTAATTTTTAGGTCAAGCATTTTAACATCGAGTTCAAACAATGCCCTGAAGATAGTTTAATAAAAAAAATTTAAACCTAGGATATTATTATGTACATAAAAGAATTTATTCTCTAAATATTTGTTTTTGTAAATATATACATATATATATATATATGTCTGTGTGTGTGTGTGTGTGTGTGTGTGTCTGCGTACGTGTGTGTGTGTGTGTGTGTGTTTTGGCGTCACCTGATTTCTTTATTAGTATGTTCACAAAGATTTGATTTACAAACAATTGCGCCATTGAGTCTAGAATTTCTGTTGTATTTTTTAGACTTGATAGAAGGTTATTTCGTACAATTATAGAGAATTTTTGATTCAAGCAGAATAGCAGAGTGTGTCCTGTATTGACAATGAAAAAGCATTTGACTGCGGACCCCATAAATGGATTCAAAAGGTTTTAGGTAAGTTATAAGAGATCCCCCGTTTTGAAAACATTCCTAAAATACAAGATAGAAAGGTGGTAGACTGACCTGAGAGTAATCCATTAAAAATACTCGCTCGAAATTTATAGTATGAACATTTTTTTCCTTAAAATGATTACACTTATTTTTGTACAATTAGCTGACTACATCTCAACAGAGAGGTTACCCCAACCCATCAAGTATTCTGGATCGGGCATCAAACTATCTGATGGTGACGCTTTAGCGCTGGAACTTTTGGAAATATGGAGTAGTTCTTCATTGCCATTTCTTCTTAATCCACTCTGAGCCAGAATGTTGGTATCTGTTCGGGTCACATCTATGAGTCATATCGAACTTGTAATTTATTAATGTAGTCTAATGGCCGAGGGATTTCGGTTTATGCCTTTGGGTTTAGTTAGGCTGAGAACCTTTCGGCTCAGTGCATGGGTTACTTAGGTGCAACATTAACGCAGGTGTTCACGTGCGCGCGCAGAGTGGAGTTGTCACTCAGAGATATCGCAATAGCCCGATATGGGAAACGGGGTTAGACAGTGCGAATGACGTCACGCACCGGCAGCGCACGGATGATTTAGGGAGATTTTGAAAAAGTCAGTAAGCAGAGTAAAGACTAGATTCCGAACTAGACGGTTGGCTTTCGCTTGCTCGCCGAAGCCAGGCCACTGGAGGGTGACACACGAGATAGGCGGTGGGCAGATGAAAAAGCCAGAATAGAATGATTGTGCCTCTCTCTCCTCATGTCGAAGAACCTTTAAACTCAAAGGAAATAAAAAGTTTCGTACCTGAACTGAGAAGTCGTGTTTTTCGTGTTTCGAGATTCCTATGTTCTATGTATATATGTTACGAACATTATATGTCTATTTCGCACATGGCCGTATTTGGTTATGGTAAATTAAGCTTTTTGCTTAAATGCAGTAGAAAAGCAGGCCGTATGAATTGGGTATCCAATGAGACTCGCACTCACTAGTGAATATTTACTAGTCAAGCTTGCTCACCATTACACCACCAGAGTCATCTAGAACTAGCGTCCTCGATATGACACTAAATTCCATCTGATGATGAGGATCCAGTCTTAGAGCTTTGGCTTATGTGATGTAACTCTTCAGTGCTATTATTCCCAGATCGACTCTGACTTGCAGTGGCAGTACCTATTAGGATTCAATCTATTGTTTAAATACATCTATTTAATCATTTACTATATTTGAAATCATTTATCTGGGTGCAGTCAAATAATTAATGTTATGTTGCATAGTAACAACCAACTATACATACATATATGCATACAGAAACATATGGAAACGTAATAAAGACGAACGGACACAGTTCTTTAGAGAAATATACCTCTCACACTTTATTCGAAATGGTCACGAAAGGGTCACGAAAGGGTTATTGTGTGAGAGGTGAGTTGGAGACTGAACAAAGACTGCAACATATTGATCCCGGCTCTTCCGGCTATAGCAGCATTTCTTTCTCCGCCTGCGGGGCTGCTCAACCGGGGGCCCTGAGGGCCCAGCTCTCTGCTGGGTCTGGTTCTCACTGCTTCGAACTGCAACCACTGACTCCAAATTCTGTTCTCCAACTAACTCGAACTTCCTGTAGCACCGGGTTATATAATTGTTTGATACCCACCTGCTTCAGTGAGCGTCGCATCTGCACTCAATTCAACCCATCCACAGTAAAGGTTATCCCCTGATATCTTCGACCGGATGCACCTGTTATTTACACAGGTGCATTTCTTATGTGACAACTCGGCCGAGTCGGAGGTCAATATGTTACAGTTAAACTGAACTATAAGTATTACATGGCAATGCGTGCAACTATTCAACAATATGTAAACAAATAACTGTTTAAATGAATTATTAGAATTACATGACAACACTTTAAGCCATTTAACTATTTAAAAACAAATTCTGGCTAGTTTTTAAAACATTTTTACCAACAAATTATTCGTTTCCAAATTATATATATCTATTATATATGTTGTTAACAAGTTCATTGACCTAGCGGGTAGAGTGTTTGCCAATGGCCAGGGATATCGGGATTCAATCTCAGGTCAAGCCATACCAAAGACTTTAAAAATGGTACTTGGTATCTCCTTTCTTAACATACAGCATTATAAGGTAAAGGGTAAAGTGAAGAAATTCAGGGGAAAGGAGTTCGGCCATTCCCTACAACTCGTCAATAGCAAACTTAATACAACTTTTAGTTTCACTTTCATTTTCTTTATCTCATAGCATTACAATGTCCAAGTGTTATTGAAAAGGGAGCCTTCAGGTCGCCCTCGACAACGGTTGCTAACATTACTTTTTTTACTTTTTTATTCGTATAAAATGTATTATGCATTGAATAAACTGCTTGGCTTAATATGCACAACTAGAAACCAACCAACCAACCAACTGTCTATTTTAACTATATGTGTAAGTTTATTCATAAACTTTTTGGATTAGATTAAAATTTATCCCCGCTACATATTTATGATAGTATTTTCATCCGGTTTCAACGATCGATTTCATTTTTTGGTGAATCTATTTTGTCGTATCATGTGTAAGTTGTCGAGTTTACTTATGCACACTGAATATACAAACAACAGGTATATCTGCCGGGATTCTAGCAACACGTACTCTATTTGAACTGGTGAATATTCTATACTTGTTTATCAATAACCAAATTTTCTGGCTAATATATGAACCCCAAGCGTTTTCTCTCCTTGGTTCGCAGTGAAAATGAAACACTTTCTCTATTTATTCTCTCCCATACTCATCACCTTTTTTTTTATTTAGAACCTGAACGATGATATTCAGTATTTAATTACGTGATATTGTTTGACCGTTTTATCGACGGTAATGAAAAGCTACTTTGGATAGACCTCCCAGATCGTTTTCATGCTCATATTTGATAAGCACAAGTGCTATAAAATATAATTGATTTCAATATATTCACTGTGAAGTAAAATCTATTGCATTTGTGAAATAACACTGAATATACAGAGGCTATAATAAAAGTAATACGTCAATAAATAAAACTGTCATAAATGTATTCAGAAATTTCTTTGAATTCCTAATGTGAAAGGTTTCATTTTATATGGAGTGACTGATATATTTTTATATCATTTGTATTACATTCTGAATAGCAAACTTAATACAACTTTTAGTTTCTCTTTCATTTTCTTTATCTCATAGCATTTCAATGTCCAAGTATTATTTAATGGTAAACCCAATTTTATAGAAGTACAGTAGTGTTACTATTTAACACATAACTGTAGGGTTAAAAGAGTTCATTCCTTTTTCAAATGTATTAGTTTGAAAATGAATGTAATAGCGCTACTGGAGTTCGAACTCGCTTTCAACGATGTCACACACCAGTGCATTAGCTACAACTCTCCGAGTAGTAGCAATGGCTTATTCCTATGTTTTTACAATTACATAGGTTTTATAGGAATATCACTTAAATGTATTTAAAATGAAACGCAAAAAACTTTGTAACATAGTAATAATCGTCGGATGGAAAAAGAGGAATACAAAAACGTCAATCACCTAAACTGTTAGTATCTCGTTCCTTTTTTTCTTTCTCTTCAGTCTATGTGGCCATACAAGTAAGTAGAAACGAAATAACGGACATAAAGTGCGGAATAGCCAATTCGTTTAATTTGGAAGTGTCTTTTCTCGTATGTGAGAGAATGAAGAAACTCGTAGTCTTATACTGTCCACATCCTTCTTGACTTAGAAACATCGTTCGATCAGCCCTAGTCACCACCAAAATGACCGATCGATGGCGAATTCAACCAGATCCTGTCCTATGTGCTATACCAAGCATATCTTCTTACACCAAGCTCACTGGACGAGACGTTGACATTTGTCAACTCGTCTTTCTTCTGGGTGCTGGCTTTTTATGACATATATTTGAATCCGGTATTATTATTTGTATCAGAGCCGTTAGTATAAAATTAGTTGTGTCCAAGACTACATTCGCAGGTGCCAGTGGTGTAATGGTTATCGTCGCAGGAGTTGGACACGGCGACACGAGTTCAAATCCTGGACTGATTGCATTTCACATAGCACTAATACCCTTGGGACAGGTATGAATCCAACTATTCTCCCTCCAGCTATGGGTAAATGTTATATAGTTATTTACACGTTCATGCATCACAACGACACAACATCAAAAACAGACGCATGAAGGAAAACGCAAGAAGACTTCTTTAGAAAAATATTCACCTCTCTATTTATTGCAAGGTTCGAAAGGGTTGTTCAAGGTTTTGCATGTGAGAGGGTGCTGGAGACCGAACATAAACTTCATATTTTGACCCCACTGTTATGACCGTCACGTTGTGTCTTTCTTGTTCTCTTAGATGCTCAACCAGAGGTCTTGGGGTCCACTGCTGGATGCTGGCTTTCTTTATGCATCTTATCAGCATCTTCTATGGACCCCAGTTCATTAGGGCTTCAAACCCCATCAGCCTGGTGTGGCTTTCCTTACCACATCTCGTCTCTAACTCTCTGGAAGTCTGCTGGCAACTGCTTTGGCACCCCAAACTCAACTGAGTTAAATAATAATTCAACGCCCACACGATCGCCTACTGGATCTTTGAAATCGGATGTTTAATCGTCATCAAGCGGAAATTACTGTCATGCAGTTCAGAGGTTACTCTCTTCCGGTGCATCACTGTAGTGGCACAATGGGACCTTCACCTTGTCCCATATCATAAGCCTTAATCTGCCCACGCGATCTCTTTCGATTACTGGCCATTGGAATGTGTCACTTCCTTCCGGTGTATCACCTTGGAATAGCGTTTTTGGGCCGGGGCGAAGGTCAAAATATAACAAAAATAGCAGGGTAGACTAGGTTCTTCAGCCTTGGTGAGGCAACTAGTCTAGGAGAAGGAAAACTCTGAATTCAAACCTGTTTAACTCCGCTTAAGAAATTGACCTTGTATCATATCCTGCCCGAGCGGAGGGGTTGGGTAAATATGACAAGACTACATTCGCATCTGATTTGCTCTTTTGATTTGTTCTCAGTCAAGTGTCGTGACTTCAAATTAATTTGAATAAATTAATTATCTTTAATTTCAAAACCTTGTTTAACATCTTTGGTTCATGAATATTTCATTGTTTGCATAGCAAAATTATAGTACCAAAATCAAGAAATCTGATTGAAAATGTAGAGGCTTCGATATTATTTTATGGAGGCCCGCGTAGCAGGAAGGGGATACGGCAACCTAATTGGTTGGTTGGTTGGTTGGTGAATTACGGTATATGAACTTTTGTTGGTGATTTAATACTAAATTTTCTTATATATATATATATGTGTGTGTGTGTGTGTGTTCGTGTGTGCGTGTGTATGTGGAGAGAGAGAGATTGACAGAAAGAAGAGCGATTGACTGCGGTATCGGAGTGAGCAAATTTGTACTCCAGTCGCGCTATTACGTTGACTTTCGGACAAATACCTTGGGAAAGGTATGAACCCCCTTATCCTCGCAGCTATGGGTTAGATAGTACCACTACTGTTCTTCTAGAAGAATGGCTTTGGCATTAAATAACCTACAAAGGTTGATATGCCATTAAACTAAGAAACCAACCCAACCAAACCAAACCAGAGAAAGGAGATTCATTGTAAGCGAACAGTTTTCACGTAATTATATTGATAAACGAATTATTTGAGATAATTTCTTTGCATAATAATAAATAGTTTCTATAATTGCTATTTAACATAAGAAATTATATTCATCAAGTATTATTATGCAATACAAATGATTTGCACACAGCAATATGGTTTCAAATAACCAAAAATAATAATTCTTAAAGGGTTGAACAGTTCTATATGACTAATAAATGAGAGCATTAGAGACAGTCCTAACCTGCGTTTAAAGTTGACCCAGGAGTAATGGCAATAAATGGGTACACCAAATTCCCCAAAGCAAGCTTTAGGACTGGAGCCTAACCATCTGATGCTGTTTAGTGTCAAACCCAGAACATTCATTTGGTCGGGACATCTTACTCTTCTGTAGAGATACAATCGATGTGTTCTATAGCTCAAGGCGGCAAGTTGGGGTCGGCTACTTGAGTTCAAAAAACAAACAAGACCTTTTGCGATTCACATTGCGGTAAAGATGTGAATCGTAGTATTCTCTCTTAAGTTGTGTGTAAATGGTAAGAAAGACTGGAGAGGCAACCGGTCTAGGAGAACAAAGACTCTGTATTAAAACCAGTTGTACACATAAAGAGATGCTGCTCCAGTTGGCTATTCACTCTCTCGAGTAAAAATTGAAACAAGGGTGATATTAGTTTTGAAAATTTTATTAGTCTTTTGCATGTGTATCTTTCTAATATTTTAAACAATTTCTTCTTCGTCGCGCTATCAGCACGGGTATAAACATATATACACACGAGACCATTTGAAAATAAGTTAGGAAATAACGAGTACGTCCACTTTAAGACAAGTCCAAAAACTAATTGGTAATATAATGTCCTTTACTAAATTGTAATTTATTTCATTTTTTCATTTTAAAATCAGTACTGTATACAATCTTTGCCATAAATGAAAGCACAATCTAACTATAAATCCAAAATATGAAATTTGAACCTAGCCAAAGAAGCTAAAGGTATTGGGCTTTTAGAACCCAATAAAACAAAGTAAACGTAATATAGAATGCCTATAACGATGCTATGGAGCATTTGAAAAAAATTAGTCGTTGACTTTAACTAAGTGAAAACTTATTAATGAAAAACGGAGGAATGAAAGGGTTTTTTTCATGAAAGCCATGGGAAGCAGCATGGTGGACGTAAAGGCAAGCGGATAAACCCTCTGACGGCTCATCTCAATGCCTAACCTGGCCCTGGGCGTATGAATCCCTCGGTTCAACGGTTAGGATCGATTATTTCGATGGGGGAAATACTAATGCTCATCTATAAGGGTGGTTTCTGTGGATGAGAATAAAAACAGCCATCGAAAGATAACCATGACCCACACTTAATCAATTTATTAATGATAAATGGACGTGCCGGTGGTGTAATGGTTATCATCGTAGGAAATGGACACGGCGGCACGAGTTCAAATCCTGGACAAGACTGATTGCATTTCACATAGCACTAATACCCTTGGGAAAGGTATGCATCCAATTATTCTCCCTCCAGCTATGGGTAAATAGTAGGACAGACTAGGTTCTTCATCCTGGTTGAGGCATCTAGTCTAGGAGAAGGAAAACTCTGAATTGAAATCTGTTAAACTCTGCTTAAAAATTTACCTTGTGTCATATCTGCCCGAGTGGAGGGGCAGGTAAATAGGATTAATGATAAATGTTGATGTGCTGCTTTTTAATTCTTTTGTTCATATCAAATCGTTAACTGTTATAGTAACTGTTTAATTTTTGTTTTGTTTTTATTTTTCGTTTTCCGTTAATTGGCATAAAATCGACATATTGATGTTTAGCTCGAAATTTTGGTTTACACCTATAACTCCTGTTTGAACTTAGCAATCCCTCCACATTAGCAGGTAGAGAAACACTGTCAATTTTAAGTGGAATTCAGTAGTTTTGAACGTTTTCATTCTTCCTGACTGATTACCACTCCTTACTATTTATCCTTATCTTGAAGGAGAATAATTGGATTCGTACCTTTATCTAGCGTAATAGTGCAATGTGAAAAGCAAATAATGTATTCCAGGATTTGAACTCATTTCACAGCATTTATTTTTTCATTGTAAAATCAGTACTGTATATTATCATTACACTACAAACAACTATACCTGGTATATATGTAATATAATGGCCGAAGGATTTCGTTTTATATATCTTGCCTTTGGGTTTAGTTAGGCTGAGAACCTTTCGGCTCAGCACATAAGTTAGTTAGGTGTAAACATGGGCACAGGTGTTGACGCGAACGCGCGGAGGCTGTGTCGTTCACAGATGTCAAAATAAAATTCCCAGGACCAGGGGATGTGTATGACGTCATGCACCGGAAACGTGCGCGGAGGATTTGGGGGGATTTGAAAAAAGTCAGTCGAGTTGACTCTTGCAGTCCGAGGAAGAAGTGAGACTTTCGCTTGCTCGCCGAGGCCTTGTGGCGGGTGCCACACGTATTGGGTGGGGGTGGAAAAGCCAGCATAGAAAGATTGTGCCTCTCTCTCCTTATGTCGAAAAACCTTTTAACTCAAAGGTAATAAAAAAAAGTTTCGTACCTGAACTAAAAAGTCGTAAGTGTTTTTCGTGTTTCTAGATTCCTATTTTCTATGTATATATGTTACGAACATTCTATGTACGTTTCACATATGGCTATGTTACATATAGCTCCATCCCTAAAAATACTGTAGGCTGCTGTGATGTCCCGGTTAGTACTGTAATGTGTAATATAGTTTTCATATAATACTTAATTTGCATTACAGGTTTATCATTTCATATCAATCTGTGTTAATGTGTTAAATATGTTCTGGAAACACAGTAAGTACTGTATATCAATTATTAGGAATACTGATCCAACAGTTTACCGCGATGACGTTCATATTTACCAACCCCTCCGCTCAGGCAGGATATGACACAAGGTCAATTTTTAAGCGGAGTTTAACAGGTTTGAATTCAGAGTTTTCCTTCTCCTAGACTAGTTGCCTCACCAAGGCTGAAGAACCTAGTCTGCCCTACTATTTACCCATAGCTGGAGGGAGAATATTTTGGATTCATACCTTTCCCAAGGGTATTAGTGCTATGTGAAATACAATCAGTCTGGTCCAGGATTTGAACTCGTGTCGCCGTGTCCATATCCTGCGACGATAACCATTGCACCACGGGCACCTATGACGTTAAGGTTTGGATTTTAGCCTTGCCGTATAAGGTAACACCTCGTTTTGTCGGGATTTTTAGGCTTGAACATGTGATTTGTATGTCGTACTTTATAGCCGTTGTAAGGAGTCTTTTCCATTTTAATTCAAAATAAAAGTCCATTCGAACACACCGACTGAATAACTGCAGAGGGATAACACCCCACCCAATCTAATGATGAGGCTCCAGTAGTGCTAAAGCTTTGAAAAATGCGGAGTATCCCTTCATCCCTATTGCTCCCAACTCCAGAGTGGTAACACCAAAAAGTTTTCTATCTATGGGTAAAATAGAAATGTTTGACATTTATACAGTGTGCAAACAAATGACTTAAGAGGTGCCTTCAATAAGTCTCCAGACTTTTTTGTACAAGCATTTAAAATTGACATACACACTTAAAATTTCAGTATGTTATTGCCATACATCTTATGAGATGACTGGCCAATTTTTATGATTTCAGGTTCAAAGGAACAGCTACAGCAGCAATTGGAATACACCCTACTAAAGCCTGATTGTCACAGCTGGTGAATTTCAAAAATGCAATCTGGACATGAGGACACTCATGTCCAGATTGCATTTTTCGAAGAACGATATACAATAAAATTCTTGAAAAAAAAAATGCCACAGAAACATATGGAATATTTCAAACTGCTTTTCGACCATCTTGCATGAATCGAGCATCAGTTTTTGTGTGGCATAAGAGATTCAAGGAAGGCAGGGAATCTGTGAGGGATGATGAGAGGTATAGGTGTAAGGAAGTTAGAACACCAGAGTTGATTGGCCAAATAAAGAATTTCATGGATAAGAACCGTCGCGTGTCTTTAGAGACAATAAGTGCACAGTTTGATGTCAGTGTGGGAACTGTACACATAATTATTCGCGAGGAACTGAAGGGGCGGTATATTTGCGCGAACTTTGTCCCAAGGGTGCTCACAGAAGATCAGAAAGAAAGACGTTGTCATGACAGCAGGGAGATGGTTGAGCTGATCAATTTAGATACCGCAGTTCTCGATGCTCTGGTGACCTGCGATGAACATTGGATCTACTGCTATGACCCAGAATGCAAGAGACAGAGTTCCCAGTGGAAGCATGTTGGCTCTCCCAGACCCAAGAAGACCAGACAGAGCAAATCCACCCCCAAACGTTTTATGATCGCTTTTTTTTTGACAGCACAGACATGATCTACATGTACTGGGGTCCCACTGGACAGACAGTCAACAAGGAATATTATGTTGAGGTTTTAAGGGAGTTACGGAAGAGATTCCGTCGGAAGAGGCCAGCACTCTTCAATTCGGCTCAGTGGCATTTCCAGCAGGCCAATGCACCAGTCCACAACTACATCCTTGTCACAATGGGTATCAAGACAGTTCCTCACTCTCCCTATAGTCCAGACCTTGCTCCCTGTGACTTTTGGTTAATCCCTAAGCTCAAGGAAAAACTTAGAGGCTGTCGTTGTGAGACAATTGAGGAGATGAAAGAGGCTGTGACGAAGGTCATTGATATGCTCAAACAAGAGGACTTCGATGGGGCCTTCCAGAAGTTATCGGAACGGTACAACAAGTGCACTGCAGCCAGAGGAGATTTCTTCGAAGGTAACTTGAGTTTCATGTGTGTACTCTCAATAAACGTGCCCATGCGGAAAAAGTCTGGAAACTTATTTAATGATCCTTGTATGCTAAATTGAATGGTTAGAAATAAAATTATTTAACTGTGTGTAAACAAGTGACTCATATTTAATTGACTTGTAATTAGTACATAGCAGTATATGGAACCATTTAACCGTGAGCAAAAACATAAGAATAGGCTCGATTAAAAATGCTTTCAACAAAATATGCTTATAAATTATACAGGTTTAATAATGTGAAGTGGTAGATAGTAATTTACGAAGCTCTTTGCTTCGATGTGGCACAAGGCCGAATAAATGGGACACCAAATGGTGAAGTGGTAGATATGCCATAAAACTAAACCAAAGAAAACCAACCAAAATAAAAGGCGTTTTTAAAAGAATTGTATAGGAAACCCAAACGACAGTTCATTAACAAAAGTAACTCTTCAAACATTGCTTTATGCTTGTTTTATTAAGGTAACATAGCCAGATATGGTTATATAAAATACCCGGATGCGTTAAACATACTGATACGTAAAACGGTCATATGCATAAAATGTTCATGCGCAAAGGAATCCCGCGGAACACACGAAATACTGACGACTCTCTTGGTTCAGGTACGAAAATTTTATTACCTTCTTGACTTTTAGGTTTTCAACACAAGGAGAGAGAGATAAAATTTTTACTATGCTGACTGTTTCATCTGACCCAACAACGCGCAGCGCACTCTTTAGACCCAACTAGTCTCGTCTAGGTTCAAATCTCAACTCACTGCTTTTTCAAAATACTCAAGAATCCCTGCCCATCGCTTCCGGGCATGACGTCATTCACATCCCCAGTCTCATTCACTATTCTGGGTTTTTATTATGACATATGTGATTGTTACATCCTCCCCATGAGAGCGTGAACTCCTGCATTCAATGTGTGCAACTAACTAACCCGAATGATAAGATATAACCAACGAAAAAGGATAATATTTTTAAAAAATCCTTCTGCAATTATATAACAATGATTCGCTTTTCAATTGATAAACTTTCTGTTTTCTGAAATTGAATACACTGTCGTTGATGCATCAACTTAAGATAAATTCAAGAAAAATATCTTTGTTATTAGAATAATGCACTCAGAGTGAGAAAATACTAACAGTGAGAAAGACTGAACCTCCTTCTGTGAGAAAAGTGGAATCAGCAATAGGATAATTTTCTTCTTAAAATACAGTTTTCAAGTTAACTCAGATTCTCGAGAATAGTTCAAAAGAACTAAGCAGCTGTTCATTTGAAAGAATTGGAAGCCATTTTCTAAAATAGAAAATGAAAAAGAATTAAACATTTTTCTTCTCGAAAAAGAAAACAAAGAAATGAATTACTGTCGGACAAAAAGGAAATAAAAAAGCACACTTATCTGTAGGAACTTGAGTTCTTTTTCTTGTCTCGTGATTCAAGGTGAAAATTCGCGACTTGGCGTCTCCTCCAATTTATTGTTATTTTTTCCGTCGCCTAACTTACGTCAAGAGTGGCAGCGTAAATCATTTCTCCTTCCCTCATTATTATCAAATGGATCTGGGCGTAGCGTGAGACAACAATTTATATGACAATCGCAAAAACGACAATGAGGTAGACATGGAATTTTATACTCGACATTTACAAACGATTATTCTCATACTTTTTATAGAATTTCACCTGCAAAGCGAACGCTTGCTTACAGGTATTTAATTTCAGGTAAGAATGGCATAAGGTAGCAAGTGTAAATTGAAGTTTATGCTGCATCTTTGTTGGAAGACGTTAGAATACGTTGACTATTCACTTAAAAAGGGTGATACCTCGACTCCTCTAAAAAGAGGTTTCCTGGATATGACGTTAAACTGAATTTGATGGTGAAGCTTCAGTTTTGGAGTTAAGAGGACTATGGTGTACCCGTTCTTAATTGCAGGATTCCATATGTCGTAGTTGCTAACGTTCTGGACTGTGACATTGGAATAAGTGAGGTCTGACTCTAGTCACCCTATTTCGTTCTAATTATCCTGGGAAAGGTATGAGCTCTCCTCTCCTAACTTAGTCTAGCCCAGTCGACTGTATCACTGCACAGGGGTAAAACTCCTCCTATGAGTGTCCTGTGGCCCAGTCGATGTATTCAATACTCCCCCAACGTATATCCTAGATATTACACTAAACAATCTGATAGTGACTCTCCAGTAATGCAGGAACTTTGGGGAATTGCCATCACTCCCATGTCCACTCTGCCCCGGAGTGGTCACAACTGACGGGGTCCTATCGAGGAGTCAAATAGAAATGTTTGACATTTAACATGTCTCTTTTTAAATTTAAACTGTGTGCAAAGAAATAGCATATGCTAAACTAAGTTTCTTGAAATAGAACTGTTTAATCATTAAACCGTGTGTAAACAAATGACTGATGTATAATTGAATTGTCAGTGTTGAACAACAATACTTGAAAATATTTAACTGTCTGCTTCTGGGACAGAAGAAAACACTGACTGCATCTCTGCTGAGGAGTAAGACCTCCCAATGGGTTTCCCTGTCGGCTGGCGCTGTAGACTACACCAACTGCATCACTCCCAGGTCTACTCTGGC
Organism: Sepioteuthis lessoniana; assembly: GCA_963585895.1. Classification (NCBI taxonomy): domain Eukaryota; kingdom Metazoa; phylum Mollusca; class Cephalopoda; order Myopsida; family Loliginidae; genus Sepioteuthis; species Sepioteuthis lessoniana. Next base: position 64,547,530 of record OY757923.1, on the reverse strand, counting down.
CCGGTGTCATATCAATCGGTTGAATTGAAATAGAAATGTTTTTGACAATTAATCTGTGTACTTATGATCAGCTGAATAGTTAGAAATAGAACTGTTTATTTTTATAAAAATGGAACTTGCATTAAATAACCTACAAAGGTTGATCTGCCATGAAACCAAACCAGAGCAAACTATTTCTAGTATGAGTTAAATATTATCACTATTGTCCTTCTACTATGTTGGATTTGACATGAAACAACCAACGAAGTTCGATAAGCCATTTAACAAAGAAACCGATTCATTCATTGCCATTACTGTCAGGTCTATTTTGAGCCGGAATGGAAGTATCTGTTAGAGCCCAATCTTTGGATCAAATAGGTCTGCTTAAAACTGATTCATATTCATTAGGAATGTGTGCAAAACGAAAAAAAATCTTAAGAAACAACAAAATAAAAATGTAAATACTGACATACCATGAACATGGTTCCCTAAACTTGTGCTATTAAATAAATCTGGACGGGTCGACATGCTGTTAAAATTAATCAATTTATCTTAATATGGCATCCATCTTCTAACAGAGTGACATACTAATCATCATTATATACCAATCATAATAAATATATGTTTTTTTAGTTGGTTGGTTTGTTGGTTTTTATGGCATGTCAAACTTTGTAGGTTATTTAACGCAAAATACATTTTTATACAAATAATCAGTTCTATTTCAAACAATTTACTTTAGCATGAGTTCACTGTGTAATTGTCAAAAACATTTCTATTTCCAGCTATTTAGTTTACTTAAACAGTTCGAATTCAAAAACTTCAGTTTAGCGTAAGTACAGTTTAAATTTAAAAACAGCTGTATTTCGGGAAAATCAGTTTAGCATTGTTCGCCATTTATTTCTATTTAACCCATAGATAGGACCCTATCAGGTGATACCATTCCGGGCCAGAGTGGACCTTGGAGATATGCCAATGTAGGGTTACTCCGCATTCCCCAAAGCTCAAGCATTACTGGAACTTCTTCATCAGATTATTTAGTACCATATCTTGGACACTCTTTGGGGGAGTCCTACCCATCTGCAGAAAAACAGTCGGTGTATTCTACAGCCTCAGCCGACTGGGAAAAAATATAAAGGCTTGTATACTTTAGATATAGTAGTTGACCATGGCACACCCAGAAAACTTGATAAATTCATTATTTTGGTTTGGTTTCTTCTGTTTTATGGCATATCAACTTTTGTTGGTTATTTAATTGTTAGAGAAAAAAAAAGCGGTAATAATGCCCTACTACGAAACCGCATAGAACCCGAAATCGACAACATACTTAGAAAAAACCAAAATGGCTTCCGAAGAAATAGATCCACGACCTCACAAATATTAACCATCCGTAGACTCCTTGAAGGTGTACGGGCAAAAAACCTACGAGCGACATTAATTTTTGTTGACTTTACCAAGGCTTTCGATTCCATTCACAGAGGAAAGAGGGAACAAATTCTACTAGCGTACGGCATACCTAAAGAAACCGTAGCGGCAATAACGATTCTCTATAGAAACACTAAAGTAAAAGTACGATCACCAGATGGAGACACAGAATACTTTGACATTGTAGCAGGAGTACTACAATGGGACACGCTGGTTCCGTACCGCTTTATCATTTGTCTAGACTACGTACTTAGAACATCGATTGACAAAATCAAAGAGAATGGCTTCGAGCTGACGAAGAAAAGAAGCAGAAGGTACCCCGCAAAAACAATTACCGACACCGACTACGCTGATGACATAACGATACTGGCAAATACACCTGACCAAGCTGAAACACTACTGCATAGTTTGGAACAAGCAGCAGCAAATATAGGCCTCTATGTTAATGCACACAAAACGGAATATATGTGCTATAATCAAACGGGGGACATCTCCACTCTAGAAGGAACCCCTCTTAAACTAGTTGACAAATTCACTTACCTAGGAAGCAGCATCGAATCAACCGAAAAGGACATCGAAACGAGGTTAGCGAAAGCATGGACAGCTATCAATAGGTTATCGATTATTTGGAAATCAGACCTAACCGATAAAATGAAACGCAGTTTCTTCCAGGCAACGCTCACATCGATACTGCTATATGGCTGCACTACATGGACGCTAACAAAACGGCTGGAGAAGAAGCTAGACGGCAATTACACAAGAATGCTACGTGCAATCTTAAACAAGTTCTGGCGGCAACACCCAACAAGACACCAACTGTACGGCCATCTGCCCCCTATCACGAAAACTATTCAAGTTAGACGAGCCAGACATGCAGGACACTGCTGGAGAAGCAGGGACGAACTCATAAGGGATGTACTCTTATGGACCCCCACACATGGCCGTGCAAAAGCAGGACGACCAGCACGAACATACATTCAGCAGCTATGTGAGGATACGGGATGTTGTCCTGAAGACCTACCTAGGGCGATGAACGATAGGGTGGAGTGGCGAGAGAGGGTCAGGGATATCCGTGCTACCAGCGCGATATGATGATGATGATGATGACTATTTATCCCATAGTATTAATGACGAAGCGTTAAATATTACTTATATTTACTGGCAATACTTGTGGGTGAGCAGAAAAACAATGACATTCAAAAGAACACAAACTTAGACACAAATACACACCTGTGCCAGTGGTGTAATGGTTATCGTCGTAGGAAGTGGACACGGCGACACGAGTTCAAATCCTGGACGAGATTCATAACCAGTAATTGAGACTGATTGCATTTCACATAGCACTACTACCCTAAATCCCATATATATATGCAGAGATGCAGTCGTTGTATTCCTCAGCCCCAGTATTTATTGAAGCATTTTCTCGATTTTTTTTTCTCTCTCTCTCTCTTCTGAGCTGCCACGAGAGGCTATCATTTAAGTTCAATGTAAAAAGAAAGGAAAACAATTTCTCAAATAATGTCAGTATCTTTTTCTTTTACGTTGCGAACCTGCTAGGTTCTTTTGTAATGGTAATTCATATGATATTGATGATTCTGTCAATGATGAAGAGATGAATTCTAATTGGCGTTTCATTATCTCAATTATAATGAAAATTTAGATGATTAAAAAATATTCACGTTCAGCATGAAGGATGTCCCCCACAAGGGAGTTATCTCTTAGTTGCAAATTAAAAGAATCGGAAATCACTTTATTTTCTAATTTGAAATAATACACTGAAACTGCTCTAATAAAAACCTTTCTATGAGGTAGTTTTTGTTATGTTACAGTTCTCTCTCTCTCTCTCTCTCTCTCTCTCTCTCTCTCTCTCTCTCTCTCTCTCTCTTTCTCTTTCTCTCTAACTGGCCCATTAGCATAAGGGTTTGAGTCTTCGCGAATGGTCCTGAACACATAGCTTCAGTCCCACGTAGAGTCATACCAAAGACTCAAAAAATGGTACTGAGACGCATCTTTGCTTAACACTCAGCATTGAAAAAGGGTAAAAAGAAGCAATCTAGCGAAAATAGATGCTCTTTCCCCAACATTTGGGTGTAGTAGCTATTCAAAAGGGAGCTTTCGGGTTACTCTCAACTATGGTCGGCCAACTACTTATATATATATATATATATACAGAGAGAGAGAGAGAGAGAGAGAGAGATCTTTCTCCTTTAAGGATATGACTCTTGAACAATGGTGGGATAATAGAAGAGCGACAAAAGTAATAGTTGTGATGCAAACAGATATCTTCCTGTCAACATATTATAGTGAATGGTTTGGTATTGCTTTGTTTGTTTTTTCTTTTTTAATGGCATATCAACCTTCGTGGCTAATGTCATGCCAAAGCTATCATTGTAGAAGAAAAGTCCAAGTACTCTACAACCCACAATTAGAGAGGGGGTGGGCAGTTAGAGTTTTCACATCTTTCCGTAGGGTAATAGACCGAAATTATCCAAACGGCTCAATTCTTCGCCAAGATATTGCAGTTTTCCATATATTTGTTATGAAGAGTTTCCTTTCAATCTTACTTCAAAATGAACCCATCAGGATTAGGGGAGCAGAATTTAATGATATTTCGTTTTCTTAACGCCAATATCAATCTTGTCCAAAAATGACATTTTTTTAAAATTCTATCATCGTTGACGTAAATTGATTGCTCAAGTGAATAACAATTAAAACAGCCCAGTTGGCTGGGGCTGTAGAATACACCGACTGAATCTCTGCAGAAGAGTAAGACTTCGCCGACGTGCGTCCCGGATATCTTATTGAAGAGTCTGATGGTGAGGCTCCAGTGATGCTAGAGATTCGGTAAATGTGAAGTACCCATCATTTCCATAGTTCTCAAGTTCACTCTAGACTGCAGTGGTAACACCTGATAGGTTCCTATCTATGGGTCAAGTAGAACTGTTTGACATTTAAAATCAGTGCCAACAAATGACTTATTCTACATTGAATCATTAAAATAGAACAGTTGGATTATTTAAGAGTGCATAAAAGAATCCCTGATGTTTAATAGAATTTTTAGTGATACGTAGCAATACTTGGAAACATTTAACTTTGCACACTTATGCTAAATTGAATTGTATGAAATAGAACTATTTGATCAATTAATTGTGTGTATCTGTGAAATGTGTTTACTAATCATATATATTCAATATATACGTAAAAACAGGGTTTGGTATCACCATCACTTTTCTTAGTGTCATATCTAGAATACTCTTTTGGGGAGTCTTACTTCTCTGCCGAGATGCATCTGGTGTATTCTACGGCCCCAGTAAACTGGACCAGTTCACTTTTGGACTAATACTCTTTAGAAAGGTGTGAAATCCTTATCCCTCCCAGCTATGGGTTAAATAGTAGCACTGCTGTTCTAAAAAGATGACTTTTGAATTAATAACCCACGAAGGATGATATGCCATTAAACAAAGAAGCAATACCAAATCAAAAACTCTCTTGAGGTTTATGATTAGGACGTCTAATTCTTGGAGTTACATTTGCCTGTTGTTAATCATACTCACCATCGTCTTGCAGAGACAGCAATTCAATGCGATGGATCCATAATGAACAGTAATAACTTTAGTTTCAGTCAAAGTTTAATTATTGTTATCCTAAAAATATGTCACATGTTTAAAATTGAAATGACATTTTAAGCACAAAGTTCTGTGCCAAAGAAAACGATACAATCTTGATTCCGTCTTTGCATTAAGATAAAAAATTGATGGAAAACATATATATTGATAATACACATGTGCATAATGTCGAAGTTTATAGATAATTTACTAGGAAAATGGCGAAAAAAACTTTAAACAATATTCTGGAGAGAATAATCTCTTCTATAATTTTTTATATGCAGTGGCTGTAGAATATACCGACTACTTCTCTGCAGAGGAGTAAGACAGTTGTCCTGCATATGACACTAAACAATCTGATGGTGACGTTCAAACAAAGCAGAAGCTTTGGGGAATGCTGAGTACCCCTTCATTATAACCACTCCCCGGTGGTAGCGCCTGATAGGGTCCTATCTATGGGTCAAATAGAATTAAACTGTGTACTTATGATACACTGAATTGTTTGAAATAAAACTATTTTTGACATTGAAACTGTGTACTTATGCTAAACTGAACTATTTCAAATATAACTGTTTTCTAAAAAAAACTTGACCGTGCACTTATGCTAAACTGATTTTTTATAAATAGAACTCTTTTGACATTTAACTGTTTGTAAAAAAAACTGTATTTATACTGAACTAAATTGTTGGAGATTTATTTCGACATTAAATGACCTGAAATTTGTTGATACGCTGTAAAACCAACCGACCAACCGACCAACCGTTATACACTGCGTAAATAGTCGCAAAAACGGTTTAAAAAATATAGAAATCTGTTTTGTACACAGCCAAGATAACTTATTTCTTGAGTCAGTAACTTAAATTTTAAAGCTTTATCCGTCACGAAAACTATCAAAGTAAGACGAACCAGATATGTGGGACACTGCTGGAGAAGTAAGGAGGAACTCAGGAACAAAATACGCCGGTGGACCCCTTCACATGGACGAGAAAAGGCAGGGCTACCCGCTAGAACCTATATACAACACCTCTGTGCTGATGTAATCTAGAAGACCTCCTCACGGGGGCAATGAACGATAGAGACGGGTTGCAAGAGAGAGAGTCTGAGAGATCTGTGCTGTCAGCGCGACATGATGATGATGATTATGAAGCTACTAATCTCTTTAGCTGTGGGCTGAATGCTAACACTACAATTCTTCATCAAGAATGTCTCTGCAAATAAATAACCCACAAAGGATGATTGTAAAAAAGCAATGAAATAAAACTAAATAAAACCAAATTGTTTAACCTTTCGTTTTATATTGAATTCCGTCATTTTTTTTTTATGATTGATTGATATTTTTGTAAATTTTCAAATGGTTTTATTAATAAAAATATTCAAATATTTTATCCATCCGGGTCTAAACAAAAGTGTTTTAATGACGTCTACCTAAATAATCCACATACGTATACACACTATATACCGGGCACACATTTTACATAGACACACACATGCACATAGATAGATAGATAGATAGATAGATAAAGGTAAACACTTATGACCAATGATATAAGAAAAAGTTAAGTAGATAGATAGAAGAAAGTAAAAACTTATGACCAGCGATAAAATTTCAAATACATCCCTATACAATAACTCAGAAAGTTTTGGAGGTACCCGTGGTGTAATGGTTATCGTCGTTGGAAATGGACACGACGTCACGAGTTCAAATCCTGGACGAGACTGGTTGCATTTCACATAGCACTAATACCCTTGGGGAAGTTATGAATCCAATTATTCTCCCTCCAGCTATGGGGAAATAGAAGGGCAGACTGGGTTCTTCAACCTTGGTAAAGCAACTAGTCTCGGTCAAGGAAAACTCTGAATTCAAACCTGTTAAACTCCGCTTAAAAACTGACCTTGTGTCATATCCTCCCCAGGCGGAGGGGTTGGTAAATATGATAACTCAGAAAGTTTTCTTTATAAGAAAATGTAAAGTAGAGAGTATATATATATATATATATATATATATATATATATATATATATATAACATCATCATCATCATGTCACACTGCCAGCACGGATATCCGTGACCCTCTCTCGACACTCGTCTCTATTGCCTATCGCTCCCGGGATGTCTTCAAGGATATATACAATATCGGCACAGAGCTGTTATGTATAGGTTCTAGCTATCCGTCCTGCCTCTACTCGTCCATGTGAAAGAGTCCACTGGAGTATATTGCTTATGAGTTCATTCTTACTTCTCCAACTTTGATAGTTTTCGTGATTGGTGGTTAGTGGCCGTATAGCTGCTGTTTCGAAAGGCGTTGCCTCCTAAACTTGGCAATATTGCTCGCGGCATACTTGAGTAATTACCGTCAAGTTTCTTCTCCATACTTTCTGTTAGTGTCAATGCTGTGCATCCATATAGTAGTATCGACACGACCACTGCTTGGAAGAAACTGCGTTTTATTTCATCGGTCAGGTCTGACTTCCATATGTGCGATAAACTATCGACAGCTGTTCATACGTTTATAACATTAAACATCATTTTTATAATAATTTGCTGTACTTTAAAACTTTTTCATTGCAGATTGTGCGTATATACGATCAAAACGTCTGTGATATTTTACAAACCATGTTGTTAACACATACTTTTGGTTTATCATTTTATAATCTCACGGAAGATATTATGTTAACAAGATTGAGAATATGAACAGATGGTCCATTTCCATGAATAACATATTTGTTATATTAATGATTCTTCTTAAAAATATAGACAATACAATGAATAGGAACTTGAAATCTTCCTATTTAATATTCATACATATTATTTAGAAAAAAAAAAACATCTGCAAATATTAACGTCCTTGTGAAGCTTAGATGGTGTGAATTTTTTAGGTTTTGGCTCCTATCACAAAAGAAAACGAAAAAGACCATAGGTGGTTTTCATGTAAAGTTTTTATAATAATTATTGCCATTCCAAATTTTTAACAGACAATTATACATCTTCTTGAGACATTAAATTTTAAAATGCTTCAGTTACGTTTATATGGAGAGTTTCTCGTGACGTAATGGCTAAAGTGTTAGGTTGTGGTTTGGTAATAAGCAAGTTCGAACTCAACTTTTGGAAAAATACCCGTGGGAAAGGTTTGAACCTCGTTATACAACTCCATCAGCTATTGGTTCAACCATATCACTGCTGTTCTTCTAAAAAGATGCCTTTGGTATTAAAAACTGACACGAAATTTTATATGCTATTAAAGAGAGAACATACTTGAAACAATCAAATTTTATGCAAACAATAGCTCTGACTCATTTAAAAATAAAACTACCAATAAACTATGAACTGATTTATCTTATTTACAACCCCTCCGCACGGGCAGGATATGATACAAGGTCAGTTTTTAAGCAGAGTTCAACAGGTTTGAATTCAGAGTTTTCCTTCTCCTAGACTAGTTGCCTTACTAAGGCTAAAGAACTCAGTCTGCCCTACTATTCACCCATAGCTGGAGGGAGAATAATTGGATTCATACCTTTCCCAAGGGTATTAGTGCGATGTGAAATGCAATCAGTCTCATCCAGGATTTGAACTCGTGTCGCCGTGTCCATTTCCAACGACGATAACCATTACACCATGGGCACCTCAACTATGAACTGATTTATCATGACCAGAAAATCCGGCAAACACTTCCGTACGACATACGGAAACACTGGACAGCTGTTTCGACCTTATTAGGTCTCATCAGCAGTGTATACCGTGACCTCCTCACTGGAGATCGAACCAACGACCACAGATGTCGTGTGTAAGCGTTAGCCGGACTTTCTGGTCATGGTAATTCAGTTCGGAATACATTTCCTCTACTTAAAAAAGAACATGTAGATCTACCAATAAACTATTCACTTACAACTTATATATGAGTTAACATGACATTGACGGTGTTGATATGTCATTAAAGTAAATAACAAATAATTCTTAAATTGAATTGTTAATATTTCATAGCAGTACTTGAAACCATTTAATTGGGTGCTTAGTGATGAACTCCAGCGTGTTTCAAAATATTACTAACAATCAACCCGTATTCAAATAAAAAATTAACGTATATAAAAAACAGGATTTAGCATTAAATAACTTATAACGGTTGATATGCCATAAACCTAACAAACAAATCAACCAAACATTCACCAATCGGAGTTGACCAACAAGAAAAAAACTTTCATTCATGTGGTCTGTGAGTACAGTGGATACCGTCTAATGAACTAAGATCGATAGCCAATAAGGAGAGATCGGGAGAGAAGTTCAAGCAAATCTGTAATAGTACCACAACATAATAACGATAATGACTTTGCATACATGTCTACTGGGCGTTAGTATCTTTTTAAGGAGAATTGGTACTCGGCTTTCTCCACTGCATGACATTACCGTTCAATTAGGACCAATGACGGTCGGCTAAAAAGTTTATTGGCTGATATTCTCAGGGAATGTGACCAAAAGAGATTTATTCTCGGACATAATCCTTCTTACAGTCCTTACACTTCGTCCAGCGGCGTTACAGTATTTGGATCTCATTGGTCATAAAGTCACCCAAACCAGGTGTAATTCAATGGTATGAATTTTTCGAATAACTACCTTTTTATCCTACACTCATATCTAATATAGGGTGTCCTCGTGGTGTAATGGTTAGAGCGATGGACTGCGGGATCGTAGTAAGCGAGTTCGTACTCCAGTCACGCTATTACGTTCACTTTTGGGCAAATACCCTTGGGAAAGGTATGAACCCCCTTATCCTCCCAGCTATGGTTAAATAGTACCACTACTGTTCTTCAAGGAGACCGGCTTTGGCATTAAATAACCTACAAAGAGTTGATATGCCATTAAACAAAGAACCCAACCAACCATCATATCTAATACTTTCGAAATATATATTAAGTAATAACAACAGTGTACAAAACCTCTTGTTCGAAATATAATCTCCAAAGATTACAATCCTCAGACTAGATTATTCATAAAATATATTCTATCATGAACTGTTGGGTGAGATTTGCTTTCTTTGTTTTATGGCATATCTACGTTCCAGGGTTAATGAAGAACAATTGGTGGCTAAATGGGTTTACACCTTTTTTTAAAAGTATTGATTCTTACCCAGTCGGCTGGGCTGTAGAATACACCGACGGCATATCTGCAGAGGGGTAGCCCCCCTCGCTAGTGCCCTGAATATGGCACTAAACAATCAGATGGTGATGTTGCCGTAATGGATAATGGAGCTTTAGGGAAGACCGATTACTCCTCCATTGGCATCACTCCCATGACCACTTTCGTCTGAAGTGGTAGCGCCTGATAGGGTCCTATCTATTGGTCAAATAGAAGTCTTTGATATTTAAACTTTACTTATGCAAAAATAAACTGTTTGAAATAGAACTGTTTTGTCATTTAAACTGAGTAATCATGCTTGGCTGAATTATTTTCACGATAAATGTTTTTACATTTAACAGTGTTTAAACAAAAAAATATTTATGCTAAACTGAATTGCTTAAAGTAGAACTGTTTTTGACATTTGAACTATGCACTTATACTAAACTGAGTTGTTTGAAATACAACTCTTTTTTAGACTTAAACTCTATATTTATGCAAAAATTCCATTTGCTAAATGGAATTGTTTGAAATAGAACTGTATTTTTGCAATTCTGAGTTATTTGAAACACAATTTTTTTTTACATTTAACTGTGTGTAAACCAAAAATTATACTTATGCTGAACTAATATGTTTGAAACAGAATTCTTTGTATTTATAAAAATAGATTTGACAATAAATAACCTACAATGGTTGTTATACGAAAAAAAAAAATCAAATTTATTTATTAGATAGTGAATGCAATATTGTGACTGGATTTCAAACTCAATTACTTCGAAACCACAATCCAGCAGTTTTGCCTTTACATTATAGGGACATGAATTATTGGGGATGTGGAAAAGTTTCCAAGGTTTGTTTTTTTTTTATCAAAACCGATTTTTTTATAGTACCAGCACGAACATACATTCCGCAGCTATGTGAGGATACGGGATGTTTTCCTGAAGACCTGCCTAGTGCGATGAACGATAGGGAGGAGTGGCGAGAGAGGATCAGGGATGTCCGTGCTACCAGGACGACATGATGATGATGATGAAGAATTCAATGTTTTCAAAAAGAATGCACAGTGGACAGACTTTTTGATTCCTTTGTTTATCACTAAATACTGCATCTTTCTTGAAAACACACACACACACACACACACACATATATATATATATATATATATATATATATATATATATATATAGATGCATAATAGTCAGACTCCTGTTCTGGAGCTTTGGGGAATTTAGAATCGCCCAATATATATATATATATATATATATATATATATATGTGTGTGTGTGTGTGTGTGTGTGTGTGTGTGTGTGTGTGTCCACCAAACAAACCAAATACATCAATGCAAGTACATTAGATTTTTATTTTCAGAGATATTATAAGTATTATTTCCTGTCAATTCTGGACTTTTTTTGTACAGGCTTTTAAAATTGTCACAGACTCTTGAAAATTCAGTATTCTATTGCTATACATCTTATGAGATGACTGATCAATTTTTATGATTTCAGGTTTAAATGAAGAGCTACAGCAGCAATTGGAATACACCCTACTAAAACCTGATTGTTTCAGCTGGTGAATTTCAAAAATGCAATCTGGACCTGAGGATACTTTAGAAGAACGCTATGCAATGGAATTATGTTTTAAACTAGGGAAATATCCCACAGAAACGTATAGAATGCTTCAGACTTCTTTTGGACCATCTTACATGAATCGAGCGTCAGGTTTTGAGTGGCATAAGAGATTCAAAGAAGGCCGGAAGTCTGTGAGGGATGATGAGAGGTGCGGGAGGCTACGAAAATCAATACACCAGAGTTGATTAGCCAAAGGGTTAGGGTTAGGGTTACTATGTTGAGGTTTTAAGGGAGTTCAGGAGAGATTCCGTCGGAAGAGGCCAGCACTCTTCAAATCGGGTCAGTGGTATTTCCTCCAGGACAATACACTAGTCCACAAACTCCATCCTTGTCACAGACTATTTGACCAAGATGGGCATCAAGATAGTTCCTCAGCCTCGTTATAGTCCAGACCTTGCTCCCTGTGACATTTGGTTATTCCCTAAGGTCAGAAGTTGTCCTTATGAGAGAATCGAGATGAAAAAAGCTGTCAATGACACGCTTACACAAGAGGACATCCATGGGGCCTTCCAGAAGTTGTTGGAAAGGTAGAACAAATGCATTGCAACCGGAGGAGATTACTTCGAAGGGGACTAGAGTTTCTTGCGCGTACTCTCTATAAAAGTGCCCATACGGAAAAATTCTGTCAACTTATTTATAGGACCAAAACAAACAAAACCCATCTAAGCAAATATATCAATTTTATTTATATTGATATTATCCTATTTACCAACCCCTCCGCTCGGACAGGATATGATACAAGGTCAATTTTTAAGCGGAGTTTAACAGGTTTGAATTCAGAGTTTTCCTTCTCATAGACTAGTTGCCTAACCAAGGCTAAAGAACGCAGTCTGTTCAACTATTTACCCATAGCTGGAGGGAGAATAATTGGATGCATACCTTCCCCAAGGTATTAGTGTTATGTGAAATTATATGAAATTCCTACGTCGATAACCATTACACCACGGGCACCTCCATATATATTTATATTGATATTATAAGTATTTCCTGTCTGTTCTAGTCTGACGAAAATATTTGAAACCTTGAAAAACGTGCATTATCTCAAATATGTGTAATCAACACCCGTTTTTATGGTTTGCCTCACTTCAGCTATAATTAACATAGCAATAAAAGTAACCAGTAAGTATACATGATGGGGGTTACCGTGGTGTAATGGATACACACAGTTGTCTTGCAGTAAGCACGTTTGAACTCCAATCGAGCTCTAGCTAAACAAACGACAACACAATAAAGACATGCTACACAGTTCATAGAAAAATATACCTCTCACTTTATTTGAAAGGGTTGTGTGTGAGAGGGAGTTGGAGATCGAACAGAACTGCAACATATTGACCCCTACTCTATTCGCCATAACCGCGTTTCTTTCCCATTCTCCTGGGCTGCTCTACCGGGGGCCTGTGGGCTGGTTTTCTCTACCGCATCTTATCTCCGACATCTCATCTCCAACTGCTCAATCGGGGGTTCCGAGGGACCCTTCTGCTGAGTGCTGTTTTCTCTACAGTATCATTTCTCCAACTCTCTGATCCCCAACTCTCAATCGGAGGCCTGCGGGCTCCCTCTGTTGGGTGCTGGCTTTCTCTACCGCATCTTGTCTCCAGCTGATTGAATTTCCTGTGCACTGTGCACTGAGTAATATATTAGTCCAACGCCGACTCAATCTCTTCCCATAAATGGCCAAGGGAATATACACTTCCGCCGTCTTTGGAATGACATGTGTTGATCATTCTCATCACGCAGTTCACAGGTCACCCTCTTCCAGTACATCAGTTTGCGACTGTTCCGTGGGATTTTAACCCTGTCCCCTATTGTCAGCCAAGCTCGCCCACGAAATATGTGACTTCCGCCGTCTATGGAATGGCATGTTTGGCTTGGTCGGAGGTCAATATACTACACTATTATACATCACTTTCGGACTAATACTTTTGGGAAATGTATACATACCTTATCCCTCTAGCTATCAATTAAATAATATCATGACTGATTATCTCCACCAATTTCTTTGGCATGAAACTAGATCTGCCTTTAAACAACCAAACTAAAACTACAATGTAACATGTTTTACTGTGTCTTTAAGTAACCAAAACAAATTAGGAACACAGCATTCTTTCATATGAACATATATATACACGTATACATATGCATGCATGAATTTACAATTATGGTCATATTCCGGTTCTGGAGTTTGGTGAATGTGAAATACGCTTATATATATATATATATATATATATTACATGATTTGGATTTCGCCCACAAGGATTGATATGCCATAAAACCAACCACTTCCAAGTATCGTTTTTTTTTTTTTATTCTTTTTACAAACCCCGGAAATCCATCTGCTTCTGGCCTCGAACTATTTCCTTCTTTCCTAGAATTGCAAGTGCTCTAAGCCTTTTCACAGTAATGAACTGATTATTACTGAATAATATGGATTTAATATCATTTCTTTAAGCATAATTAGCGTTTTAAAATTTTTGATGCGAATAAGAAACATTATATTAAGAATTACAAGAATTTTCATTGCAATATTTCACACATTGTAATCTTAAGTAAATATGAAGCCGGCCCCCAAAAACTGAGTAACTCGCGGCAAGAAATTAATTAACGATTATGCTCGGTATGTAGGCAGTTAATTAAACATGACATTTAATTAAAATGAATTAAAGGAGCAATAAAGCATACAGAAGTGACACATGACTTAATCAGCATCGTCATTAAGGTGTTTCGACAGCATGGATTCTTATGTTTCTTTTTCACTCGCCATACGTCCCTATCAGTCGTCTATCTTAACTAGTCGTCAAGATGGCTCCCTGTGTCAACACAGAGCAGATGAATCTGTTTTAGCTAACGGAATAAAATTGGTCTGACCATGCGCAGGAATGAGTTTGTGCCTACTTTTACGGTAATGTACAGCATGTCTAACACGTCTTACTTGGAAGGTTTGCGAGATGGAAGGCTAGTCGTACGACAACTATTTTGTTGGGTGCTGTTTCCAGGATTTGTTCCATACATCATGTAACATCTTAGTTACTATTTAGCATTATCTCTAGGCTTTTCGTTAACTTCTAAGTAATGAAACCGTGTAATACTTCTGACACGGCAACAGTCTATGCGAATTCACATTTTGATTTAAAAGTTCTTAATTATATTCTTGGTTCTATTCTTGTTTTTATGAGGTCTCATTTTTAAATCCTTGAACAAAAGACCTTTTCTAAAATATTTATGGATTTCAAAAATCCACCTCTTTCTTGAGAAAGCCAGGATTCCACTTACACCATCATTCCTTGGGGTGTAAGGGGATTCATTTTAGTTTGAAAGTGAATGATATAGTTTCACTGGGGTTCACACTCGCTTTCTTCGAAGTCTCGATTCAGCCATTACACTGCGAGAACTCCCATACGATGCTTGTAAAATCCAGTATCAAAATCAAAAATTGTCACAGAGGAAAAATTGCGTAAAACTGAAAGCAGACATTTTTATTGACCTTGTTATCAAAGATCAATCATCTGATGCCCGATCCGATAATTGATGTTCAATAAGCATTTCAAATATAATCTGAATCCACTTGATTCACGATCATAACATTTACTTGAGCTATCATGAGTTTCACTGAGCAGAAATCTCTGCTGATTCTGACATTGCATTAAATAATGGGATGTCAAACAACTGTTTTTTTTAAGTATCCATCTAATATATTTTGCTAAATATACAGCTCAAACACTGCCGTATTTCACATCTTTCCTTATAGCAGTAGTACTAGTAGTAGTAGTAGTTGGAAACCGTAGTCAAGGGCGACCAGAAGGCTCCCTTTTCAATAGCTACTACACCGAGGTGTACGGCAGGGCGCTACTCCTTTCCCTGGATTGCTCCACTTTACCCTTGATGCGTTCCTTTAATTGCTGAGTGTTAAGCAAGGAGGTATCAAAGAATATTTTAACGTCTTTGGTATGACGCGACGTGGGATTGAACCCAGGTCTCCCGGGCCATCGGCAAACACTCTACCCACAAGGCCAATGAGCTCTTCCCTTATAATGCTTCTTAATTTGTTGTATTTAAAATCTGCTGCAGTGTTGTATAGCCGTAATACGTATACAATTATACACATATACATGCGGAAACATAATCAACAATAATGACGAACGAACACACTTCTTTAGAAAAATATACCTCTCAAACTTTATTCTCGAAAGGGTTGCAAAAGGGTGGTGTGTGAGAGGTGAGTTGGAGACGGAACAGAGACTGCAACATATTGACCCCGAGTTCCTTTGACTATAGCAACACTTCTTCCTTATTTCTGCTGGGCAACTCAACCGGGGTCCGGAGGGCCCAAGCCCTCTGTCTGGCGCTGGCTCTCACTACGGCAACTTATCTCCAACAATGACTGGAACTCACAGCCTCGAACTGAACTCTGCCTGCCTCGAACTCCAACTAACGCGAACTGTCTGTGGCATTCGGCTGAGGCAATAGAACATACCGTCTGCATCTCGCAGAGGGGTAAGAAGCAAAGAGAATCATGTTTATGACAGTAAAAAATTTGATGGTGTAGCTCTTGTAATGCTGGAGCTTTGAAGAATGCTGGGTATCTCGTCATTGTCATCGCTCCCAAGTCCACTCTACCCGGGAATGATAGCACATGATGGGTTCCTATCTATGGGTTAAATAGAACTGTTTGATAAACTGAATTGTTGAAAATAGAAGAGTTTAATCATGTTACTGTGTGTAAGCAAATGACTGATGTTTAATTGTATTGTTAATTATACAAACACTTGGAATCTATTATCTTCGTTGACTTATGCTAAATTGAATAATTAGAAATAGAACTGTT
Source organism: Sepioteuthis lessoniana (assembly GCA_963585895.1). Classification (NCBI taxonomy): domain Eukaryota; kingdom Metazoa; phylum Mollusca; class Cephalopoda; order Myopsida; family Loliginidae; genus Sepioteuthis; species Sepioteuthis lessoniana. Next base: position 64,530,968 of record OY757923.1, on the reverse strand, counting down.
TTATCATCTAAATGTGTATGTCTAAGATGTGTTTATAAATCATATATTTAATAATATACTTATTAACAGAATTTTAGATTAAATAACCAGCAATGTTTGATATATTATAAAACCCACAAAACCAACCTAAATAACTTCATTCTTATAAGTCAAGAGTCACTTTCAGAAGTAAGAATCAAGAAAAATACTCAAGAATACAAAACTGAAATATAGAACAGGAGGCATATTAAATATTGACCGGGCAATTGGCCAAAGGAGTTTTGTTCACCAATTGACCGGAGACCTGGTTTCAATCCCTAGTCGAGTCATAAAAAAAGTACTTGATACCGCCTTGCTTAACACTCAGAATTTTAAGGTAAGGATCCAGGATAAAGTGGAGCAATCCAGGAAATGGAATAGCGCCCTCTCTGACACCTCAGTGTAGTAGCTATTGAAAAAGGAGCCTTTGGGTCGCCCTCGACGAGGGTCGCCGAATTTACTTTTACTTTATTATAAGAAAATACTGAATCAAGGTTTTAAGAATAAGATTAACTATTGTCTAATTAGAAAAAAAAACATTTTGATACTAACCTGTATCCTGAAATTCTAATTTGATAAAAAAAATGCCAAAGGCTACCTAACTTGTAATTAATATAAAATAGAAAAATGTGCCACGATTATAATGAAAAGTGGAAAAAGGCAAATAATGGAAGAAACAAGTAAGTAAAGTAAAATCGGTGACCTTAGTCGAGGGTGACCCAAAGGCTCCCTTTTCAATAGCTACTACACCGAGTTGTAATGGGGACGCTTGTCCATTCCCTTGAGCCACCATACTACGTAAAAGTAAATTTGGCGACCGTATTCAAGGATGGCCCGAAGGCTCTCTTTTTAATAGTTACTAAACAATGGTGTGGGGGGCGCGTTACTCCATTCCCAGGATTCCTCTACTTTACCCTTGATACGTACGTTATAATGCTGATTGTTAAGCGAGGTGGCATCAAGTACCATTTTTTGAGTTTTTAGTATGACTCAACCTGGGATTGAACCTCAGTCTCCTAGACCATCGGAGAACATTCTAGTCATTAGATGAATGCCCTGGAAGTAATGTGATCAAATCAATAAAGAGTCAGATGAATATGAGCACTTCGTTACGGCCCACATGGGAGCAGCCGCAGAGTGTATACCTAGCAAACCAAGAGTAAAATGTATAGTTCCATAGAAGTAACTAGCGGGCAGAAAAAGCAAACGAAATAACTTTAAAAAAGCTTTCTGACTCAGTTTAAGAAACCCATTCAATGCCAATGAGCTGAAATTTAAGAAATCTCTGAAAGGACTAATCAACACATACCCAAAAGAGCAATTAGAATACGTTTAAGTCAAATCGATAAAATTAGAAATTCAGAAAATAGACAATCACGAATAGCATGGACGACACTAAATGAAGTGAACTGAAGAAAGAGCATGTCTATATTAAAACTAAAAACTGTCTCCCAAGAAGAAAGACTTCTGAAGTAGAAAGAACATTTTAAGAACCTACTCAAAATCTGGTGAAATCACTGACAATCCAATCCATTAATGGCCAGCTAGATGTCAAACTGACACAGATACGGAGGGAAAATTTCATAAAATATTGAAATAATTAAATTCAGAAAAGCTGCAGGCCTTGAAGAAACACAACCTAGTGTTTGGAAGATAAGAAAATTTTACGACATACTTCTCTATCTATGCACCGCAGTCTATAAACAAAACACAATAGACAAATAGATTAGAGGTTGTATCCTTTCCTTCACCAAAAAAGGCATCCAAGGAATTACAAAGAATACTGTGGTATAACTCTGCTTTTGGTAAGAAGTCTTGTACTGTTGTGCTTTTTAATCCTGTCCAGCATTAAAGATAGCGTAGATTCATTAATATGATCGGTTTCGGTTTCTTTGTTTAATGGTATATCAACCTTTGTAAGTTATTTAATGCCAAGCTATTCTCCTTGAAGAACAGTCGTGGTACTATTCAACCCATAGCTGGGAGGATAAGGCGGTTTATATCTTTCCCAAGAGTATTTGTCCCAAAGTGAACGTAATAGCGCGACTGGAGTACGAACTCGCTTACTAGGATTCCGCAGTCCATCGATTAAACCACGAGGACATCCCCCTCAATAATACGACGACGTGAGGATTACATTAAAAAGAGTAAAGAAAAACTAATTTCAGCAGCCAGTAACAGCACTAACAACATAACAACAAATAGAACAACGAAAACTAGAACAAAAATGGAAAAAAAAAACAAGTTTATGAATAAAGTGACAAACTGGCGAAATTAAACACGAGAAGATTTAGTCGTAGCTAGGAATGGGTAACGCTAAAAGAGAAACTAATTGTCTTCTAATAGCAGCACAAAACAACTCCATAAGTACCAATTATTTTAAAGGGAAAATCGATAATACGTGACAGAATAACAAGTGTAGGTGATGTGGTGACAAAGACGAAATGATTCATCCCATAAGTACATGTAAAAAAGAATTATACGACAAGACACGACTGGGTGCGAAATGGGCTCCCCTTGGAATTGAGCCAGATATTGAACTTTGAACATACTACGAAGTGATCCATGCGCAATGCACAATCTAGATGTACATTTTCTTTTGTTTAAAGTAAATGATTTATATTGTAAATTGAATTACTATAACCAGAAAATCCGGCAAACACTTACGCGCGACAAACGAAACCACTGGACATGCGGAACCACAGACATGCAGAACATTGTTCAGTGGTTCCGAATGTCACGCGCAAGTATTTGTCGGATTTTCTATTCATGGTAATTAAATTTACAATATAATTCCTCCAATTAAGAAAAAGAATAGAAGATGTACATCTATTTTCTTTTCTTGAGGTTATAATTACGCGAACGCGTATCTCCTATCCACTTGGGAAGACGTAGCTCTGGAGGTGACTGTAAGAGTACGGATTTAACTTACATGACACATCAAGTTAATAGGCTGCGCAATTGCCATGACTAGTCTATGTGGGATAACTTGCGTATGATGTGGACCAGTAGCTCAGTATTTGATTTTCGCCTCTTAATTCTGTGGTCGCTTGTTCGATCTCCAGTGGGGTATATCATGATATACACTGCTGATGAGAACTAATAGGGCCGAAACAGCTGTCCTTTGCTTCCGTGCGTCCCGTGCAAGTGTTCGCTGAATTTTCTGGTCGTGCTAATTCAATTTACAAAGCAGGATTTATCCCGGAGAACAAGACAAATAGAATTCTCTGACCACAGATTGAAGATAAATGAAAGCGAAAAAAAGAGACAGGTACCTAGATCTGGCTAGAGAACTAAGAAATGAGGGTGATGTTGAAATCAATTGTAATTGGAGCGTTTAGACTGGTTTTCAAAGCTTAGAAAGGTAGTCGAAACTGTTCGAAACCAAACTACAGCATTGTTGAGATCAGCGTGAATACTGAGAAGAGTCCTTGAGACCTGAGGAGACTTGATGTTACTCAGACTCCAGTGAAAGACCATCAGCTATAGCTGGTGTAAAAATCCCTTCAGAATCAAAATAATATTAAAGCTGTAAGGACCAATTATACGCAAAATAATGCCATAAGACTTATTATATTAAAATGAAAATTGATTATACGTTACAGAATCGCAAATGTAGGTTATGTGTAGACGGAGATGAAAATGGTTAATTACATAATAAGCGAATGCAGCAAAACTAGCACTAAATAACACAAGACTAGGCATATGAAAATTGAAACTGGGGATTAAGTAAAATATTAAAATTTGACTATACTACCTAACTAGAATCTGCCCAAGAGAAGGAGACGAATAAAATGCACTACGATATTGAAATACAAATTAATAATTCAATACCGATCAGAAGTCTAGACGTAGTGATGATTAACAGGAAAATAAGAATTTGACATCTAGTGGACTTTACAGTGCAAGCTGAACACGGACTAAAAATAAAGGAAGGCAAAACGATAAGGAAATATTAGATTTTTCCAAAGATTATAAAAAATGTGAACATGAGAGTGATGTTGATACAGTTAGTAGTTGGTGCGCTTGAAGCGGTACCCAAAAACTCTAAAAAAATTGGAGGAATTGAAAACCCGGAGAAAAACCAAGAATTTACAGGCTTCAGCCTTCTAAGGATTGGCTATGATACTCTGGTGGGAAAAACTCGCTACAATGGAAATCAAAAACATCAAAAAATAATTCAATATTACTTCACTATGAAACTCTCTTATACCAATGAAAAAGTAAGATTACTCCACTCCATTAAAAGTCCGCATTAAAAGTAACATTACTCCATTAAAAGTCCACATTACTCCATTAAAAGTCCACATTAAAAGTAGTAACATTAAAAATAACATTACTCCATTAAAAGTCCACATTACTCCATTAAAAGTCCACATTAAAAGTAACATTAAAAGTAACATTACTCCACTCCATTAAAAGTCCACATTAAAAGTAACATTACTTCATTAAAAGTCCACATTCCTCCATTAAAAGTCCACATTAAAAGTAACCTTAAAAGTAACATTATTCCACCCCATTAAAAGTCCACATTACTCAATTAAAAGTCCACATTAAAAGTAACATTAAAAGTAACATTACTCCACTCCATTAAAAGTAACATTACTCCACTCCATTAAAAGTCCACATTACTCCATTAAAAGTTCACATTAAAAGTAACATTAAATTAACATTACTCCACTCCATTAAAAGTCCACTACCTGCATTAGCATTTCCTCAACACCAGTTAATGTGTGAATTACTTTGGAACAACCTGAAATGCAAACTCTATGTTACGCAAAATCATTTATTAACATTTCCAATTTAAAGTTACTGAAAACTTCTTGACTATTTTTTTACTTTCTCGTTTTATTTTTATCTTTAAAGTATAGATAAGTAGGATAACCATAGTTGAGAGCGACCCGAAGGCTCCCATTTCAAAAACTTCTACCCCGTTCTCCCGAACGATTGGTGAACACTCTACCAATTATGCCAATAGGCTGGTTCTATCTCTGGTATAATCATACCAAAGCCTCAAAAACAGTACTTGCTAGCTCCTTGCTTTACATTCAGCATTGAAATGTACAGATCAAGGGTAAGTGGAACAATAGATGGAAAGGTGTTAGACCTTCCTTATACCTCAGTGTAAAAGTAAGTAAAGTTGGTGACCGTAGTTGAGGGCGACCAGAAGCTCCCGTTTCAATAGCTACTACACCGAGGTGTAGGGAAGGCGCTACATGTTTTCCCGGATTGCTCCACTTTACCCTTGATACGTACCTTATATTGCTGAGTGTTAAGCAAGGAGATATCAAGTACCATTTTTAAAGTCTTTGGTATGACGCAACCTGAGATTGAACACAGGTCTCCCGGACCATTGGCGAACACTCTATCCACTAGAGTAGTAGCTATTAAAAACGGATTCTTCAGGTCGCCCCCGACTACCGTCGACCAATTTATTTATATATGTGGTTTAACGTATGATAATTGATATTTCAATGTTTTCGACTTAATCTTATTTTTGTTCACCTTCTTGCTTCTTCTTTATGTACATTAATTAGACAATAACTGTATGATCCTATTTTAATGTTTAATAAATTTGTTACTGTATGTTTTTACCTGTAAGATGTCTCTTTAAATTCATGAGATGTCTCCAAATGAGACACAAGCAGTTCCTCTTAAAAGATCTTTCAGAGAAACGAAGTATCAAGCCAGGCCTAACCGAAACTTGATGTTTCTCTATTGCTAGTTCCAGCCCACTAAATGTTCAAATGAAAGGGAATATTTTATATTACTTACTTAATTCCCATTTTTATCCACATTCTCATTAAACATACAAATAACATTTTTAAAGTTAATATTTGCTAGGATATGAATAAAACATTTATTATAGGCTTGTCATGTGGGGCTATAAAATACGCTAACTTCACCCCTGAACAAGAGTAAGTCCCATCCGCCTCATCAACTAGTGTTTTGGATATGATACAAAACCATATGGTGTGGTTTCAGTCCTGGAGCTTTGGGGAATATGAAGTACCCTTTCATTGCAATTACTCCAAGGTCCACTTTGACCAGATGTGGTGGTACTTATAAAGTAAAGTTGGCGACCGTAGTTGAGGGTGATCAGAAGGCTCCCTTTTCAATAGCTTCCATACCGAGGTGTAGGGGAGGGCGCTACTCCTTTCCCTGGATTACTCCACTTTACCCTTGATACGTACCTTATAATGCTGAGTGTTAAGCAAGTAGGTATCAAGTATCATTTTTAAAGTCTTTGGTATGACACAACCTGGGATTATTTTAAGGTACGTATCAAGGGCAAAGTGGAGTAATCCAGGGAAAGGAGTAGCGCCTCCCTTATACCTTAGTGTATATAGCTATTGAAAAGGGAGCCTTCTGGTCGCTCCTGACTACGGTCGCCAACTTTAATTACCGTAGTACTTATAAGAGTCCCTATATGGTTCAAAGAGAAATATTTACTGAAAACTGTGGGCAACCAAGTGGTTGATATTGAATAAAATCAACAGTATTAGATATCAATACCTGAAACCTTTTAACTGTGTGTGAATAGAGCTGTTAGAGTTTGATAGCAGTACTTGACACAAATATACAGTGTGCAAACAATAAATAGCTATACTTAGAACCTATTAACTGTGTGCAAATAAAACTATTAGTGTTAGATAGCAATACTTTAAACCAGTCAATTGGATGAAAAAAATAACAATACTTGAATCAAATTTAACTTTTTGCAAACAATAAATAGCAATACTTGATGCCATTTACGTGTGTACAAGTAAATGAGCCCCCGCTCGTTTGAAAAATTATGTTACCTAAAAACTATCCCCAAAATCATATATATATGTACATATATATATATATATATATATATATATATATATATAGAGAGAGAGAGAGAGATTTAACATTAAATATCACCCAGGACTTAATATGCCATTAAACCAAAGAATTTATCATTTGTATGTGTACGATTTTCCTGGACAAGGGTATATTATATACTGTACTAATATAGTTTTTTTTAGCATCCTTCCGTCTCTCATAGGCCTTGGTAAGATTGTATATATGGCCAGTTGTTGCCAATGCTGCATATGTCCCCTCGTTACGATTCCAATTTTTATCCAAGTTAAAGGCAATCTGCTCCACATCTTTGAATTAGTGTCTGTGCAGGAATTATTTAATTATGGTTGAACACAATTTTCGGACTTTCGAAGGGACTCCAACTTCTGACTTTCCCATTCCACTGTGGCAAGTTTGTCTACCAAGAAGATAGGGATCTTTGATAAAGACTTTTCCTTTCACTAAAACGATTACCTTTATCAAAACTAAAGACCCCACTCTATCTTGACTCAGTGAAGGAACAACGTAGACATAGAGCCATGCTTTTTCAAGGGCATTTGAGAAAAGAAAGATGTAAACTGTCTCTACCAACATTTTGACTTGAATTGCCCAGTTCACTTCCTACGATGATTACTGTTACACCATCTTCACCAACGATTTTAATTATTCAGATTTGGGATCTCATACTTCTCTTTTCCTTTTAAAATTATATTTCTAAGGGATCCTGATTCTGCCTTTGTAGTTTGATTTGAGTTGGTTTCTCTGTGTAACATAATATGGTAGGCCCAAGATATAGAGAGAACGTAAGGCTAATTTCTGGGGAAGGAGAGAGAGAAGAAAAAATAAGAAGATGAAAAGCAGACAGTGAGTATACGGAAGCAGTCAGCTCACCTCGGCATAGCTCCGGCTTAAGCACTCGTTGTAAGCCAGCTAGTCACAGGTAATTAAAAATGACTAAAAAAGTCGGAGCTCCCAAGTCTTCTACGCAGGAGTGGAACACCGGAAACGTATATGTCCTCTCTTCGACACCTGGCGGAAGTAAGCGGACGATTCGAGTTTGAAAGGTTGTTAGCAGCCGGACGCGAAGATTAAAGACGAAAGTGAACACAAGGCTGGATATCGTGAAGAGAGTCCAAACGTTAGAGCCTGGATGGCCAGCGGTGAGGACAGACCCAAGAGGAAGCCTGTGTGAGGATTAGATGAAACGTGGAAGAAAATTCAAGGTCAGTGTCTGCTCTGTGTCTGCACTCTCTCTCTCTCTCTCTCTCACTCTCCTTATGACATGTGGTTTTTCTTTGTACCGCTAACGCGATCGACTCGGCTTTAATAATCCCTTTCTTTCTCCTGACTATTACTCACAAAGTGTTGTAGCGAGTAAATTTTCGCGTTAGTGAACATAGACAGCGTTTCGTGTGTTCATCAAATTTTCCCACGGTGAGAGTACGACAGGGTACGACTACTATTTAAGACTTAGCGATACTCGCATCAACCCATTCGAATACATGCTGGAACAACCGTACATTTGGTGTATAAATTTACAAAGTTTTATTTGGTAGCGTTATGGTACATCTGTTTAATGGCATATCAACCTTCACGAGAGATCTAATGCCATATCTATTCTTGTAAAAGAACAGTAGTGGTTCTATTTAACCCATAACTGCCGCCTGTGATATCAGTCCGAAAGTGAAAGTAAAAGCGTTACTTGAGTTCGAACTCTCTCAATAAGACGTCACTGTCCAGCACATTAGCCCCTACCACACAGAGAAACACTCAACCGTGGTTTTTGATATTTTCGTTAAATGAATATTAAAATGGTCAGTTGTGTTTTTCCATGATTTTAAAAAAATTGGTGTGATTATCAAGAAAACGAGGATATAATTTCCAGTGACAATCGCCTTTGTTTAAAATAACAAAACATTTGATCAACACGTCTGATAACGCAATTATTGTTGTTTAACTGCCTTTCTCAATGGGCTTTTAGCGAATATTGTTTTTGTATTATTGTGGCAACTGATTTTAATTACTTCTGCTTTAAGTAAATCACGTGGTCCAAGTATTATAAGTTTTTTTCTTCTTCTAATTGTGCGATGTTTTGGTGTAATAATTACATTTCTCTCTTTTTACTAATTATATAAAATTTGTTTTGTAAGGCACAATTTAGTTCGATATTATAAAAATCCTATTCATTCTGAATGGGGAAATGGAGACGTCGATGAAATTTCCCGAAGAGTAAAGTAAAGAATTTAACTGATTTACAACAATATATAGTTTATTCAACAATCTCAAAATGATTTTTTGCCCAGTCAGCTTGGGCTGTAGAATACACTGACTGTACCTCTGCAGAGGGGTCACCCCCCCAACGAGTGACCTGGATATGACACTAAACAATCTGATGGTGAGGTTCCAGCAGTGCTGGAGCTTTGGGGAATGCGGAGTACCCCTTCATTGCCATCGCTCACAGGTCCATTCTGGCCCGGAGTGGTTGCACCTGATAGGGCCCTATCTATGGGTTAAATAGAACTAACAGTATACTTATGCTAAAATGAATTGTTTGAGTAAACTGAATAGCTTGAAATAGAAACGTTTTCGACAATTAAACTGTACTTACATTTAAACTGCGTGCTTATGCTTAACTGAAATATTTGAAATAGAACTGTTTTTGACATTAAAACTGTATTTACACATAACTGAATTATTACACATATAACTGCTTGAATAGTTTGAAATGGAAATGTTTTTGACAATTAAACTGTCTACTTATGCTAAACTGAACTGTTTTCAATAGAACAGATTATTTACTTAAAATGGATTTGGCGTTAAATAACCTACAAAGGTTGATATGCCATAAAAACAAACAAACCAAACCAAATCAAAATGATTTTATTTTATCTAGCTACTAAAAAAGGGTTTATGTATTATTTAGCTGTTTAAAAATAATTAATATATTTTTAACTGTTTAAAAATTAGCCTGTGTGTAACATATCGATACATGAATATTGAAATGTACATAGCATGTTCATATATATATGATATAGAACATAGGAATCTTGAAACACGAAAAGCACTAACGACTTCTTAGTTCAGGTACGAAACTTTTAATTACCTTGGAATTTAAAGGTTCTTCCACATAAGGAGAGAGATACACATTCTTTCTATTCTATCTTTTTCATCTGCCCCCCATCTCGTGCGACATCTTCCCAAGGCCTCAGCGAGTAAGCGAAAGTCAACCGTCCTCTCTCGAAGCAGGACTCAACTCAACTAACTGACTTTTTCAAACCTCCCAAAATCCTCCGCGCGCTTCCGGTGCATGACGTCATTCACATCCACTGGTCAACCTTTCTCTGGGATTTTTATTTTGACATCTATGAACGACACATCCTCCCTGTGTCACGCGTTAACACCTGCACTAAAGTTTGCACCTAACTAACCCATGTGCTGAGCCGAAAGGTTCTCAGCCTAACTAAACCCAAAGGCATGAAACGAAATTCCTCCGCCATTTTATTACATGTGTAAATCATCAATTTTAAGGCAATGTGAGTTGGTGTTGATTTTTTCTATATTCATCTACAGTGGTGGAAAAATATAAATTTTATTTAATTTTCTAAACTGTCATCTGTTTCTTTTTTCTATTTATAGCTTGTTTGTCAGTTTGGTTTTGCTCTTTCTGTTTTTTCTATTGATGCGTTGGAACTTTTTATTTGTTTTTCCTTTGTAATTTCTTTGAGATTATATGATTTAAAAATAGTCTACTTTAGGAACCTTTTTTTTTTTAGTAATAGTTTATGGAATAGACATTTTAATATTACTTTAAGTTGTGTCTTCACAGAACTATTGAACTATAAACAACGTACCTCGACAATTGTAAGAGGATCATTAAATAAGTTTCCAGACTTTTTTCATATGGGCACTTTTATTGATAGTTAACACATGAAACTCTAGTCCCCTTCGAAGTAATCTCCTCCGGCTGCACTGCACTTGTTGTACTGTTCCAACAACTTCTGGATGGCCCCATGGAAGTTCTCTTGTGGGAGCGTGTCAATGACCTTCGTCACAGCCTCTTTTATCTCCTCAATTGTCTCAAAACGACAGCTTAGGGAATAACCAAAAGTCACAGGGAGCAAGGTCTGGACTATAAGGAGGCTGACGAATTGTTTTGATCCTCATCCCTGACAAATAGTCTGTGACAAGGATTGAGTTTGTGGACTAGTACATTGTCCTGGAGGAAATGCCACTGAGCTGATTTGAAGAGTGCTGGCTTCTTCCGACCGAATCTCTTCCTGAACTCCCTTAAAACCGCAACATAATAACCCTAACCCTAACCTTTGGCCAAACAACTCTGATGTTCTGGCTTCCTTACTCCTCCCACACCTCTCATTATCCCTCACAGACTTCCGGCCTTCCTTGAATCTCTTATGCCACTCAAAAACTGATGCTCGATTAATGCAAGATGGTCGAAAACAGTCTGAAGCATTCCATACGTTTCTGAGGAATTTTATCCAAGTTTAAAACAGAATTTTATTGCATATCGTTCTTCTAAAGTGTCAGATTGCATTTTTGAAATTAATCAGCTGTGACAATCAGGCTTTAGTAGGGTCTGTTCCAATTCCTGCTGTAACTGTTCATTTGAAGCTGAAATCATCTCTTTCGGATTTGAATACAAGTTATCCATTCGATGCAAAACCAGGGACTGACTTGGCCATTGCATAAACATCTAACTAGGACCGTTTACTCTAGAAGAACTCGACTCAGTACTTAGTAAAATTAAGAATTGAAAAGCCACAGGGCTTGATGAAATTCCCCCCAGAATTATGGAAGACCAGACAATTCGACGACATACTGCTCCGACACTGTAATGAAGTGTAACGTAATGGCCAGGGGATTTCGGTCCATGCCTTTGGGTTTAGTTAAGCTGAGAACCTTTCAGCTCAGTACATGGATTAGTTAGGTGCAACATTGATGCAAATTTTAACGCGGGCGCGCGCTGGTGGGCGGACGAAGGTGTCACTCAGAGATGTCACAATAGTCTGAGACGAAACCGGTGACGGAGTGCGAGTGACGTCACGCACCGGAAGCACGCGGAGGTTGGTGAGAATCTGAAGAAAGTTAGAAGAGTTGAAAGCTAGACACCAAACGAGGAGGTTCGACTTTTGCGAGCTCGCCGCAGTAAGCGATTTGGCGCGCCATGGGTGCCGCATGACATAGGGGCCAAATGAATAAGACGGAATAGCGAGATTGTGTCTCTCCTCCTTATGTCGAAACCTTTAACTCAAAGTTAATAAAAAGGTTTCGTACCTGAAAAAGAAGTCGTTACATGTTTTCGAATTTCGAGATTCCTATGTTCGAAGTATATGTGTTACCAACATGCCATGTCTATTTCACACATGGCCGTATCTAGCGTTAATTGTAAATATGGTGCATATGATTATTTGGTGCCAGAACTTGGGCATAACATTCATGATATGGTTTACGACTGGGTTACCATGGTTCCACGGAGACGATCAGAGAAGCGGCTGAGAATAATTAGGAATCTATTTCGGAGCGGCCTGTTCAGGCGATCGAAGGAGAGAGAGGAAGCACAAGGCCCCCAGAAAACGCAATAGAAGAAAGATGAAAAATGTCCAACACAGAAAACAAGAAAGAACAAATATGGCACCCCCCAGAAAGAAAAAGGAGAAAAGTCCAATACCGAAAAGAGAAGAAGAAGAGAAACAGCGCAACTCCAAAGGAAAAAAAAAGGCGTGAAAAGAAAAGAAAAAAGAAGTAAAACAACTCAACTCCAAGAAAAAAAAGGCATGAAGAAAAGAAAAAGAATAAGAAGGTATTTGCTCATTTACGTCTGTCATAGTTTAATTTACGAATAGAGTTTGAATGGTTGTGGAGGATAGATTTGGAAATAATTCTAAAATTTGAAAAAAAAAATCGTTGGTAGCATAGAAAATTATGATTACTACTCTATGTGACTTTGTACCGTAGTGAGGGGGAGAGAAAGAAAGAGTAACAGGGAATTAAGCAAGCAGTGGCAGAGAAGAAGAAAGAAAGATGATTAGGGGACAGAGATACCGTGGGGGATATGAGTGACATGATTATAAATCATATTTTGTAAATATATTCTATTGTAATAACGTATTTTTATGAATGAATTTTTTATAGTAAATAGGTCTTTGTGAGTAAAATTTGTTGTAACTTGCCCGGCTATTCCAATAACGGAGGCTAGAATTTTGATTCGAGATCTTGGAGATTTCGCTCATCGATGGGATTGTCAGAGAAGTTTCGCATATCTGTAGTTAGGACCTTTGGGACAGGTTTCGATGTTGGAGATTCGATATTTTGGGTGCTGAAGATATCAGGCCGGGTTTTTGTTTAAGTTTGTAGTGTCCGACTAATTCGGAGGCGCGGTTGGAACGCTTCGGACCTTTCGTTGTCCGTATCGATTGGAAAATTGTCTCGGATATCTCGCCATAGGGGCAGAGCAACGAAGAGACAGATGTTTTTTTTTTTGTGCGTCTGACTAGGCAGACGGTTATTTTGTGAGTCCCCCCACCCCTGGAGAGGGGCTGTGAGGTTTTGTTGGGGAAGATATTCGGAAAAAAAAGGGTTTGGAGATTAGTTATTTAAGATATGCGCAGAGTTGGTGATCTTTTTGGGTGTGTTTGGAAAATTCGCAGACTCGATTTTGAGTTGTTTTGAAGGAGACATTTTATTGAGTAAGCTAATAAAAGTTTAGGTGGTTTAGGTAGAGAATGCCCGTGATATTTAAAGAGAAAAAAAAGAGGAAGTCTAAAAGAAATAATGAGCAATTAACCTGAAAAAAAAAGAACAAATTAAAGACAGAAAAATATATATATATACAATTCCGAACCAGTGTATGTTGAAAAGAAAAAAACTTTGAAAAACAAAGGAAAAAAAAGAGAAAAAAAAACGATAAAATGTGGTTGAAAAAAGAAAAAAAATGAAAAAAAAAAGAAAATGAGGGACAATACGAACACTTTTTTCATTTTTATTTCAATGACTTTTGAGTTTGGGACTGACGCATGTTTTTTGTTGTATTATTTTGTGAAAATTATATTGCTGAAAATTTTGTTGCTTAGTTCGACATGAGGAGCGGCACATTAGTTTAAGAAAATAATTTGTCATCATCGATTTTATTTGTGCATGTATAGGCATGTAACGTAATGGTCGGGGGATTTCGGTCCATGCCTTTGGGTTTAGTTAGGCTGAGAACCTTTCGGCTGGGCACATGGGTTAGTTAGGTGCAACATTAATGCTGGTGTTAACGTGGGCGCCCGAAGGCGAACGAAGGTGTCACTCAGAGATGTTACAATAATCCGAGATGAAACGGGTGACGGAGTTCGAGTGACGTCACGCACCAACATGCCATGTCTATTTCACACATGGCTGAATCTAGCGTTAATTGTGAATATAGTACAGAGGTTTATAATCAAAATCCGATAGACAGATGGATGAAGGGATGCATCCTCCATTTCCCTGAAAAGGGTGACCTCGAATTACAGTGGCATAACACCTATATCCATTGCAGCCAAAATATACAATGCCCTATAATCCTACCGCATAGAACACAAAGTTAACATTGTTAGGAAGAACCAAAATGGCTTCCGGAGAAATAGATCCACAACCTCACAAATATTGACTATCCATGGAATCCTTGAAGTCGAGCGGGCAAAAAAACTATTGGCGACAATACTATTTGTCGATTTTACCAAGGCCTTTAGTTCCATTCACAGAGGGAAGATGGAACAAATTCTACTAGCATACGGTCTACCAAAAGAAACCGTCGCAGCCATAATGCTTCTCTATAGAAACACCCAAGTGAAAATACGTTCTCCGGATGAAGACACAGACTACTTCGACATTGTAGCAGGGGTACTGCAAGGAGACACACTAGCCTCTTTATCATCTGTCGAGACTGCATACTTAGAACATCGATTGATAAAATCAAAGAAATTGGTTTCGAGCTGACAAAGAAAAGAAACAGAAGGTACCCTGCAAAAACAATTACCGATGCCGACTACGCCGATGACATAACACTTCTGGCAAATGCACCCGCCCAAGCTGAAACCCTGCTGCATAGTCTGGAACGAGCCGCCGCAGGCATATGCCTCCATGTCAATACACATAAAACGGAATACATGTGCTTTAATAAAAAAGGTGACATTTCCATAGTAAACGGTAGCTCTCTGAAACGAGTTGACAAGTTTACCTACCTAGGAAGCAGTGTCTCATCAACCGGGACTGACAGCGACACGCGTCTAACAAAGGCATGGACAGCTAACGATATTTATCGGTCATATGGAAGACAGATTTGACCGATAAAATGAAGCGCAGTTTATTCCAAGCAGCGATCGTGTCGATACTGCTATATGGATGCACTACATGGACGCTAACTAAAGGGATGGAGAAAAAGCTTGACGGCAAATACACAAGAATCCTGCGAGTAATATTGAACAAGTTCTGGAGGCAACGCCCCACAAAGAAGCATCCACTTACCACCCATCACGAAAACTATCAAAGTTAGACGAACCAGACATGCGGGATACTGCTGGAGAAGCAGGGACGAGCTCATAAAGGATCGTTTTCTATGGAATCCCTCACATGGCCGAGCAAAAGCACGGCGATCAGCTCGAACCTACATACAGCAGCTCTGTGAGGATTTGGGGTGTAGCCCTGAGGACCTGCCAGAAGTGATGAACAATAGGGTGGAGTGGCGAGAGAGGGTCAGGAATATCTGTGCTGGTGGCACGACAAGATGATGATGATGACTTCTTTGTAGATTTAGCTGTATGCTTGGGATCATTATTCTGCTGGAAAATGTAATCAGAAGGTAGCTCAAGACTATCAACCGAAGACATCAAGGTTTCTTGCAAGATCTGTTTATACTTTTGGGCATTCATTTTATCGTCTATTACTGATATGTTGATCACACTTTTCGCTGAAAAACATCCCCAAATCATTATACTGCCACCGCTAACTTTGACCCTTGGTACCGTGTTCTTTGGTAAGCAGGCTTCACTATCTTTTCGCAAATGATTTCGATAATTATAATCAAACTCAATTTAAGTCTCTTCTGTCCATAATACTTTTTCCCCAAATGAATTTTTCTTTTTCCTTATGCTGTCATACGAATTTCATCCTTATATCTCTGTTGTTTCAATAGGAGAGGAGTTTTCTTTGGGTTCCTTTATTTTGGACCATTTCTCAGCATTTCATTACTTACAGTCGTTTGGTTACACTACATCCAGATGAATGCAAATCTTCCTGCAACTTTTCACGCGTAACCATTGGATTTTAGTTTAATAAGCATCCTAATCTTTTTCATAATCTAAGAGAAACCTTCCTTGGAGTACCTGTTCTTTTTTGTTTTCAACTGTGTTACGTCTTTTAAACCTTGCAAAGAATGAACTTATCATAGTAAAAGAAATATCCGGGTTGCTTGAGATATTTCTATAACTTTCTCATCTTTCCAAAACTTAAAAATCAGTGCTTTTCGTGAATGATTCAATTCTTTACTTCTTGTCATGATCAGAACCTTCTCGTACGACAAGCAATTGCAGAAAGTTCCCGTTAGGATTTTGAGACTAGCAATTGTTATTGATAACATTATTGGAACATTCTAAAAGGCTAACTATCGGTACTGATAGAATTTTGGAACATTCATGAATACAAACTATGAGTACTGATGACATTAATGGAACAATTTAGAAAGATATTACCACAATATATGTTGTACAGTACGATTACTTTTTTAGCTCATGAAAATGAATAAATGGCATTAATTTATGTAAAATTAAGTGTACACTAAGTTTATGTACACATATTAGTAGAATATATCCTTACAGAGTAAATTTATATAAAAAATTTGTTCAGGCTATGTTTCAAAGATAAAAAATTAAAATGTTCTTATGTACGATTATATATTTCACCGCACACTATATATATATTTAGAGAGAGAGAGAGAGAGAGAGAGAGAGAGAGAGAGAGAGAGAGAGAATGAGGTGAAATATGTATTCGTGCATAAGAAAATTTTAATTATATATATATATATATATATATATGATGGGCGCGTGCATGTGTTCTAGTGTAAATGAATGTGTGTAAATAATGAGGTATGTATTAATACGTGAATATATTTTCCATAATCGAAAAAAATCCGACAATGCACAGCTTCATATGTTTATGTATAAGGAAAAGAATACAATATGGAAAATAAAATGCGTATGTTATGCTCTCTAGTTATTTTCTTAAGAATGGAATGCAAAAATGAAATCTATTCATGAGAAAAGGGCATCACCCAACCGGCTGGGGCTGTAGAAAGGGATGTGGAGGGATCCTTTATTGCCATTACTCCCAGGTCCACTTTAACCTGGCTTGCTTGTACCTTTTAAGGTTGTATGTATGGACTAAATAGATGTGTTCAATCGTTTAATAAGAATTACTATTATAAGCCATGTAAATTGTTTATATAACATTGAAATACTGGATATATAACACGATTTGGCATTAAACGACCAAGAAATGTTAATAAGCCATGAAGCACAACCCAACCAAACCAAACTAATCAACTCATTTAAAAGGCTAAGCGGAAATTTTCGACGAGGAATGATCTGCTAACGCTAGGGTGTCCCAGGATCGTTACTGTTAACGCAGAGACGTAAAGTCTTCTTAAATTAAGCGACGAGATTTTGCCGAAGAATCAGCGATATCTCCGCTAGTAAATACAATAATACGGTCTTAACCAACGGCTATACTTCAGTTTGTGTAGCCAGCCAACAACGACGGATAGTAGTTATTTGGAAATTCCTTAAATATTGCCTTCATTTATCAAATAGATTAAATATTTTCACGTTGCATTATTTTATTGACAGTTTCACAACACCTCATTTAAGTCTTGGATATGATTAATGAGCAGTATTTAATTATATTCCATGAGAATATTTTGGTCAGCCTATGAACTTTTCAGCCGAAACTTATATATATATATTGTCTCATCACCAGCATGGATCTCCCTGACCTTCTCTCGCCACCCGTCCGTATCGTCCATTGCTCCCCGCAGGTCTTGAAGGCTACATCCTGTATCAGCACAAAGCTATTGTGTAGAACTTCTAGATGGTCGTCCTGCCTTTGCTTGTCTATATGAAAGGGTCCACAGGAGTATGTCGCTTATGCTTTCGTCCTCACTTCTCCAGAAGAGTCCTGCATGTCTGGTTCGTCTAACTTGGATAGTTTTCGTGATGGGTAGTTGGTGGCCGTACAGCTGCTGCTTTGTGGAGTGCTACCACCAGGATTTGTTCAATATTGCTCACAGCATTCTTGTGTAGTTGCCGTCAAGCTTTTTCTTCATACGTTTACTAAGCGGCCATGTAGAGCATTCATATAGCAGTATCGACTGGTCTGCTGCTTGGAAAAACTGCGTTTTATTTTATCGGTCATATCTGACTTCTATATGACCAATAGCCTATCGATAGCCTCTCAATGTCTTTGCTAGTCACGTGTTGATATCTGTCTCGATTCATGAGGCACTGCTTCTGGGGTAGGTAAACTTGTCCACTAGTGTCAGAGAACTGCCATTCTGTGTGGAGATGTCACCTCTTTGATTAAAGCACATGGATACCGTCTTGTCTGCTTTGACATGGAAACCTATGCCAGCAGCTGCCCGTTCCAGATTATGTAGCTAGGTTTCAGTTTTGGCGTGTGTATTTGCCAGAAGCACTGCGTCATCTGCGTAGTTTGCGTCTGTAATTGTTTGTGTGGGGTATTTTCTGCTTCTTTCCTTTGTCAGCTTGAAACCGTTATCTTTCATTTCATCAATAGAGCTTCTAAGCACGTAGTCTAGGCAGATGATAAACAGGTATGGAGCTAATGTGTTTCCTTGTTGCTCACCAGCTACAATGTCGAAGTAGTCTATGTCTCCATCCGGGGAGCAGACTTTTAGTTTCGTATTTTTATAACATCATAATGGCTACGACGGTTTCTTTGGGTAGTCTGTGTATGGAGTCAAAGGCCTTGGAGAAGTCGACAAATAATATTGTTGCCTCTAGGTTTTTTTGCACGTACACCGTCTAGAATTCGACGGATAATCAAAATTTGTAATGACGTGGATCCATCTCTCTGAAAGCCATTTTGTTTCTTCCTAAATATCTTCTCAATTTTGGGTTATATGCGGTTGCGTAGTTGAGCATTGTAGATCTTGGCCGCTATGAATGTAAGGGTTATACCCCGGTAGTTTTGGTTATTCTGAGGTCACCTTTCCTAGCAAAAGGGAAGATGCATCTCTATGTCCATTTGTGTTTTGTGTTCTGATTATATTCGGATATTAAAAATCTTTCTTGGTGCCCAATTAGAACAAATAATATTCCTAAACAGTCGTAAGACATTAAAAACACAACGCTGATTTATTGACGAAACAGTAACCTCTTTCTCTGTATATATAGTATTTCCTCCTTATTTTTATATTTCATCAAACATCCATCGTTGATTCAACATCACTGAATATCATCATTCCTCCTACTGATGATGGTTCATTAGAAAGGAAATGCTATAGTGTCGACTGAGTTTCTTTCACATTAAATTATTCTACTCCGTGGATAACATTGCTTATATGACGCGGCCTAGAATATTTATCCCAAGACGGGAGTTTATTTTTCGTGTGAAGACGGGGCAGCCAGGCACTTGATCCCTCGCAAAAATGGTTCCACTTAAGTTTCCCTTTTTGGGCGTAGGGGAACTGGCAGATTATGTGGGGATTAATTTAGGGCTAGACTGACCGCCGCTGGCAAGGAGATTCCAAATTTCACATTACACACACACCCACCAGGCCACTACCTCTTCCTACCCCTATGATAATGGAAGATATGGGCCTCTAGGTTTAGATATAATAATACTATTTATCGTAGTCGACAATTCCAATTTCCCGTGACATATTTTTAAATGCGAATAGAACAATTTAGCGAGAATAACATGAGGCGAACGAACCTGAAAAGGAGCATGCAAAAGACAACTTGATAGGCAGACAACACAATGAATAAATTTCGACAAGAGGAGAGATATAAAGTATAACAAGGTTTTTAATACATGCGGACACACATATTTAACTTATTATCAGCGGATAATATCAAAAATACAAATGTCTTTCTTCTTTTTTTTCTTTCTTCTTTCTTTAAATTGAGAGAGCGAGTAATTGCAGTACTTAGGAAGGGTGGAGGGAGAAAGTCTTAAGGCTTACTTAGCTTTTCGATGGGTTCCTTATGAGAGTGTTTTCTCTTTTACGGGCTAGCGGGATTTTATATAGCTCGGCTTGAATGCGTCTGTCATCTTGTCCAAGAGCTTTTCGCTTCTTCACCCGGAGTCTCCGCCACAGTGTTCACACATTTTGTCACCCCAACTGCTGTCATTAAACTCATTTCTTTCTTTCTATTTCCGCTGCCATTAAGGGGGCTACTTCCGCTTTAGGGTTCTGGCCAACCATTTAGCCTCTTTCTACTGTCAGGCGATTCGTTCGGACAACTATCCCTTTCACCCGGTCACAGAGTGCAAACATCTCTTGGCTTTCATTCTGACCTGGATTTGTCACTTCGGCCGCGAGGAATTGACCTACATTCCTATTCCTCTTTTTACCGGTCAGTCTTTGGCGGCCTGTTAATTCAAACACGGAGGGGTAGGGGAAATTCCTTTTTCTCTCCTCTCAGTGGTAGACCACGTGACACTTATCAAATTTCTTTATATATATATATATATATATGTATATGCATATATATATATATATATGCGTGTGTATGTGTGTGGTTTGGATTCAAGAAATTACTTCGGAACAGAACAACGCTGATGAACGAGGACATCATGTAAATACACCTACCCAAACCAAATCTTTGCTGCATAGCTTGAAGGAGGCAGCAAGATACAATGGTCTCAACAGTTTATGTTTTATAGTCAAGATGGTGGCATCTCTTGAATTATGTTTGGTTTGATCGAGTGTCATTGCTTGTCAAGATTCGTGGGTTATTTAATGTAAAATCAAGTCTTGTAGAAGAACATTACTTTGATTTGGTTTGGTTGGGTTTTATGGCATATTAACCAATGTAGGTTATTTTATGCCAAATCCTCTTTATACATATATATTAAATATATATGATTTGGTTTTGTAGGGTTTTATGGCATATTAACCATTGTAGGTTATTTAATGCCAAATCCTCTTTATAGTTATATATTAGATATACATGATTTGATTTGATTGGGTTTTATGGTATATTAACCATTGTAGGTTATTTAATGCCAAATTCTCTTTATACATGTATATCAAATATATATGATTTTGTTTTGTTTGTTTTTGCGGCATATTAACCGTTGCATGTTATTCTAGGGCAAATCCTCTTTTTACATATATTAAAACTATATGGGATTTACTTTGGTTGGGTTTTATGGCATATCAACCATTGTAAGTTATTTTATGCTAAATCCTCTTTATACATATACATATGATATATATGACCAAGTTTGGTTCGTTTTTATGGCATATCAACAATTGTAGGTTATTTGCTGCGATAACGTCTTAATACATATATATTAAATATATATGATTTACTTTGGTTTGGTTTGGTTTGGTTTGGTTTTAAGGAATATCAACCATGGTAGACTAATTACTGCCAGGTATTTATTCATATATATTAGATATATATGATTTGGTTTGGTTTGGTTTTATGGCATATCAATCATTGTAGATAATATAATGTCAAATCCTCTTTATATATATATATATATATATATAAATATATACGATTTACTTTGGTTGGTTTTTATGGCATATCAATCATTGTATGTCATTTAATGCCAATCATTTTATACATATATGGAATATATGATTTCTAAACCCATTTGTGAATAACATTTTTAAACAAACCTGAGCTTATTTTTTGCACCGAGGTAAATGGTTTTACTTGATTCTAAACAATTCAGCTTAACACAAGTACAAACTTTCTGTTTACGCTCAGTTAAATTACAAACAGTTCTATTTCAAAAAATTCAATTTATCATTAGTACAGTTTGAATGACAACAGTTCTCTTTCAAACCATTCCGTATAGTTTGTCAACAAATTTAATGGTTCCATGTATTTGTATGTATCACTACCAATTTAAAAAAAACAGTTATTTGTTTGCACACAGTTAAATGTAAAAAAAATCCTGTTTAAAACAATTCAGTTTAACTAAAGCATAATTAAATGTAAAAACAGTTCTTCTACAACTTTATTTAACAATTCAGTTTAGCATTAAACACAGTTTTCGTTTACACACAGGTAAATGTGTAAAACAATTCTATTTGAAACAACTCAGTTTAGCGTAAGTACACAGTCAAACAGTTTTATTTGACCCTTAGATAGGACCCTATCAGGTGCTATCACTTCGAGCGAGAGTGGACCTAGGAGTGATAGTAATAAAGGGGGTAATCTGCGAAGCTCCAGCATTACAGGAGCTTCACTATCCGACTGTTTAGCATTTTATCATTGACACACGTTGGGGGAGTCTTAGCCCTCTGCCTAGATGAAGTCACTGTCTTCTCCAGTCCAAGACGACTCGGCAAAATTCTTAATATGCAAATGAATCTACCATTTTGCTGATTAGTTATAATATAATATACTAGATTAACTAGCGACAGAGTACCGTGGTTGAACTTAGCAGATTCCATGCAGTCGCAAGATAACATCAACAAAGAGGTTTCACAGGAAAGAGAAAAATAAAGGTGATAGCGAGAATATAATTTATTGCCTATGAATAGAGTGACAGATATTTCCGTTCGCAGATAATATCAACAAATTACCGGAAAAAAACGGAAGTATGTAAGTTCCGATAACCAGCCATAAACATAAAATACGTGAGGCGAAGAGGCGGGTTTATATATCCACCGGGGACTTGAGAAGACAATATAAAGTCTATAATTTTGGACAGAAGGAAGAGACCCGCTGGTCCCTCAAGCAGACCTGTCAGCTCCTCCGAGTGTGTTCTCCGACCACCGCAGTACTTCACAAAAAGGGTCCCTGCCACAGAAGAAAGAGATGTGCGAATTCTCTCTGACTATATTCCTACTTCACACAAACGTCGCCGTCGAAAAATAAATATATAAGTTATATTTTTATATATCGACGAGTCCTTCGTTGTTTATCCAGCAGTTCAATATGCAACAATAATAATGTTGCACAAATTTTATTCAGATCATTTTTTTACGTTTAATGCAAAACGTTTTTTGCAAAGATATTAGTATGCAATAATTTTAAGTCTAGACTGGCTAAAGATTTATATCTCATATTTATATATTCGTGTGTAGATTGCCAGAGTTTTTGATATGAGAATTGTTAATGGTATGAAAAAGTGTACTACGTATTTTCTTGGAATTGATTTGCGATTTTTCCTGTGGGGCACGAGCTTAGTTCTAAATGATTATTTTTAAAGAAATATGAAGTTTTATTCAATATATTTCTCGAATTAGAGAGTGGTTATAAATTATTGAAGACCAGAATTTATATTCTTTCATGAATAATTTTTTATCAGAATTAATAAAATTGCGTACTTGTTTAGTTTTTGTTTGTTATGTAATGGAGAAATAATAAGAATTACGGAGAAAAGCTCAAAAAAATAATCTTTTCAAATCATTTTCTCATTTGAAATTTATTTTTTTATATGAAGCATAAAGCAACAATTAAATTGGTTGCCGAGATTGAAATCTCATATTTTATGTAAGAACACATCCTCTGAATATTGTTTATATATATATATATATATATATATATATGTGTGTGTGTGTGTGTGTGTGTGTGTGTGTGTGTGTTTGTGTGTGTTTACTTATCTAAAAATATGAAATCCTGTTAAAATCTTTGATAGAAAAAACAAAAATATAGTCATGTGTATAAACACCTTCATCACGTTATGTCAGGCTTATAAGAGATTCAATATGTCAGAAAAGAAATGATATATATATATATATATATATATTGTGTGTGTGTGTGTGTAAATATTTATTTAGATATAGATATTTTCATGAAATTACCTATCTGTATATACATTTTACACACCCACACGCACACACACACACACCTATATCTATATATATATATATACATGATATGATAAGTGGAAAAGTCTAAACACCAAACTCTGACTACGGATTCAATATTTCGTTCTTTAAAGGAAATAGAACATTATTTGATGAAGTTCTCTTTCCAATAGAGAACGAAATATTGAATCCATTGTCTGTGTATGGTTTCTCCACCTTTCCACTTATTCTTATCATCTTTCCAGATTTACCAAAATCTACCATTTCTCCATACATATATATACATATGTATAATAAATGCAAATAGGTAAATATTTTGTATAAAATGTGAGCTCGATTCTATTATGACTGTGTAATTGTGGCCACTACCCCTTGTATACATATTTTTGTCATTATATATATATATATATATATATATATACAAACATTAATATATTTCTTTTTCCAAAATAAGAAAAAACAACAATCGGTCACATTAAGATAATGAATTTATTTCCATCCTGTTTAAAAGCGTTCATACAAATCAATGCTCTAAAAATTAACGGGACTTCTTCAGATCATGTTAATTTTTAGAGCATTGACTAATATTAATGCTTTTTAACAGGATGGAAATAAATGTATTATCCTAATGTGAATGATTGTTGTTGTTTTTTTTATTTGGGAAAAATTGTTTGCTCTGTAAATTTTATTTGCATTGAGTCCTTGACCGGATGACTTAACGAATATTCTATTTTTTTTAAGATTAAAATGACCTGCTTGGAATTGTTCCCAACATATATATATATATATATATTGTCATCCACAAACAGATCAGTTTCGTTCTATCAGAACTCATCAGTGTGGCTAGACATACTAGATTCCCGTAGCTGGGACCGAAACCCGGTTGATCCACAGACAGAGTGTTTCGTTATATCACAACACTTCAGTGTGGCTAGACACGTAGGACACTTGAAGGGGGGATCGAGGCGCCTTTGGTGGTGTAATGGTTAGCAAGCTCGACTAGCAAACCTACACGAGTGAGTTCGAGTCTCATTGGGTGCCCCTTTCGTATGGCCCTGTGCCACATCTAAGCAAATAATATATCTATATATAAGAGTTGTGATACTATCATTTTTGCTGTTTTTTTTCTTTTTACTTAGAGCTTCTTTGTTATGACAGATTTTATCACTGGATTTCTAAGATCTTTTGGATAAATTCCAGTTTTGAGACAATGAAATCCGATAGGAATTTTTTTTTGTATTTTGAAATTTTCGAAACCACTGGACTGACAAGGTGTGCTGCATGAAGTGAACTTAATAGTAGCTTGAAGATGACAGTTCTGGGGAATCGGCTGCTGGCAGCAGAAATATTTCCCATCCCAAATCTCTGATCAGTTGTTGCTTTGCATTTGACACTTGAGGACGGGCGATGTCATGCGGCAAAATTGCTGGTTGACTTCCCTAAAGAGCTTCTTCTCTTGTACATTCTATTTAGGTTGAGAGATTGAATGTTTGGTTTTAACAAGGAAAGCTAAAAACATGTGTTTAGATGTTGACATGTTTGGTTCCAAACTTATCATAAACTTGGTAAACTTCTGTAAACTTTTTTTTCCGGTAGAAAGCGAAATAACGTGTCTGAAACTTTTACCGTTATTATTTACTCATTAGAGTTTTTCACATTAGCGTTAGCTGATGCTCTTTCACTGGAGTTTGAGTGATAGCAAGTCTCCTCAAGTCGCCATGAATCTTCTCGGTATTCTGTCCGTTCTCAATAATGCTGTTGTTTGGATGGTCTCCACTCATCCTCTAACTTCCAAGTCCTCCTGTCCCTTTAGTAATCCTTTGGTTTCTGTTCATAACGCACCAATTACAATAGGTATAATTGTCACCTGCATGTTCCATAGTTTTTTCAATTCCCTAGCAAGGTCGAGGTACTTATCTTTCTTTTCACATTCTCTCAGTTTTATTCTGTGGTCAACCGGACAGCAAAGTCGACCATTTTGCTAGTTCTTTTCTGGCTGAGATTAGGTGATCTGTTTGTATGTCAATGTCCCATAGGAGTTTATGTGTGTTATTTTCTAGGTATTGTAATTATTATTATTATTATTATTATTATTATTATTTAATCCTTTTCAAGTTTTCATACAGCGTTAGCGGATGGTTTATCACATGAATTTAAGTGACAGCAAGTTTCCTCAACTCCTCCATTTCTTGTATCAACCCTTTCTTAACTGAACCAACAGCACTATTTACTATTGGTATCACCATCACTTTCATGTTCCTTAGCGTTTTCAATTTCCTCGCAAGGTTGAGGTACTGATCTTTCTTTTTTATTTGATTTTTTTTTTTAGTTTTACTCAGTGGTCAGCTGGGACACCAAAGTCCACAATTCAGCAACTTCTCTTTTTTTTTATTAATACTGTGTCTCGTCGTCTGGTCGAGATTAGGCGTGTATTTCACAATCCCAGAGGAGTTTTACGTCTAATTCTCCAGGGCGGATTCTGGGTAGTGCATATATCATTTATTTCTTACGGTCAAATGTAGATTTCTTGCACAATTCCCAGCAGATCACCTTCCCACCCAGTCGTGTCTAGTATTAAACCCTTTTTGTTCTAATTTGCTGCATTCGTTTATTATGTGATTGATCGTTTCCTCTCTATCACCACATAACCTATGTCTGCTGTTCTACTGCATTTTATCTATTCTCACTTTGATATGATTGATCTTTATGGCGCTGTTTTGAGCTGCTATTAGAAGAGATTTTGTTTCTCTCTTAAGGTTTTTTAGCCGCGTCCATGTCTTTTCGTGTGAGATGTCGTTTGTTAGTCGCTTAAAACTTTCATAGAGTTGTTTTTCTTCCTATTGTTGTTTTTTTGGTGATTTCCGTTATGTTGCTCCTCGTGCTGTGAGTATTGTTTCACATGGCTGTAATTAGTGTTACTGAGCAATTTTCTATGTAGTCCACGAGTCGTTATATCGATGTGTCAACACTGTCTTCAATACTGCTAAGTCCTCTTCCTCCTTCTTTTCTTGAAATACAGTCTTTCAAAGTCATCTCTGGGATGCTCCATCGACATTAGTTTCCTTGTTCTCAGGTCCATTATCTTAAGTTCTGATCTAGTCGACTAGAGAAATGGTCCCGAGTATCTTACGATGGGAACAGTCAAGTTATTTTCCCATTTTATAAGGGTTTTGCTATTTAGTTTGGTTTCGAATAGCTTTCTCATTCTCCTTTGATAGTCTTTTTTCGTTTTCTTTTTTCATTTCCTCTGGTTTGATGGTGTCAGCTCCCAATATTCCCAAATATTTGTACCTTTCCTCTTCTCTGAGTGTTCTCATTTTTTCTGATTTGGTCATTCCCTCCCTTTCGTCTATCATTATTATTAACATTATTATTACTTTTATTATCATTATTATTATTATTATCATTATTGTTTTATTCTTCTGGGAGTTTTTCCCACCAGTGTAAGCTGATGGTCTTTCACTGGAGTATGAGTGACAGCAAGTCTCGTCAAGTATCCAAGATTCCTCTCAGTATTCTGGCCGATGTCAACAATGTAGTAGTTTGTTTAGTCTATACTCGTTCTCTTATTTCCAAGATCTTCACTCCCTTTATTAATTCTATGGTGAATGTACTTAGCACCTCAACTGCAAACGGTATACCTGACACTTTCGTGTTCCCTAGTTTTTTTTTTTTCAGGTAGGTTCCATAGTTGTTTTTTTTTTTTCAGGAAGGTTCAGTACTGATCTTTCTTTTCGATTTCTTTCAGTTTAACTCTGTGATCAGCTGGGACGGCAAAGTCCATTATTCGGTTGACTCTTTTTTTTTCTTGTTGTTGACTATCACTATGTCTGGTTGTCTGGTTGAGATAAGGTGATTTGTTTCTCTCTCAAAATCCCAGGAAATTCTATGCTTTTCATTCTTCAGGACAGATTCAACGTTGTGAATATACTATTTGTTCGTATGGCCAAATTTAAATTTCTTGCAGAATTGCCGGTGGCTAACCTTACCCACCAAGTTATATCTAGTATCATACTTTTTGGTGGTAATTTGCAGTATTCACTAATTATGTGATTGATCCTTTCGTCTCTTTCACCACATAACCTATATGTTCTATTTTTCTGCATATAGTCCCTTTGATATGATTGATCCTCATGGCGTACTTTTGAGCGGCTATTGGAAAAGATTCAGTTTCTCTTTTAAAGTTTTCCTTTCTTAGCCACGTCCAAGATATATCGATTGAGGTGTCGCTTGTTTGTTGCCTGATATTGTCCATACAGTTGTTTTTTTCCCATTTTTGTTTTCTAGTTATTTTTTTCTGTTGATGCTTGTGTTGCCTGTATTGTTTCTGGTCGTTGTAATTAGTACTTCACTGTGTTTTTTATATACTGTTCGAGTCGTTTTATTGATACATCAACGCTATCTTCAATGTTGGTATGTCCTCTTCTTCCTTCTTTTCTTGGCACATACATCCTATCTACCTCATCTCTTGGATGTAAGACCCTACGCATAGTCAGGATTTTTCTTGTGCTCTGATTCATTTTTTGAAGTTCTACTCTGGTCCACTTTAAGAATCGTCCCGAGTATCTTACGAGTGAGACAACTAGGGTAATAATCTGTTTGATGAGATTTTTGCTATATTGTTTGGTCTTGGCATTGTTTTCTCGCTCTCTTGAGGTGTTCTTTATTTTTCTTTCTTCTCGGCATATTTAAAGGCGTCAGCTTACAATATTGGCAAGTATTTGTAGGTTTCCTCTTCTCCGGGCGTTTTAATATTGTCTTGATTCGGTAGTTCTATTCCTTCCTTCTTATGTCGAAGCACATCTGAAAATACTCTTCTGACATATTTGAAAATAAAGACAAGAACTACTCGTGACCTTACAGTATTTAGATCCATTTCTCTCTCTCTCTCTCTCTCTCTCTCTCTCTCTCTCTCTCTGTGCCGTTACACACCAAATGGACGGTTGAAATATTACACGGCACAAATAAGAGTTTGCACCGCCACGGTGTTCCCATAGAAGTTTCGCTGGTACAGTCTCAAAATGCGTTTCTTCCCCACCCAGTCATACCTAGCCTTAAGCTCCTCTGGAACTTGCTTACAACATTCATTTATTATGTGAATAATCGTTTTGTCTTTGCCGCCAAATACCCAAAACTTGCTCCCCAGTCACGTATTATGAATTTCTGCTTTCATACGATACGTTGTTATGCTGTTGTTTTGTACTGCTTTTAAAAGATATCTAGCTTATCTCTAAAGATTTTCCTTTCTTAGCCACGTTCACATCTTTTTGCGTGAAATTTTTCCAGTTTGTTGCTTGATATATTCATTAATCTGTTTCTCTTCCCAGTTCTGTTTCTTAATGTTTTTTATTGTTTTTCTTGTCAGTGCTCTTACTGATTGCTATGATTAGTCTTTCTTTATTCTTTTTAAAGTAGTCCGCGAGTCCTCCAAAGGATGCGTCAACGTAAAATTCAATGCTGGCCAATCCTATTCCTCCCTCTTTTTTTCACACTTAAAATCTGTATATGTAATCTATCGGATGTAAACCTTTCTGCACCATCAATTTTCTTATCCTGTGGTCCATTGGTCTGAGTCTATTCATCGTCCATTTTAAAAATGTTCCTTTGTTTATTTCAAGGAGGACTGCCCAGATTTTTATTCCTTTTCTGAGATTTCAGGTACAGACCTTGATTTCGAAAAGCTTTTTATTTCGTCTGAGATACTCTTTTCTTTCATCTCCGCTTGTTTGATGGTGACATCTTCCAATACTTTTCTTGTATAATCATAAAGATATCAATAACAACAGTAATGCAAAATCATAAAAGCTGATGCTAACCATATTATGCTGACCCCACCCACGTCACGCACGGCGCATCTTGCGCTGTTTAAGCTCTGAATTAATCTCTGCCGGTCGAGATCCGAAAAACTAAACCGCTACCTTCAACGGTCGACCTCTACCTGTCTTTTTAAAATCCTCAAATTCACAGAACATCTCTACCGGGCATGACGTCATCCACACTCTCAATTCAATCTAACGGCCTTCCAGTCCTATTTCCTGTCTGGGGTTTTATTATGACAGATGATTTTCATATCCTTTCCGCACAGGTGCAAGAGCGCCTATCTGATTATCCACCTGAACTAAAGAGACTCTGAGTAGTTCAAAGCCTTACCAAACTAGATAATAAATATAATTAAGGAAAAATGATTTATGTAAAAAAATCATT
This sequence comes from Sepioteuthis lessoniana, assembly GCA_963585895.1. NCBI lineage: Eukaryota > Metazoa > Mollusca > Cephalopoda > Myopsida > Loliginidae > Sepioteuthis > Sepioteuthis lessoniana. The sequence goes on along the minus strand of OY757923.1, from coordinate 64,500,865 downwards.
AACTTAATTATAAAACACTCTCAAGTTTTGCAGTTTTTCTTTTCTCAAAGCGATTTACGATGGGTTTATAATTTGTGATTTGATGCAATGAAGGAAGCAAACAATTTTAGTTCAATAAAAAAACATTTCCTTTTTCTCCTTATTTTCATAATCAAAGAGATACAGACCTTTAAAAGTTTATGAATGTATTACTGCAGTGCCCCGAGTTTATGGAAATAACTGACTTTTCCGAACGATTATTTGTAAATAAGTTAACCAGATTTTTTTACATAGCGAATAAAATCCCTTCCATTCTTCCATCATGAAAAGCAAATATATTACCCCGTTCTCACAACAATTATAATCCATGGTTTACGTTAAATTAGATCATTATCTCCTCTTTGAACCTAACACGTTGATAAAATAACCATTAGAGATGCTTGGCCACAACGGAAGCATTGATGTTTAATTCAATTAAAACTCTTCCGGCACTTAATTCCTTTTCTTTCTATGCCAACTTATAAACCTCGTCCTATATGCTGGGGCTGTAAAATACACCGTCTTCATCTCTGTTGAAGTGAAAAACCTAGTCCCCCAAAAACTGTCATGGGTATGGTACTAATCCATATGATGGTGACGCTCCAGTCCAGTTGCTTTGGGGAATGTGGGGTACCGCTTCATTGCCATTACTCTCTGGTCTACTCAGAGCAAGTATGGTCGTTAGTACCTGTTAGGATCCAATCTATCGTTTAAAGAAAATTATTCTGTCATCTATTACACTTGAAACTTTTAACTGCGTGTAAAGTTTTGAAATCATTAAACTGTGGGCAAATAAATGGTTAATGTAAAATGGAATTATTTGTGTTAAATATACTTGAAACCATTTTTCTGTGTGTAAACAAATGACCACTGGTTCGTTTCGAAATAATGTTACCTCAAGATATTCACTAAAAATCATGTATATATATATATATATATATAAACATGGTGTGCCATTAAATAACCCAAGAGGTTATATATATATATATATATATATATATATATATATATATATAGGCAGCATTTCTTCGTTAATGCAAATTTCATTAAACATAATAGACATTTTATGTCTAAATATTTTCTTTTGGATCCGTTCGAATTCCCGTATTACTTTTATCGTATTCTGGGGGAATTGATTTATGTATTGTCCATAGTTGTATGTATCCCTAGTACTTTCTGCTCGACTTTGGGCCATCATCAGGGGAGGATCTATTACAAAAGTGATGTAACTTTTGTTTTAGTATATTACTACTGTGTAAGGGCGTCTTTGCCGTTGAAGGTTATGGCGTTTGTTTGTGAATGTAATTCTATATTTAGTGCCAGTAGCTAAAGACATTTAAGTACATTAGCACTGGTTTGATAATTAATTCTTGTGATATTATTGTGATATTATACGGATTTTTTTTTAAGTTTATCACTGCCATGATTTCATTTTTATGCCATTTTTTTTAGGATGTGCTTTTCTATAAATATAGTTCTCGTTTTACTTTCTGATATCGCTTTTCTTTTCCTGAAAAAAAGTCTGTGGATCTCTTCCTTTAGGATTTTTCACCCTATAGGTAAACACGTTATCGATCTGTAGTTGTTGGGTATTGCTCCTTTTTAGCAAAGTTTCTGGATAAGGTAAGTTTTACCCTTTGTTATCCATTTAAGTAGTCTTGCTTTTGTAGGCGTTTGCTTTTTTGAGGCAATTCGTCGTAAATACACATGCAATCTTTTAACCAGAATCTATGTATTCCACAGTGGTTTGGTATTCTCTTCTTGGTTCTCTCGTGAGTGTCGTTCATGGTGATTCCAGTTGTATGTCCATTTCATTACGTCCTTACATTTCTTTTTTCTTGTCAATTATTCATTCTCTCTTACTGTTATTTTTTCTCTTTTCCCATATCTTGTTTCAGAAGTGGCTTATTTCCTTTGCATCCTAATATTCTCAACCGACTCACAAATCGAATTTTCTTTTTTGTTTTTGGAATTCCTGTTTTCCTGCAATATTTATTCCCGCTTGATATCTTTTCAATTTCCCTTTTTTCGCCAATATTTTTTTATTATTCTTTCCAGTTATATTCTCATTCTTGTCTGCTGTTTTTTCTTTTTTAGCGTTATTCATTCCATTCTGTGTTTTATTCGCGTTATTCATTTTATTGTGTGTTTTTTTCGCGTTATTCATTCTATTTTGTCTTTTTTCGTGTTATTCATTCCATTCTGTGTTTTTCGTCCTTATTAAATTTGCTTGTTCACGAATTTTCTTTATTTTTACTTCTAGCCTCATTTCTTCAACGTTTTTATTTGTAATCGGGTTCCTTAAGAGGATATTTATTTTGTCATAGTTTTACTTCTTTTTAATGCATGAATTAGATCTTCCTTACCTCCTATTATTTTCTTTCAAGGATGGTTTGGCATTACATAAAATTTGATATACTATTAAACACCGACACTAAGGAAACCGAATAAAATAATATCGCTTAGATCTGTTGAATATTTCTTTTAGTTTATTCAATTTTTCGGTTTAAACTAGACTTTTTACTCCCTTGATACCTTGAGAATGGTAATGTATCCACGATTGCAGATATAATTTTTTAAAAATAACTCTACATTGATTTATTTATCAGGAGTTACCATTGGTTTGTGGCGTCGGGTTCCGTGATATTGTTATATGTGTCTTTGTGATAAAGCTAAACAATGCAGAAACCGACCCATACTCCCACATCCATACCCACACCCACTCATATATATATATATATATATATATATATATATAGGGGGATTTGTAGGAAAATAAAGCTTATAAATTATTAAAACAGTATGTCTAACTATATTTGCATGAATTTATAAATGTTATATTTCATGTTTTGAATTAATTTACATCTGAATGCTAAATAGTATTTGAGATTACTTTTGAATTAACATTCATATAAAAATCTATGCCCATATATATCTGCGTACGTTCACACACAGATGCCCCCTATATATACAGAGACACCCTCCACACACACACACACACACACATTTATATATACATATATATATATATATATATATATATATATATATATATATATATATATATATATATATTCTAAATGAGTGTCCTTTAAAACTTTTAAAACATCACATAAAAAGAGGACCATACTGCATATTTTTGTAATAAGGTAATATTGATACTCACACACATACACACACACCACACCCACACACACACACACACACACATATATATATATATATCATGTATGTTATATATATATATATATATATATATATATATATATACGTAGCAACCTATATATATATATGTATGGCAGCATTTCTTCATTAATACAAATTTCGTTGAACATGATAGACATTTTCTGTCTACAGATTTTCTACTTCATCCATTCGTATCGCCGTATTGCTTTTATATTCTATTATGTTCAACGAAATTTGTATATATATATATATATATATATATATATGTACGTAGGAACGTAATATTACTACTTCTATAATTTTAAAAACTAATTCAGATTTATCGAGTTTTAAAAGCAGTGCTAGCGCTTTGCCACGACAGAAAATGATCAACTATGCTTTTCTTTATTGGAGAAACTTTTTAAAAAATTAAGGACACGAATATATATATATATATATATATATATATGTGTGTGTGTGTGTGTGTGTGTGTGTATACGGGGTGCATTCAATATGTTTCGAGACTTTTTTTTTCAGGCATTTATAATTGTCGTAGACTCTTGAAAGTTCAGTATCTTATTGCTATACATCGTATAAGATGACTGAGTAATTCTAACGATTTCAGGTTCAAAGGAATAGCTACAGCAGGAATTGGAATATACCTACTAAAACTTGATTGTCACAGCTGGTGGATTTCAAAAATACAATCTGGATGTGAGGACACATTAGAAGAATGATATACAATAAAATTCTGTTTTAAACTTGAAAAAATTCCACAGAAACGTATGGAATGCTTCACGCTGCTTTTGGACCATCTTGCACGAATCGAACATCAGTTTCCGAGTGGCATAAGAGATTCAAGAAAGGCAGGTAGTTTGTGAGGGATGATGAGTGGTGTGGGAGGAGTAAAGAACTCAATACACCAGAGTTGATTGGCCAAAGGGTTAGGGTTAGGATTAGGGTTACTATGTTGAGGTTATAAGGGAGTTCAGGAAGAGATTCCGTCGGAAGAGTTCAGCACTCTTCAAATCAGATCAGTGGCATTTTCACGAGGAGAATGCACCAGTCCACAACTCCATCCTTGTCAAAGACTATTTGACCAAGATGGGCATCAAGACAGTTCCTCACCCTCCATATAGTCTAGACCTTGCTCCCTGTGACTTTTGGTTATTCCCTAAGCCCAGATGCTGTCGTTATGAGTCAATTGAGGAGATGAAAGAGGCTGTGACGAAAGTCATTGACACGTTCACACAAGAGGACTTCCATGGGGCCTTACAGAAGTTGTTGGAACGGCACAACAAGATCATGTCAGCCGGAGGAGATTACTTCGAAGGGGACTAGAGTTTTATGTGTGTACTATCAATGAAAGGGCCCATACGATAAAAGTCTGGAAACTTATTTATTTATCATCGTATACATATGTATATATGAAATGCGTGATACATATATATATATATATAAATATCCTCATCATCAGCAGCATGATGTCGTGCCGCCAGCACGGATATCCCTGACCTTCCCTCGTCACTCCTCCGTATAGTTCGACGCTTTTTGTAGGTCCTCAGGGCCACATCTCGTATCCACACAAGAGCTGGTGTATGTAGGTTCGAGCTGGTCGTCCTGCTTTTGCTCGGCCATTAGAAGGGGGCCATATATATATATCATCATCATCATCATGTCGTGCTGGTAGCACGGATATCCCTGACCCTCTGTCGCCACTTTTCCCTATCGTTCATCGCCTCAGGCAGGTCTTCTGGACAACATCCTGTATCCTCACATAGTTGCTGAATGTATGTTTCTGCTGGCCGTCCTGCTTTTGCACGGCCATGTGTGGGGGTCCATAAGAGTACATTACTTATGAGTTCGTCCCTGCTTCTCCAGCAGTGTCCTGCATGTCTGGACGAACCAGACATATATATATATATATATATATATATAGAAAAAAATAGAAAATTAAATCATTCCAAATGTTATAAATTTATTTTGATGTAAAGTCAACGTTAAAACGTTTCGGTTTTGATAAACCTTCATCAAGACTTTAAAATACAAGTTTATTTCGTTAAAAGAGAGCGAGAAGAGAAAGTATATTTAAAGAAAGACTCAAAAACGTTCAATAAGCGTTTTTTTTTTAAATTATTATATAATTAGCACAGGCAATGATGTTTAAGATGAATCGAATTTTAAAGAGATAACACAGATTGAAAGGTGATAAAAGCTTTAATTTTTAAAATTTTAAGCAACGTGACAGGAAAAGGAAAAGTTGAAAAGAAAAGAAAAGAAAGAAAACATACTGTCGGATTTATTTCCATAATTTACTTTCATATATATATATATATATATATATATATATGTGTGTGTGTGTGTGTGTGTGTGTGTGTACGTGTGCGTGTGTGTTTGTGTACTCGAACCTCTGTGTGTGTGTGTGTGTGTTGGTTAATTTAACAGATTCCTATTTCTATTGCATGAATCTACAAACTTGAGAATAACGCTGATTAATCTACCTACGGAGACGGAGATTCAATTCATTTCAAATTTCTCACCTTAGCGACCCTCTGTTGTTCTTACATGAGGCATGTTCGTATTACCCTTAACTTCTTTTGTAACGTGAAAATGACTTTGTTCCAGGAGCAATTTTAGGAATGCGAAACATCGGAAGCTGCCGTGCCGTGACGAAAATGTTGGTAATCGGGTTGCTAGCAGATGCTTCAGCCAAAAATCTAATCCTCACCGGCTGTGAAAAATAGCCAGGTCCATTCCCCTGGTGAGTGCTACTGACCCACGTTAAATATTTTCATGCAATGGAGAATCTATTATGGTAATGAGGCTCCTTATCCTCACTATTCAACATTCGTTGTTATCAAAGATTAGGTGTGTCATGTTAAAAACTATTTGAAGTAGAAATACATACATTCATGCATACATGCATCGATACATCGTCGTATCGTGCGGATAGCACAGATTCACCTGACTGTATCTCTCACAATTCGTTCCAATCGTCCATTGCTCCTTGAAGATCATCTAGACGGCATCTAGAGTCTGCAATGAGCTGATATATATCCCTGTTCACACACAGCCAAAACTAGTGTGTCTATGTGCAGAAAACACTTAGAAGACGTTACTTACTATCCTATCCTTACTTTTACCATCGATGCCCAACACGTTTGGTTCGTCTCGCTTGGATGTTTTGTGAAATGGGAGGCAAGTAGTTTTGTGGTGTACAGCTTCCAGAATTAGTTCAAGATGGCACGTAGCATCCTTCTATAATTCTCATTTAGTTTTTTCTGCGTACGCTTTGTTAGAATGCAGGCGGTGCATCTATATTGTTGTAATGATACGGCTACGGCTTGAATGAAATCCCGAACAAGATTTAATGAATATCAGATATCTTTAAGATAAACAACCTGTAAATAGCATTCTAGGTCTTCCTTAGTAGGCGTATGCTCAAAACACTTTCCAGGGGATAAGATATTGCTGCCAATGTATGCGAACTGGTCTACTGATTTCATAGCTTGCCACTTAAGGTAGAGATGACTTCTTGTTTAAAACACATGAACTCTGTCTATTTTAGTCCACACTGAGGCATTTGCCTTTTACTGCTGGTTCTAGGTTCTGCAGTCGTGATTCTGTTTGAACTGGTGTATTTGAGAGAAATGCTAGATCATATACGTAATCTGCATCTGTCATAGTTTTCACGGGTCTCTCCCGCTTCTTGTTTGTTTTGTTTTTTAAGTGAAACAATTTTTTCTCCGATCGATTTACGTTTACAGATCACACACATACATATATATATATATATATATATATATATATATGCACCAGCATGCACATATTTTCACATATATATAAACCTATATATACATACATAGAGATACACAAACACACACACACACACATATATATATATATATATATATATATATATATTTGTGTGTGTGTGTGTGTATAAGATAATTGATTGCCGGGATCTTTTCTTTGACATGAGCTGAACTTTATTTAAGAGAATTAAATTGTTGCACTCAGATATATATTAATTATAGCTTGCTGTGGTCAACTCAGTGCACTTGACATGTGGTAACCTTTGGGATATTTAAAGAGCTAGGGTTACATTAAAGGATTAAAATTCACGTGTCAGCAAACCCTTGAATTTAGAGATTAGCACTTAATGCTAAATGAGTTTGCCTGGACTCATGCGTGAGTAAAATCTTTCATTCATAATGGCCATCAGTGTTTTGATAGGCTAGCTCCCGGTTTTGTACGAGCTGTTATTGAAAAATGTCTGACGATGAATAAAATAAGTGGACACACATTAAAGGTGGACTCAGTATAATTTGACACTTTGAAAGTGTTAGGTATCACCCACCTTTTTCCACACAATGAACTAGCCCATCTACCATATATAGCAGTAGCTACAAATACCAGGGCAGACTAGAAGGTGAAGAGCAGCTTCTTATAGGAATAGTATTAGAGCGTTGGAGACTGGAGATCGCACTTGATCACCTTACTTGCTACCGTAATAACGGAAGCCAATACTATCGTTGGACTATATCTTTATAATGTATTCACTAATCCTATGTTCTTGTCTACTAATAGTCTCTCTATTGTATATACTTTTTCCTGAGAATATATGTCTATTTCCTCTCATATCGTGGTTTGTCCTTTATTCAATATTATAAGCGTTCACCAACCAAAACGCAACAGAAAGAATATCACAGCGAGAAACAGCAAAGAAGAGGAAGATTTGAGGAAAAAATGGAAGATAAAGAGAAATAACTGGCTATCTGTTTAAACCTAACAAGGGTTACTGAATGAGATATAACACAAACGGAGGTTGGACATGAAATGGAAATCATTTAAAAATTTAAAAGTTTCCAGTGTGAAGAAGGTAACTGACTACTAGTGGTGTACTACTTAATCAGCATATTAACCGCTGTTGCAATAGATTCCAACACATTTATGAGGATTCGGACATACCCATTAATTTTCATATATATGGTATATAACACTATATTACAACAAATTTAAAGAATGTGATATCATATGTGTTGCGTTCTGGTTAGTGAACGCTTGTAATATTAAATAAAGGACAAACCACGATATGAGAGGAAATAGAGATATATTCCCAGGAAAAAGTATATACAATAGAGAGACTATTAGTAGACAAGAACATAGGATTAGTGAATACATTATTAAGATATAGTCCAACGATAGCATTGGCTTCCGTTATTACGGTAGCAAGTAAGGTGATCAAGTGCGATCTCCAGTCTCCAACGCTCTAATACTATTCCTATAAGAAGCTGCTCTTCACCTTCTAGTCTGCCTGGTATTAGCAGCTACTGCTATAAATGGTAGTTGGACTAGTTCATTGTGTGGAAAGAGGTGGGTGATACCCAACAGTATAAAACACTATATTACAACAAATTTAAAGGATGTGATATCATATGTAAAAACCCACATAATTAAAATATTTACTTTAATGTTTTTTCCTTTTTTTATCTATCTATCAATCTATCACAGAGTACATGTGCTTAAATCAAATAGCTAACATCTCCACTGTAAATAGTGGTTCTCTGAAACTGGTGGCCAAGTTTACTCATCTTAGAAGCCACGTCTCATCAACCAAAAATGACATCAACAGGCGACTAGTGAAGGCATCGTCTGCCATCGATAGGCTATTGATCATGTGGAAGTCAGACCAGTTCGATAAAATAAAACAGTTTTTTTCGTGCCATTACTGCTATACGGATGCACCACGTGAACGCGGAATAAGCGTATGGAGGAAAACCTTGACGACAATAGCACAAGAATGCTGCAAAGTGTATTGAACAAGTCTTTGAAGCAACACCAAAAAAAAAAAACAGCAGCTGTACAGCCACTTACCACTCATCACGAAAATGATCCACATTAGACGAACCAGACATGCATGTTACTGCTGGAGAATTAAGGATGAATTCATAAGCCATGTACTCCTATGGATCCCTTCACATTGACAAGCAAGCGTTGAGTAATCTGCTAGAAGCTATCTACAACAGATTCATTACATATTTATCTTTGCCTCAAAATATTGTGGTTATAATTATGAAAATACTAAAAATATTATTGATATTTACATGCAATATTTGTGGGTTATCAAAATGTGATAATGTGGGGAAAAAGTACTTATGGTCAGTAGTTCTGTTGTATAATTAATATGGTGTTGCTAATGGCCAATGGATGGCGTGGTGAAACAGGTGGGGAATGATTCAAGGACAAATGCAAGACATATATGTGAATATGTAAATGTGTGTGGTGCTTAAAAAATGAGTTGGGAATGAAATTTAGTTTATGTTTTCGTTTTGTATTTTGGTCGAATCGAGACATATGATCGTTTTCGTGTCAACATTTATAAATACACGCATACATCATTTTATTGCGCATATAGACATATACCTACATGAATACAAGCAGGGACGAGCTCATAAGTGATGTTCTCCTATGGGCCCCCTCATATGGCCGAGCAAAAACAGGACGACCAGCTCGAACCTACATACAGCAGCTCTGTGAGAATACGGGATGTTGCTCTGAGGACCTGCCAGAAGCGATGAACGATATGGAGGAGTGGCGAGAGAGGGTCAGGGTTATCTATGCTAGTAGCACGACATGATAATGATGATGATGATGATGATATGAAAAAAAAAAAAAATATATATATATATATATATATATATGTGTGTGTGTGTGTGTGTGTGTGTGTGTGTGTGTGTGTGTGTGTGTGTGTGTATATATCATTTACTGTATTCCCACCCAGCAGATACAAATATACTCTTTTGAGTAATCCCCTTATTCTGCCCCTCATAATCCAATATTTTCTGTAATATAGTTAATATAAACCGTATTAAAGAGAGCTATAACTAATTATCTTCCAAGGAGTCCAAACTGATGAATATGGAGACATTAGACAATAATGTAAATGTGTGGAATCTTTATTTTTTAAAAAAGAGTCCATTATATGATGCAAATTATTTCAGCTATGATATCATGATATCAATATTCGTCTTGTAAGTAATGCGCCGCGAAAACGACTTAGAGCGCACTGGAAAGTCATGACTAACAATGAATAAGGAACATTAAATTATCATTGACAAATTGAGGAGTAAAAAAGAAAATCTATGGCAACTGGCTGAAAATTGCTGGTAATTGGCCGATAGGAGACTTTTGTAGACGTGGACCTTAATATAAGGTGTTACAGATAGATAGATAGATAGATAGATAGATAGATGGATCTTTTTCTCACTTGCCACACCTATAGTTTCCTCTTGTATCTAGAGAGTTAATGGGAATTTAAGACGATGTTACTCATAAATTGCAGCACACACACACACGTATACACACACATATATATATATATATATATATATATATATATATATATATATATATATATATATATATATATATCCCTTAAACATTGTCATCCTTTAAAACAGCAGGCAAGGAAATATGTACGACTTTTTGATGGTTGGTTTGGTTCGTTGGATTTTATGCCATATCAACCTTTGTAGGTTATCTAACGCCAAATCCATTTTTATGTAAATAATCTATTTTGTTTAAAACAATTCAGTTTAGTATAAGTACACAGTTTAATTGTCAAAAACATTTCTATTTCAAACTATTCAAGCAGTTATATGTAATAATTCAGTTAAGAGTAAATACAGTTTTAATGTCGAAAAACAGTTCTGTTTCAAATATTTCAGTTAAGCATAAGCACGCAGTTTAAATTAAGTACGGTTTAATTGTCAAAAAAATTTCTATTTCAAGCTATTCAGTTTAATCAATTCCTTTTAGCATAAGTATGCTGTTAGTTCTATTTAACCTATAGATAGGGCCCTATCAGGTACTACCACTCTGGGCCAGCGTGGATCTGGGAGCGATGGCAATGAAGGAGTACTCTGCATTCCCCAAAGCTCCAGTATTGTTGGAACCTCACCATCAGATTGTTTAGTGTCATATCTAGGACACTCGTTATGGGAGTCTTACCCTTCTATAGAGAAGCAGTCGGTGTATTCTACAGCCCCAGCCAACTGGGCAAAGGACTTTTTGAAAAAATGTTGTTTGTTTTGGCGCAGATCGAATGAATGTAGAATATTATAATTCAGTGTTCATTTTTCGGAGAAGGCATCATCATAAGAAGCAAGTACATTCCTAAATGATATTGTTTTTTTAGGAACTGATGTCATTTTTTGTGCAAGCTTTTGCAGATGACTAATTTGGAGGACAATAGTTTTATACATTTTTTTTTCGATGGCGACTGGAAAAACGTCCCAGTGTATAATACACGTTAATTTACAGCCATCTTACAAGAAAACAGATTAACGGCCTCATCACTGTAATCATTGCTATCAATGTTCTTCAATAGTTTTTTTTTATGTTTCTTTTCCAAGGGCTTTAAAAATTTGGATACTAGTGACAAAAAAGGAAAGCCTTTATTTATTAATGTTTTTTTTATATGAAAAAATATTTTGAGGAATAATGTATGTGAAAAAGATATCAGTTGTGTCATTAAATAAGTTCTTTCAAAGGTGATCTATGAATATGAGTTGTCACTGTTTTCTATATAAAAACCTACAAGAATTATGACCTTTTAAACTACTATAAAATACACCTAGTAAAGAAAAGTTAGCGACCTTAGTCGAGGGTGACCAGAAGTCTCCTTTTTCAATAGCTACCACACGGAGGGGTCGGGGAGGGTGCAAATCTTTTCCTGGATCGCTCCACTTTACCTTTGATCCTTACCTTATAATGCTGAGTGTTAAGCAAGGTGGCATCAAGCACCATATTTTGAGTCTTTGGCATGCCTCGACCTGGGATTGAAGCCCGGTTTTCTGGACCATCAGCAAACACTCTACTCATTAAGCCAATGGCCAGTCCATTGGCCAAGCGGTTAGAGTGTTCACCAATGGCCCGAGAGACCGGGGTCGAGTTATACCAAAGACTTAGAAAATGGTGCTTGATGCCTCCTTAATTAACGCTCAGCATTATAAGGTATGTATCAAGGGTAAAGTGAAGCAATCCAGAGAAAGGAGTAGTGCTCTTTCCTATCCTTGGTGTAGTATCTATTGAATTGGGAGCCTTCGGGTCACCCTCGTCTATGGTCACCAACTTTAAAATAAGCCTACAAACCAATGATTTAAAAAAAAATTAGATTGTTAAGAGAAATTCCTCTCACCTACCAAACAACCAGTAAATTTCTTATATCAGAAAACTAAGTGCTACACTATCAAGTCGTTTCACATCATACCAAAGAACCATCAGAAATAATTTCAATAATAATAGGGCACTTGAAATGCCAATTTGTCAAAATCGAGTAAAAAGCATCCGGATATTATTCAAGAAATTTTGTAAAAAAATCGAGATACTCGAGACGTTAATATTGAAATTACAAAAAAAAAGAATGATCAAGATCTTCGGACTTAGACATTCTAATTTAGCAATATGACACCAAGTGAAGTTTATTTAAAGAGAATTAAACCATTGCATCCAGAGATATATTAGTTATATCTAGTGATGGTCAGCTCAGAGCAATTAACATGTGGAAATTTTCTGTTGACAACAAGGATCTTATTGAAGGATTTAAATTCAAGTGTCCTCAAATATTATGAATGAACAAGGCTCTTCTCAAATATCTTGTTATATGAGGCAGTGCGAAAAAATAGTTAAGAATTTTTAAAAATAAACAAGAATTTCGGACATGGACATTCTGAGTTAGCCCTTTTGAACCAAGTGAAGTTTAAAGAGAATTAAACCGTTGTACTCAGAGAGGTATTAGTTACGTCTAGAAGTGGTCAGCTCAGTGCAATTGACCTATCGAAAATTTTGGGGTCAGTTTAGAGCTAGGATTTCATTAAAGGATTAAAATTTGAGTTTACCAATCGTAGAAGTTAAGAAAGCAATTCTCAAAGTATCTTGTTATATCAACTGCCGCCACACTGTCTCATACCATAGTCGCTTGAACAACGACCATAACACGATGTTACCAGGTGATATAATAATCCATCCAATTATGTTTGGGTGGGAGTCCACGTGACATAGTAACCACGTGCGAGAGTGAGTCCTCGAAGTAAGCGAGTTCAAACTCCCGTCGCGCTATTACGTTCATTTTTCGATTAATATCCTTAGGAAAGGTATGAATTCCTTTACCCACCTACAGCTATGGTAAGATGCTACCAGTATTGTTCTTTCAGATGAGTAGTTATGGCATAAAATAAAACCAAAAGATTTATAATGTATTAAACAAAAAAAACAAAAACAAAAACAAATCAATTATGTTCAAAAGTAAACACAAATATAGCCAATTCATTCTATTTTTATAAGGCCCGAGACAATTAAATAAACTTCGTCTAAATTCAGCAAAAAAACTAACTGTACTATTCTTGAAAAGTATTTAAGATATAGACAAAAGCGATTAAAAATCTGATTCTTTTTGCTGATTTCAAATTTCATTCACTCTGGAATAACGTACTCTTGATTGTAAAGAAGTAAAATGATTTTCTAAGGTCTTCATGGCTCGCTGTTTGTTCTATTTTTTTTTTTTTTTTTTTTTTACTGAATAAGCACTAACAAAAACTGCTGTCGATAGATAGATAGATAGATATGTGTTTGTACTTATCAAGTATTACAAAATATTTTGATGACCACCTCAAATTCTAACTCTCAGGCAAGATATGGAATACTAATTTTTAAAGGAGAAAAGTAGTCCCCATTTGACTCAATTCATTCATTTTTTCATACTTTTATTTCATTTAACTTACATCGGTAAAACTTAAGCCAAGTAAATATCTTAAATAAACAAGAGGGCTCGCCAGAATGAGAATAAAAAATAAATTTAGATTTTTTTTTAGTGAATCTGAGCTCTTTCGTCATTAAAAGCCATCGAACGATATGTCAATGAACGCCTTTGTATCAGCAGCGCTGAAGTGGGCATTTTAAAAAAAAATTCTTTTTTAGCTAAGGTGCGATGTTAGTTTTGTCTTTCTTTCAACTCGGCAATCATAAAAATTACAAAATATCTATGATATATTTTTGATGTTTTCATACCGAATGGGGCCATCTTTTACGTTCAGGTTTTTCTCGTTGTCACCGACATCACGAATAAATGATTTCAATAAGATAACCTATCCCTGTTATTTCGAATCAAAAACGACACACTTGTCTAACAAGTGAGTTGCCATAAATAAAATGCCATGTAATCACATTTAGAGAAATAACTCTTTCTGCTTCTAGTCAATTTAATAATAACAGAGATACCACACGAACACTTTCGCAATTTATGAGACAATTGTATCTTTGAAAAATCGCTTGAAACGCTGACGGATACGAGTAGCTTGACAGAGTTCGGTTTATAAAAAAATTGCAAAACTTGGAATAATATACATGTAATCTGTTAGAGTTATAGAAAAAAAATCTGGTAAAACCAACGCTTAATCGTAATAATTATGTGATTATCTATAAAAATGGAGTTTTCATTATATAAATCGGGTCAGACAAAGAAAATGTAGGTAAGTTCATAGATGTTCTTCAAAAGGGATAGAACAGGTATCACAGATACAGAAAACAGCAAATGAGTCTATCTGTAATACTGTCGTTTATATCAAGTTATCTGATTAATACATCAATTCATGAAGTGATGCAAAAAGTTTGGAAAATACAGAAATTGGTGTCAACAATACTAATTCATACGTACATATATCTATCTATATATATATATATATATGTAATATGTAATTAGCTCTACTTTTGTATTGAGCACTATTTGTCATAGTAGCATTGCAGCATTTTACGGTGGGACTTTGTTCTTTTGACCAACGGACTGCATATCTCTTGATTTTTTTCAACTGGTGTGACGAAGTTGGCCTTTTCTTTATTTTTTTTTTTCCAAAATAATTTTTTTCTTTTTCCCCCAGACAGTGATTCGGGATATTTTTATCTCTAAATTCTGGCGTTTTTTTTTCTTGGTAACCATGAATGTTGGTAGATAGATATTTAGTAAGTATATATATATATATATATATTGACATCCACAGACTGACTGTTTCGTTGTATCACAGCTCATCAGTGTGGTTAGACATGCAGGACGCCTCAAGCTGGAATTGAAACCCGCCCAACGTTACATTAGACTAAGTATCATAGCGCTCAGCCATTAGTCGACATACGTCAGCTCGGGAATAATAAGAAATTATATAGTAGCTTTCGCTTGTTTACATTTTGCCTTGCTGGATATGAAGAGCATTGCATTGTGCGAGTGGCAGCCGTTAATTCCCTCGCTAGAGTGCTCAACCTTCAGGGGGAGCGTATACACACACACACATATATATATATATATGTGTGTGTGTGTGTGTGTGTGTGAGTGTGTGCTTCTTTATGCATACGGCTTTTCAGACGGTCTCGTCTTATTAAATGCATCACTCAGCCTTTTTTTTAAAATTATATGGTTTCCATAAACTAATGATATAAATGCTATGGGAACGATTATGATTTCAGGTAGCTCTTCTTAATAATACTAATTTTTGCTCAATCTTATGAAGAAGTTCGTATGTTGTAGTGGCTGACGAGCTGGATAGTGGCATCATAGTAAGAAACAAAAATTATATGGTTTAAACTAAGTATATCTATTAAATAATTCACATTTATTTGTTTTCATTTATCAAAGATTCCTACTTAATACGAATAATTTGTATATTAACATGGTTTAAAGCGTTTATATAGTTTCAGATAACTGCTACTACTTCTGCTTAAGCCTAAGGTACATGGACAACATCAAACTGTTTGCCAAAAATTTTTTTAAAATGGAAGCTCTTAAACAGGCAGTGAGAATATACAGTCAGGACATAGGGATGGAATTTGGCATAGAAAAATTTACCATGCTAATAATGAAAAGCTGAAAACGGCAAAAAACAAAAGGAATAGAACTACCAAATCAAGACAAAACCAGAACGCTCGGAGAAAAGGAAACACACAAAATATTGGGAACATTAGATGCAGACTCTATCGAGCAGCCGGAGACGAAAAAAAATTAGAAAAAGAATAACCCGGGAGAATTAGAAAACTACTCGAAATCAAACTATAGAACAGAAATATCATCAAATAATTATACCTAGGCGTCCCTCTCATCCGATACATTCTTAAAGTGGATGAAGAAAGAACTTCTACAAATGGATAAGAAAACAAAAAAACAATAAGGCTGTACATCACAGAGATGACGTAGACAAATTGTATGTATCACGAAATGGTTGAGGAAGAGGACTCACCATTGAAAATAGCATCGATAAGACATTTGGAGGACAAAATAAAAAAAGATCAAAGAAACGACACAAGGATCAACAGAAAATATAGAAATCTAAAATGGGAAGAAAAACAATTACATATAGACATTTCTAGCGACAAACAAACGAAATATCACCCGAGAAGAATTGGACAAGAATCAGAAAGGGAAACATTTAAAGAGAAAAGGATACCCTAATCTCGGCCAGATTACTAGTACTAGTGATAGTCCACAAAAGAAAGAAAACCTGAAAATTGTGGACTTTGCTGTCACAGAAAATCACAAACTAAGAAAAAAAAAATTCCTAGACCTTATCAGAAAACTAAAAAGCTATAGAAAATGAAGGAGACAGTTGTCATTTGTGCGCTTTGAACATTCCTCAAAGGATTGATAAAGGGACCGGCTTGAAGACTTGGAAATAAGAGGAGACCATTCAAACTAAAGAATTATTCAAATCGATCAGAATACTGAAAAGAGTCCTGGAGACTTGAGGAGACTTTCTGTCATTCAAACTCCTGTGGAAGACTATCTGTTTATACTGGCCTGAAAAACTCTCAAAAGAATTATAATAATTTTTTTAAACAAACAATAATAGGTTTGGTTTGGTTTCTTTGTTTTATGGCATATCAACCTTTGTGGGTTATTTAATGCCAAAGCCATTCTCCTAGAAGAACAGTAATGGTACTATTTGACCCATAGCTGGGAGGATAAGGGGGTTCATACCTTTCCCAAGGGTATTTGCCCGAAAGTGAACATAATAGCGCGACTGGAGTACGAACTCGCTTACTACGATTCCACCGTTCATCGCTTTAACCATTACACCACAAGGACACCCCCCCACAAACAGTAATAGATTCAAGGAATAATGTCTAATCCAAATAATTTACACTAAGTTATATGGTTTCACGTTTTTCTAACTGATAATAATAATTTAGAAACAGTTCTATTTGACTCTTAGATAAGACCGTAAGAGGCCTGACCACGAAAAGCATACATTAGACACCCAAAATTTCTATAACTGGAGACTTCTTATCCGAAGCAGTGTTATGTCATAGGCTGAACATTCCCTTTTTGATAGTCTATCCCTTTTGGCGGGGAATGTATAAGCTGAAAGAGATTATTAGACTGAAATAAATAGGCATAAACTTAAATATATAAATGAAATAGAGAGTTAGTGAGATGACAGAGGGAGAGAGGGAAAGATAAATGTATTGCTGATTAAATTAATTCAGAAAATTACTATTGTTCTTCAAGGCTAAAAGCAAGAATTCTGTGTCGATTTTAAATTCTTTACCGATATTATTGTAGGCAATATTTCGGAAGTTAAAAGATATATACGCAAATGTTTTTGATAATTATCAGAAATTTTAAGAAACGCGGTCGTATTTTAATAGGTTTTACTAAGGTTAGTTAATTATTAAATTAAATACAATAAAAATATCCAATATAAATAGATGACTTAAACAGTTAAGACGCATGCACATATATATATATATATATATATATATATATATATATATATATATATCATCTTCATCACAATCAGGTTGCCCAGACAGCAAGCAGTACCTTGAGTCTTTCTTGCTATTCTTTCCTATCATCAATTACTCCTGGTAGGTCTGCATCTAGTATCTGCAGAAAGTTGGCGTGTCCATCTGTATAAGTTTATAAGAGAACGTTACTATATTAGAGAACGAGAGAGAGAGAGAGAAATAGAGAGAGAGGGAGAGGAGAGAGACAGGGGGCACTAGAGACAGGCATAAATATTGATATATTATTCGTACCACTTTTCACTGAGTTCAGATATTCCGCGATCTTTAACAAGCTGGTCTGATCAACAAAGGAGTTATAGTAGGAAACAACAGGAGCATACAGACACTTCACCGTAGTGAGAAATGCTGTTCAGAATGTAAATATACCCTCAAAGCTCTGACAGGTATCATACTAGTATATACACAAGAACAAATAGATACACGCAGGAAATAAACACAGACAGACAGAGAAACACCCCCCCACACACACACATATATATATATATATATATATATATACAACATCAAAACACGAATTTACGAGGACATTAAAAACTTACAAAAATGAAACTAACGCTTTCGTCAAACATAATTACGAAACTAATCACAACCTAAGTTTTAAACATAAAATAAAAATGATGGATAATTGCTGAATCTTCTATCCTTTCAAACTTCATTTCTGTTAAAGAGAGCCTTGGTTTTCAATTTGACTCCTTATTGGGCAAGATTCGTTCTGAAATAACATAAAATCCCTTATCTAAAATAATTTGGCTTCATCGTAGATAGATAAATGGATCAAGACAGACAGATATGTTATGGAGGAAGGAAGTTACTTACCAAGTAACAGAAACTCACCAGAATGTGAGCAGATAGAAAATGCTCCTTTAGCAATTCTCATTTCCACCGAGCAGTTTAACTCCATGCTTGTTTTGGGGTTCTCAGGGGAAAATGTGCACCGTTTCGGGGCCTTCCTCTCAACGGTTTTATTTGCACATCGGCCCTGCTCACTGACACGAGGCCCCATTATAGCATTGTATAAAATTAACTTCTAACGGTGAAATGTAAATTTTCAAATCTGCACACGTTACTGGATTATTTTTACGCATTCGCGAGCAGGAGGTACTATGACCTGTTTATTTTGAAATGTTCCACGAGACGTTTCTTTTATTCCGAATCCACATTGAGCAAAATTAGAAGATATAAGCGAAAGGATTTAAATTTAGACACACAAGCACAAACACAGCACACACACACACAACCACACACACACACACACACACACACTGCACACTCACACACTGCACACACACACACACACACACACACATATATATATATATATATATACTAGGACCGGTAGAAAAGTTCTAACCCTCACTGAGATTATAAACTTGTCAACGTTCCTCACCTTTGCATAGGCCACACATGCACTGAAATTTCAACATAAATCTGAATTAATTTTCAAGTTTTATAAGGGGCAATGTGTTGCCATACAAAAATGTTAAGGTAGGTTTCTTCTTCATGGGTGAGGCTTAGAACATTGTGAATAACTCTGATATATATATATATATATATATATATATATATATATATATATATATATATATATGCAAATTTCATTAAATATAATAGACATTTTATGCCTACATATTTTCTTTTGGATCTGTTCGAATTCCCGTATTACTTTTATCGTATTCGGGGAGAATTGATTTAGGTATTGTCCATAGTTGTATGTATCCCCAGTACTTTCTGCCCGACTTTGGGCCATCATCAGGGGAGAATCTGTTACAAAAGTGATGTAACTTTTGTTTTAGCAAATTACAAATGTGTTAGGAAAGTCAGGCAGAAAGTACTAGGGATACATACAACTATGGACAATACCTAAATCAATTCCCCGCGAATACGATAAAAGTAATACGGGAATTCAAACGGATCCAAAAGAAAATATGTAGGCATAAAATGTCAATTATGTTTAATGAAATTTGCATTAACGAAGATATGCTGCCTATATATATATATATATATATATATATATTAAGCGTTATAATCCATATTGATTCTTGTCACTAATGAACTCGACATAAATACATCATAGATAAATAATAATATTCACCGCAATCTAGAATAAATGAAGTCTAATGCATTAATTTTTCAAGGCTTGCATTCTTATCTTCATTTAATTTAAAACAAGGTGTTGTTACCATTATCTGATACAAGAAAATCTGGGATAATGCATAGTTAATATCATGCAGCGATCGTTTTATATTCTTATATTTGTTACTTTTATCACAAAATTTGTTTGGTTTGATTTGGTTTCTTAGATAAATAGTATATCAACCTTTGTACGTTATTTAATTCCTAATCTATCTATATAGATGAACTGTAGTACATTATTTAATCCATAGCTTGAAGGGATATTGGAGTTGATACCTTAAGATTATTAGACCGAAAGTGAACCTAAATAGTGTGATAAATAAAATCATGTTGATATTTTGGCTTTTCATATTTGTACGTATACATTTACGTTTACTAATGTAGTGGCTTCTATACTAAGGAAATCATGTGAACTTTTGATTAACTTTTCTGAATTTAATGGAGTTCTCCATTCACCCTAAGAAGATCTACATTTAACTAAGAAATTCTACATTTAACTAAGAAGTTCTCCGTTTACCGAAGAAGCTCTCCATTTACCTAAGAAATTCTACATTTAACTAAGAAGTTCTCCGTTTACCGAAGAAGCTCTCCATTTACCTAAGAAATTCTACATTTAACTAAGAAGTTCTCCGTTTACCGAAGAAGCTCTCCATTTACTTAAGAAATTCTAAATTTAACTAAGAAGTTCTCCGTTTACCGAAGAAGCTCTCCATTTACCTAAGAAATTCTACATTTAACTAAGAAGTTCTCCGTTTACCAAAGAAGTTCTCCGTTTGCCTAAGAACTTCTACATTTGCCTAAGAAGTTCTCAATTTACCTTGAAGTTCTACATTTACTTAAGACGTTTTACAATTACCGAAGAAGTTTTCCATTTACTATATGTTGGGTATCACCTACCTTTTCAGCATAATGAGCTGTTCTATCTGCCATATATGACAGTAGCGGAAATCGGTCTGAAAACAAGCCTACAAGTCAAACCAGAAGAGCCGTTCCTATTGTTGAAGTATATCATTACTCCATCACTAATCCTATGTTCTCATTACTAACAGTCTCTCTCTTGTAAATACTCTTTCCTGTAAATATAACTATTTTCCTCACATATTGTGGTTTGTCTTATTATTACTACTACTTGTGTTCACTAACCAGAACACAACACTATAGAGGTCAGTTCATAGTTCAACGGTACACTATTATTATAGAAAGCACTGTCATTAAAAATAAGTGTTTTTCGCTTTCTTCAACATTTGTGTTATTCTTACTTTTTTAATTTATGAATCAAAACAAATGGCGCCATAGTATATGTCAAGAAATATTTTCCTTATCTCCAACCTTCTTTTTTTTCCCTTCGTCTTCACTCCCACTATTTTGTCTTATTTACAAAGTGGATAATTGAAACTTCTTAAAAGGAAAAATTGTTTTCAGCAACAAATTTTAAAAGTGATCAAGAAAAAGCAAAAAAACAAAAAAAAAAATCAAAACAACGATAAAATGTATTGAAAAAAATGTATAAAGTGATACGTTTTTTTTTGCTCACTGCAACAGCGAACGTTCCTCGAAGCATTTTATTTTTGTAAAGCTCATCCTTGCAGAAGGGTGGCCAACAACAATGATACCGAACAACAAAATTGCCCGTAATGTCTTTTGCCTGGGGATTAACGGGTATTGCAATGGCTGTAAACACTTTTGCAAAAAAAAGAAATATAGATACAAAATATGAAAACCTTTATCCATAAAAATAAATTCCGCATGTTGAGCGTTTTTACTATGAGTTTTTGCAGCGCACCCATTTTTCAATTTTTTTCTTTTTCAATCAGAATTTCTTTACATTAAGAAATTATGGACGACACACAGCTGCAAAAAATAAAAAGGAAATATTGCAAAATGTGCAAAAATATCAACGATTTTTTTTCCGATGGGTTACTGAACAGCAATTATCTCTAAACAGGTACGTTCGAATTGGAAGGAAAACATCAAAATATATTGACATATATTGAAAGATAGGCAGATACGAAGAGTTGTTTAGAGATTTTATTTAAGGAAATAGCTGAAGCAGCTTATATATATATGTATATATATATATGTGTGTGTGTGTGTGTGTGTGTGTGTGTGTGTGTGTGTGTGTGTGTGTGTGTGTGTGTGTGTGTGTGTCTGTCAGTCTGTCCGTTCTCAAAACTGTGTGTGCGTTCTCCAAAACGTCTCTGTGTATTTTCAAAAATCCTCTGCCACAAGAAGGAAGCAGTCTCTCTCTCTCTCTCTAGCTCTCTCTAGTTCTCACTCTCTCTCTATCTATTTATCTCAGTTTATATATATATATATATATATATATATATATATGTGTGTGTGTGTGTGTGTGTGTATGTGTGTGTGTGTGTGTGTGTGTTTCTGTCAGTCTGTCCGTTCTCAAAACTGTGTGTGCGTTCTCCAAAACGTCTCTGTGTATTTTCAAAAATCCTCTGCCACAAGAAGGAAGCAGTCTCTCTCTCTCTCTCTCTAGCTCTCTCTAGTTCTCACTCTCTCTCTATCTATTTATCTCAGTTTATATATATATATATATATATATGTGTGTGTGTGTGTGTATGTGTGTGTGTGTGTGTGTGTGTTTCTGTCAGTCTGTCCGTTCTCAAAACTGTGTGTGCGTTCTCCAAAACGTCTCTGTGTATTTTCAAAAATCCTCTGCCACAAGAAGGAAGCAGTCTCTCTCTCTCTCTCTAGCTCTCTCTAGTTCTCACTCTTTCTCTATCTATTTATCTCAGTTTATATATATATATATATATATATATATATATATATATGTGTGTGTGTGTGTGTGTGTATGTGTGTGTGTGTGTGTGTGTGTTTCTGTCAGTCTGTCCGTTCTCAAAACTGTGTGTGCGTTCTCCAAAACGTCTCTGTGTATTTTCAAAAATCCTCTGCCACAAGAAGGAAGCAGTCTCTCTCTCTCTCTCTCTCTCTAGCTCTCTCTAGTTCTCACTCTCTCTCTATCTATCTATTTATCTCAGTTTATATATATATATATATATATGCAGCTAAGAGTTACGTATTACAACTATTGTTCTTCTACGAGGATGGCTTTAGTATTAAACCACTAAGTTTATTGTCATTAGACAAAAAAAAACATACAAATAGATGTATAGATATTATCTTTACCTTAAAAGTACTTTCTTAAACACTTTTAAAAATTCCTGAATATATCTTTAAAAATATCTTTTAAATAATGTATGTAATCATACATTCTAGAATATATCTTGAAAAAGATCTTTTAAATAATGTATGTAATCATGAACTTTTTAAGAATGAAAACATTTTTTTCAGCTTAGATAACATTTTCGGTATGTACGAATGGAGAAACATCTGTATGTTTCAGTTTTTACCGGCCCATTGGCTTAGTGGATAGATTGTTCGCCAATGGTCAGGAAGACCGTGGTTCAATCCCAGGTCGAGAAATACCGAAGACTCAAAAACTGATACTTGATACGTCCTTGCTTAACACTCAGCATTATAAAGTACGTATTAAGGGTAAAGTGGAGCAATCTAAGGAGGAGAGTAGCACCCTCTCCTACACCTCGATGTAGTAGCTATTGAAAAGGGAGCCCTCCGATCACCCTCGGATACTTACTTACATATATGTCTTTATTTACACATGCATTGCAGACTCTATGAAAAAATACTTATTTTTGCCTCATGCCATTAAATAGTTTTCGAAGCCTCGCCCATATCGCCCATATATATATATATATATATATATATCAGTGGCGACTCTAGCCTATTTTTGCTACTCGTGCTCCCCCACCCTCTGTCAACTTCAGTTCCCAACCCGTGGTCCGTGGACCCAAAGTAAGTCATCATAGTTGCTATTGCGTGATTCTCCATTGTATAGCACAGATTGACAATCGTACCTTACATAGTGTTTTTTTGTAAACAATCAAGATACTATATAATTTGTCGTCTTGTTAATACAGTAGATAAGATAATTTTTTTTTCCTTTCAAAAGTATAGAAGAAAAAAGAAGTTGTTCATTACTATGACGAGAAAAATATGTTTATTAGAATAAAGAAACTGATGACAATATATACACAGACACAGCTAGTAGTTTCAATTTCGCTTAAAATAAAGATTATTTGTTGAAAATGCATTCAAATAAACAAATTTTAGTTACAGAATGTAATATATGCAACATTCATTAAAGAAATAGATCTGTTAGTGAAAAAACGAATTAAAACACGCCGTTTAACCAACATTTACCATAGCGATGATGATAAAGTCGGCGACGGCTATAATCTGCTACCCCCTCTCTCTCTCTCTCTCTCTCTCTCTCTCTCTCTCTCTCTCTTGGTCCCTCACCCTCTTCCCAAGACAGCTGTCAGCAATCAGCAGTCAAAATGTGCTAAGATTTTTGAGCACGATGTTTGGGTTGCTCTTGCTATTGGCTACAGCCAAAAGCGGATTTCTCTAACATTACTGTTATTATAAGGGTCTAGTGCTCGGCACGGATTTGCGCGTGTTCAACATTATAGCCGATTTTATGGGATATTCAATGAATCTGATAGTGGCCGGACAAAGACCATTAGTTCAAAACAGCATTGTTGTATTATTCCCAGATATATTTATGAACTTTTGGCTACTTAGTTATCGAAACTTGAATAGATACGTAATTTAATTGAGATCAGACTAAGTATGTTTGCTTGAAATTAATGGATGATTTTTAATCCATTTTGAATAACATTGACCGAGTTATTGGTCGTGCCGGGCACGAGTAGCACTAGTCCCGTCTCCGCCCCTGATATATATATATATATATATATATATATATATATATATATATATATATATAAAGCACAATAATGTGTAAACGATTGAATAAAACACGAGTCTACAAATTAATCTTTTTTTTTATTTCTTTAAACTGAGTTACAAATTCTTTTCTTGTGAGAAAAGATGATATTATTCAAAGTGTAAATATTTTAAGAGAGAAAGTAAAGATTCGTGCATTAAATATCACGGCTATCTTTAGCTTACTCCTAAACTGATATATTTTGTGTGTGTAAAATATCTTTGTATGAGAGTGTGTAACTATGTTGTAGGAGAAAATAATGTTATGACGCTAATATCCGTTGGTGAGCAAAACAAATCAATCAGCAAGCGAGATATTTCTTGGAATACTTGTAGAAATACATATATGTAAGAAATAACATATTCGTTCACTTTAAGACAATTAAGCGATGTTTAGATTAAATGCATCATTGAAAGAAAGGAATGTTAAATTTTTACCCAAAAGAAACACACCAAAAGTTGTTGAGTCGATACAAAATAAGTCCGTCTTGATTGAAGAATATTTATTTTGTCGTTATTTATTGATTAAGCTAGAATCAAAATAAGATTTTTATAAGTTAATGATTTAACTATTATTCAAATTGGTTAAAAATGTATTTTCAACCTGGAGAAGCAGAGGCAAGCTCATAAGTGATGTACTCCTATGGACCCCCACATATGGCCGGGAAAAAGCAGGGCGACCAGCTCGAACATACATTTAGCAGCTATGTGAGGATACTGGATGTAGCTCAGAAGTCCTGACAGAGGCGATGAACGATAGGGAGAAGTGGCGAGAAAGGGTCAGAGATATCCGTGCTAGCGGCAAGACATGTTGATGAGGTGGAGGGGGAGGAGGGAAAAGGTGTCTTAAATTATTTTGGATTTTGTTGATTCAAATTTTTGTGGCAAGTCAATTATTGTCGTTTGCGAATTCTCAAAGAAATTTTAAAACTATCGCAGACACGCTGATTGGTCATAATATGGAAAAGTACAGATTTAAAATTTCTGATTTTCCCTTTTTTAGTATGGTAATCAGATGATTTCTAATCATGCAATATAATTAGGGAAGCTGGGTGATTGCTTTAGCAATAAGTAGATTCCGAGCTAGATTTTCTGGTCTACCACAAGACGGTGGAAAAGGAAGGGCATATATGAGAAATTGGTGAGAGTCGGTCACAGGGACAAAGAGAGAGAGAGAGAGAGAGAAAGAGAAAGAGAGAGAGAGAGAGAGGAAAGACTATTAGGGAGAAACGAATTGGAAAGTGAACAGGAAGGGATAGCAGCAAACATCTGGGTTAAAAAAAGGAATGTATGAGCCGCAAATATGCGACTAGCTCTGATTGGTGGAAAGAAGCTTAAGTGAGAGACCTGAGTGGTGGACGCAAGGTAGGAAATAAGAAAAGGAAGTTTTGGCGTCGACATGCGGTGTTCCCACTCCCGAAAATGTGACGGCAAAACCCTGAGCAAGTACCTGTGAAAACTACAACAGAAATTAAGAAAGATGATTTTAAATTATGAGTGTTCTCTCTCCGTCTCTCTTCTCAGGATATTTAAATTTCCTTCTGACAAGCTAAAGCGGTGGGCTCATGTTACATATTCTGTTTCTCTCTTCTCGATGATTTCTGAGGGGTGTAGTAGCGAATAAATTGTTCTATGAGTAAACCAAGACATGTTCTGTGTGTTCGTCATATTTACATAAGGTGAGGTTACCACGAGGTCTGATTGAAACTTAAGGCGTATTACTATATTCAAAGACCTGTTATAACCATGGTGGTGAAATGTCTAAGTGGTGTCATTGCGCTAAAGAGGGTCGCTAAGAACCGTAACGTAGTATTACAAATGTCTTTTTGAAAGCTGTAGCGTTACACACACACACACACACACACACACACACACACACACATATATATATATATATATATGTTGCAATTAGGCATCGCCATTTCTTTTTCATTTAGTTTATCAATGGTGACAGACAAGGTTTTAGCATTGATTGTTTATTGTTTTGGGGGCAACGTTTCGTTCCCCCAAACCAATAAACACTAAAACCTTATACATTGATTAGTGAGAAAAAGCAACTCATGGATTACAGAAAGCTTCCTTAACTCTTGAACATAGCACCGAATGACTAACGAAGATCGAACGTACATGTACTCTGATAATAACAATAGAATTTTGCACAATGTTTAAGCTCCCTTCTTCCACATTTGCGACAACTCACAAAACAACAAATAAAACCCAATAAAAACACAAGATCAATTTTTCGCCCGTACCTTTAATAATAATAATAATAATGATGATGAAGATAAAGATAATAATAATAATAATAATCAAGAATGGTCCCGCATATTTTACGAGAGCTACAGACTAGATGTTTATTCCTTTGATAAGGTCTATGTGGCAGAAAACTTATCAAAGGAATAAATAACAAGTATGAACCCCTCGGAAGATATTTGGGACCATTCTTGAAGTGAACCAGAGAAGAACTTAAGCAAATGAACCAAAAAACAAGAAAACTAATGACCATACATAAGGCTTTACATCCCAAAGATGGCGTTGACAGACTATATACATCAAGAAGAGAGGGAGGAAGAGGACTTGCCAGCATTGAAGACAGCGTTGACGTATCGATGCAAAGACTCGAAGACTACATAGAAAAGCGCAGATGATGTCTGGTTACAACCATTAGAAACAATGAAATAACTAAAACCCACTGATCGACAATAACCAGAAAACTAACATTTGAAGAAAAACAACTCTATGAGCAATTTAAACGGCTAAAAAGCAATATATCATACGAGAAAACCTGCATGTAAAAGGAAACCGTATGAGAAAAACTGAATTTCTCCTAATAGCTGCATAAAACAACGCCATAAGAACCAATCATATCAACGCAAGAATATATAAGACCCAAAAAAATAGCAGATTTAGGTTATTTGGTTATAGAGACGAAACGAACAATCACATAATAAGAGAATGCAGCAAATTAGCGCAGAAATAGTATAAGATTTGACACGACTGGATGGGCAAGATGATCCACTTGGAGTGGTGAAATAAATTTATCTTTGACCACACAAACAAATGGCATATGCAAATCTCAGAATCTGTCCTGTAGAATGAGACGCATAAACTCCTCTGGGATTTCGAGATACAAACGGATCACTTAATCTCTGCCAAATAACCAGACCTTTTAATAATCAGCAAAAAAGAGTGAATTTGAAGAATTATGAACTTTGTGGTCCCGGCGAACCACAGAGTAAACTTGAAAGAATGCGAAAAGAGCGTTAAGTACATCGACCTTGCAAAGGAATTGAAAAAACTGTGGAACATAAAATTGACGATTATGCCGATTGTAATTGTTGCACTTGGTACAGTCACCAAAGGATTGTTACAAAGACTGGAGGACTTGATATAACGGGACGGGTGGAGACTGTCCAAACTATTGCTTTGCTGAAATCGACCAGAATACTGAGAGGAGTCCCAGAGACTTGAAAAAATTGCTGACATCAAACTCCAGTGAAAAACCATCAGATAACACTGATATGAAAAGCTCTCAAGGAGTAAAATAGTAATGATAACAATGATAATAGTATATTTAACAATACTCACAAATGGTATATGCAAAAACTAAGATTTGTTCAAAAGAATGAGGTGCACAAACTTTTCTGGGATTTTGAGCCAAAAACAGATCCCCCCGATCTCGGCCAGACGACTCCCCAAAGTGAGTGTTGACAAATAAAAGAGAATCTTCCAAGTGGTGTACTTTGCCGTCCCGGTGGACCATAGAGTAAAATTAAAAACAAGCGAAAAGAAAGAGTGGTACTAAGACCTTGTGTAATATTTTGACCTTCGACACGGCCCAAAATGCTATTCCAAGGTGATGCACGGGAAGGAAGTGACACATTCCAATGGCCAATAATCGAAAGAGATCGCGTGGGCGGATTAAGGCCGATAATATGGGACAAGGTGAAGGTCCCACTGTGCTACTACAGAGTGATGCACCGGAAGAGAGTGACCTCTGAACTGCATGACAGTTATTTCCGCTTGATGACGATTAAACATTTGATTTCAAAGATCGAGTGGGCGTCGAACGATTATCTAACTCAGTTGAGTTCGACGAGCCAGTTGAGTTGAGTTGGAGTTCCAGGCCAGTTGGAGGGAGATGTGGTAGGGAAAGCCACACCAGGCCGAGGGGGGCCTCGGGAACCCCGATGGAGTTTGGGGACCTGAGAAATTGCTGATAAGTTGTAGCAGATCACCCAGCAGAGTGAGCCCCTAGGCCTCCGGTTGAGCATCAAGAGAACAAGAAAGACACAACGTGACGGCCATAAGAGTAAGGGGTCAAAATATTGCAGTTATGTTCGATCTCCAGCTCCCTCTCACAGTAAAACCCCACCCAACCTTTTCGAACACTTACAAATAAAGTGAGAGGTATATATTTGTAAGGAAGTCTTCCTGCGTCTGTTATTCATTGCGTCGGTATGTATCCAGCATATATATGTATATTTCTGCTTGAATCAGTAGATGACAATATAACACTTGTGGGAGGACTTCAAAAACTATGGAACTCAAAGGTGATGAAGATAGCAATTGTAATTGGTTCGCTTGGTTCCATTCCCAAAAGATTGGCAAAGTAACTGAGAGTCTTTGAAATAAGAGGACAAATGGAGACCATCCAAACTAAAGTATTATTAAGATCGGCCAGAATACTAAGAAGTGTCCAGAAGTTAGAAGAGACTTGCTTGCAAAAATCCCAGTGGAAAACCATCACCTAACGTTGGTGTGAAAACTCTCAAAGCAGTAACCAAAATAGCAGACGTAGATTTTGTGGTAATTGACACGAAACGATCAATCACGTAACAAGCGAATGCATTAAGTTAGCGCAAAAAGAGTACGTATGTAGACACGACAGGGTGGAGAAGGTAATCCACTGGGAATCGTGCCAGAGGCTTCAATTTGATCATACGAACAAATGGTATATGCACAACCCAGAAGGTGTCCTGGAAAATGAGACGCGCAACTTTCTCTGGGATTTTCAGTAACATACGGATTATCTAATATCGGCGAGACGACCAGATGTAATTATAGTCAAGAAAAAAAGAGAGCCTCCCGAAGAGCAAACTTTGTCGTTCCGGCGGACCACAGGGTTCAATCGAAAGAAAGTGAAATTAAAGATAATTACCTAGACCTTGCTAGAGAACTGAAAAACTATGAAACATAAAGGTGACAGTGATACTACTCGTAATTGACGCGCTATGTAGGCACCAAAAGACTGGTAGAGGGACAGGAGGAACTGGAAATAAGTGGACGAGCAGAACCCATCAAAACTACAGCATTGTTAAGATCGGACAGAATACTAAGAAGAGTCCTGGAGACAAGTTGAGACTTGCTGTCACTCAGACTCCAGTGGAAAACCCTCAGCTAACGCTGATGTGAAAAACTCTCAAAATACTAACATGTTAATAATAGTAATAATAACAATATTAAATTCACTATAAATAATAATAGTAATAATAATTTTGAGATACAGACGGATCACCTAATCTCGACTAGACGACCAGACCCCGTAATAATCAAGAAAAAGAGGACTTGCTGAAGTGTGGACTTTGCTGGTCCCAGCTGACCACAGAGTAAAATTGAAAGAAATCGAAAAGAATGATAAGTACCTCGACCTTGCCAGATAATTAATAAAGACTGTAGAAGATGAAAGTGACGGTGATGCCAGTTGTATTTGGTGTACTCGGTACAATAACGAAAGGTTTTATAAAGGAGCTGGAGGTGTTGTGAATAAGAGTATGAGTGGAGACCTTCCAAACTACAGTATTATTGAGATTTGACAGAATACAGAGTAGAGTCCTTGAGACTTGAGGAGACTTACAGTCACTAAAACCTCCAGTGAGAAACCATCTGCTAACGTTGGTGTAAAAAATTTGAAAAGTATTACATAATAATAATCATAATAATAATGATAATTCTTGATGTTTTTAATGCCAAATCCTGTCCATTAATTTCTTATACGACGGAACTGGACCATCCCATTTACTGTAAAGTGAATCTCCGTTGTGTTATGGCTAACGGGCTGAACTGCGGCTTCAAAATAAGAGAGTTCGAACTCTAGTCTATAAGACAAATAACCTCTAGGAAGGTTTGAACGCAAGGATCGTTTTGATATTAAATACACCACAGTGTTGATATACCATTAAAGAAAGAAATCAAACCAAATTACGAGGTGCATACGATAAGTTTCCAGACTTTTTTCGTATGGGCACTTTTATTGATAGTACACACATGAAACTCTAGTCCCCTTCAAAGTAATCTCCTCTGGCTGCAATGCACTTGTACCGTTCCTACAACTTCCGGAAGACCCCATAGAAGTCCTCTTGTGTGAGCGTGTCAATGACCTTCGTCACAGCCTCTTTCATCTCCTCAATTGTCTCATAACGACAGCCTTTGAGCTTAGGGAATA
Source organism: Sepioteuthis lessoniana (assembly GCA_963585895.1). Lineage (NCBI taxonomy): Eukaryota > Metazoa > Mollusca > Cephalopoda > Myopsida > Loliginidae > Sepioteuthis > Sepioteuthis lessoniana. The sequence goes on along the minus strand of OY757923.1, from coordinate 64,469,427 downwards.
ACCAAAAGTCACAGGGAGCAAAGTCTGGACAATAGAGAGGGTAAGGAACTGTCTTGATACCCTTCTTGGTTAAATAGTCTGTGACAAAGATGGAGTTGTGGACTGGTGTATTATCCTGGTGGAAATGCCACTGACCCGATTTGAAGAGTGCTGGCCTCTTCTGACAGAATCTCTTCCTGAACTCCCTTAAAACCTCAACATAGTAACCCTAACCTTATGGCCAATCGACTCTGGTGCATTGACTTCCTTACTCCTCCTACACTTCTCATCATCCCTCACAGTCTCCCTGCCTTCCTTGAATCGCTTATGCCACTCAAAAACTGATGCTCGATTCATGCAAGATGGTCGAAAAGCAGTTTGAAGCATTCCATACGTTTCTGTGGTAACAATTCTTCCAAGTTTAAAACAGAATTTTATTGCGTATCGTTCTTCTAAAGTGTCAGATTGAATTTTTGAAATTCACCAGCTGTGACAATCAGGCTTTAGTTGGGCGTATTCCAATTGCTGCAGTAGCTGTTCATTTAAACCTGAAATCATAAAAATTGGTCAGTCATCTAATAAGATGTATAGCTATAACATACTGAATTTTCAAGAGCCTACAACAATTTTAAATGTCCATACGAAAAAAGTCGAGAAACTTATTGAATTCACCTCGTATTTCTCCTTGTATGAGTCGTATGATACCATCTGCTTAATTTCTTTGTCAAAAGTTAAAAAGACAGAATTTCGAGAAGTCTGAGACTATCACCAGACGAAGCCTGTAGTAGATAAACTGAACATACTCTCTCAAAGTAGGAATCAATGGAAATCAAGAACTCAATGAATACTTCTTTTTTTTAATTTTTTGCGATATATCAACTTTGGCGGGTTATTTAAAGCCAAAGCCATCCTTGCAGAAGAACATTAGTTGTATTATTAAACCCAAAGCCTAGAAAATAATAGTTTCCATAACATTCCGAAAGATATTTGTCTATAATGGAGCGTAATAATGCTACATTTGTTCAAAACCACTTACGGCGATGTCGATGTTCCAGCAATTAAACCACGACAACATATACCAGTGTTAGCCTGGAAGATATATTGTGGAAACGTAATTTTAAAACATGAAAAGAGCAAGGTAAATGAAATTCGTCTAAACTAACCCATAAAACAATGATTGCAATATCTTAAATTTGTCGAGTAATATTTTTCTAGCGATTTTGTCAACAGCAATATCTCTTAAAACGTTCAATTCCTGCCAACAAATTAGTGAGGCTGGAAAAACCAATCAGCGTTGCTTTTTACGTCTCCATAACGACAAGCGAATCAATATCAAGTAAATCAGGTCAGAAAAACAAATAAAACAATGTTTTATCACATGAAGAGTTTAGTTTGGTTTTCTTTCTTGTTTATCATTTTGTATTTTTAAAAACCTTTTTTCTCAAACGGTTTCTTTGTAGTTATTATTATTATTATTATTATTATTATTATTATTATTATTATTATTATTATATTCCATTGCTTTCTTTTCCCACGGTCAGTGAGATAAGAACGGGAATGAAAAGCCTAGAAAATTTTATGTGAATGCTGTGAGCCGATTTTAATGTCAAAGATGATACTGTGAACACCGTGAAAGACTGAAGTAGTAAGACATGTTGATTCTTTTCTTGTGTGGCTTCGCTAAGGATTCGATCGAAAATTTGCCCCGAGCCTGTCTGTTTGATGACGAAATTTAAAGCCGTGTATTTGTAAGGGATGTAAAGCAAATAGTTGTAACTCCAAACAGAAACAAATTTAAACTCCTGCAATTTCGCTTTCAAACCAATGCCCCGCCTCTCTCTCTCTCTCTCTCTCTCTGTTTTACTCTCTCTTTCCACCTATCTCATCTCTCTCGCTTTCTCTCGGTTATTCTCGTTCTTTCTGTTTCTTATTCTCACTTCAAAAACGCTAAGACATAAGAATCATCCATACTAAAGCGAGAATTGATAAAAGGCAACAAAATAGCAGATTTAAGTTATGTGGGGATAGAGACAAAAAGATTAATTACATAATAAGCGAATGCAGCGAATTAGCACAGAAGGAGTATAAGACTAGGCACGATTGGGTAGGTAATGTGATCCATTAGGAATTGTGCAAGAAATTTAAGTTTGACTATACGAACAAATGATATATGCACACCCTAGCATCTGCCCTGGAGAATTACACGCACAAACACTTCTAGGATTTTGAGATTCAAACAGATGTCCTTATCTCGGACCGAAGACCCGGCTTTATAATAATCAACAAAAAATAGAGAACTTTCAAGATTGAGAACATTACTGTTACGACGGACAACAGAGTAAACTTGAAAGAATGCGAAAAAAGTGTTAAGTATATCGACCTTGCTAAGGAATTGAAAAAACCGTGGAACATGAAAGCGATGATAATGCCAATTGTAATTGGTTCTCTTTGTACATTCACCAAAGCCTGGAGAGCTTGGAAATAACGGAACGGATAGATATTTTTTAAAAAAAAGCATTGTTGAGATTGGCCAGAATACTGAGAAGAGTCCTGTAGACTTGAGGAGACTTGCTGACACTCGAACTCCAGTGAAAACCATCAGCTAACGCTGATGTAAAAAAAACTTTCATTGAGTATAGCTGGATAATAAACAGCCTCAAAATGTACAAAATATCGGACGAAGTCATAAACTTCATTAACAAAACCATGAAAACCTGGTGAGTCGAACTGACAGCAGGAGGAAGAAGATTAGCTGAAGTAAAGATCCAAAGAGGGATTTTCCAAGGAGATACTCTATCACCCTTACTATTTATAATTGCCATGATGTCACTGAACCACATACTCAGAAAATGCACAGCTGGATCCAAACTTAGTAAATCACAGTAAAAAGTTAATCATTTAATGTACATGGACGATATCAAACTTTTTGCAAAAAATGAAAAAGAACTGGAAACCCTAATACACACAGTTAGAATATACAGCCGGGACATAGGAATAGAATTTGGCATAGAAAAGTGTGCAATGCTTGTAATGAAAAGTGGCAAACGACAGCTAACTGACGGAATGGAACTACCAAACAAGGATAAGATAAAAATGCTCGCAGAAAACGAAGAATACTTGGAATCTTGGAGGCTGACACCATTAAACAAGCGGAAATAAAAGAAAAAATTCAGAAAGAATATCTCAGAATAACTAGAAAACTACTCGAGAAAAAACTCAATAGCAGAAATCTTATCAAAGGAATAAATACCTGGGCTGTACCTCTCGTTAGATATTCCGGACCCTTTCGTAAATGGACCAGAGACGAACTTAAACAAATGGACCAAAGAACAAGAAAACTAATGACAATGCATAAGGTATTACATCCCAGAGATGACGTTGACAGACAATATGTTTCAAGAAAAGAGGGAGGAAGAGGACTTGCCAGCATTGAAGACAGCGTTGACGCATCCAAACAATGACTCAAAGACTATATACAAAAACACGAAGGAGGACTCATTACAGCCACCAGAAACGAAACTGAGAACACGATGAACAACACAATAACAATAACTAGGAAACAAAAATGGGAAGGGAAAAAACTTTATGGGCGCTTTAAACGACTAATAATCAATATCTCACTCGACAAAACCTGGACATGGCTAAGAAAAGGAAACTTTAAGAGAGAAACATAATCTCTCCTAATAGTAGCACAAGACAGCACCATAAGAACCAATCATATCAAAGCGAGAATAGATAAGACTCAACAAAATAGCAAATGCAGGCTATGTGGTGACAGGGATGAAGCCATCAATCATATAATAAGCGAATGCAACAGATTAGTGCAGAAGGAATATAAGATTAGACATGATTGGGTCGGCAAGGTGATCCACTGGGAGATGTGCAAGAAATTTATATTTGACCATACAAACAAATGGTATATGCACAGCCCAGCACCTGTCCAAGAAAATGCCACACATAAACACCTATGGGACTTCGACATTAACACGGATCACCTAATCTCGGCCAGAAGACCAGAATTCATAATAAACAAAAAAAAAAAAGAACTTGCGAAATAGTCGACTTTGCTATCCCGGCTGACCACAGAATAAAACTGAAAGAATGTGAAAAGAAGGATAATCACCTCGACCTTGTTAGGGAATTGAAAAAACTGTGGAACATGCTGGTGACAATAAAACCAATTGTAATTGGTTCGTTTGGAACAGTAACTAAAGGATTACTAAAGGGACTGGAGGACTTGAAAGTTGGCGGACGGGTGGAGACCATCTAAACGACAGCATTATTGAGAACGGCCAGAATACTAAGAAGAGTCCTGGAGACTTGAGGAGACTTGCTGTCACTCAGACTCCAGTCAAAAACCATCGGCTTACGCTGCTGTGGAAAGCTCTAATAAGTGGAGAGTAATAATTACAAAAAAAAAGAGAATATGCAAAATTGTCGACTTTGCTGTCTCGGCTGACCACAGAATAAAATTGAAAGAATGTGAAAAGAAGGATAAGTACCTCGACCTTACTAGGGAATTGAAAAAAACTATGGAACATGAAGGTGACAATTGTATCAATAGAAAATGGCTTTGGCATTCAAATAAGCTACAAAGGTTGATATGCCATTAAACAAAGAAACCAAACCAAACCAAACTAGAGACGAAACGATTAATCACATTATAAACGATGCAGCAATTTATCACAAAAATTGTACAAGGCAAGACATGACTGGGGTGGGGTCTACTGGTGATTGTCCAAAAAATGAAATTTGATCATACAAACTGAATGCCTTATCTCTACCAGAAGACCAAATCGAGTGATAATTTGCAATAAAAAGAGTGTTGTATTTTGGCCTTTGACCCGGCCAAAAATGCCATTTCAAGGTGATGCACCGGAAGGAAGTGACACATTCTAATGGCTGTTATGAGAGGAAATCGTGTGGGCGGAAACTGGCTGATGAAATGGGACGAGGTAAAAAATTCCATGGTACACTCATAGACTGACGCACCGGAAGAGAGTGACCTCTGAACTGCATGACAGTTATTTCCGCTTGATGATGATCAAACATGCGATTTCAAAGATCGAGTGGGCAATCGAATGGGTGTTGAACTATTATATAACTCAGTCAAGACAGAAGTCAAGGCAGTTGCAGTTAGAGCTGGAGGCGGAGGTATAGACGAGGTGTGGTAGAGAAAGCCACACCCGGCCGAGGGGGCTCTCGGAAACCACGATGGAGTTTGGGGACCAGAGAAGTTGCTGATAAGTTGCAGTAAAGAAAGCCAGCACCCAGCCGAGTGAACCCCAGGGCTTCCGGTGGAGCATCAGGAGAACGAGAAACACACAACGTCGCCGGCCATAAGAGTGGAGGTCAAAATATCACACGCAAACCTTAAGTAACCCTTTTTGAACCCTTACAATAAAGAAGGAGGTACAAATATTTTTCTAAAGAAGTCTTCCTGCGTGCGTCTTTATTATTGTGTCGTTATGATGCTGTAGATGACGATATAACAAGAGAACCTAACGAACAGTTGAATTTGACGTCCCGGCAAACCTCAGTAAAAATCATAAATAACAAAATGATAGAGAAGTACTTAGTCCTTGCGGGAGAATTTTAAAAAATCTTTGGAACATGAGAGTAACGGCGATACTCGTTATGATTGTTGCGCTTTGAACGATCTCCAAAAACTTCATAAGGGGACAGAGAGAGTTGGAAATCGGAGGAGGAGTGGAGACCATCTGAACTACAGCATTGTTTAGATCGGCCAGAGTACTCTGAAGAGTCTTGGAGTCTAGAGGCAACTTTCTATCTTTCGAGCTCAGGTGAAGGACCCTCCGCAAACACTGGTGTGAAAAACTTGCAAAGTGTAATACAATGATAATAAAATAGAACACACAGATTGGAAGAAAACAACAGCGTGGATATTTCGAGCGACAAAGTAGCGAAATTACACACGAGAAAACCTCGACATGCCTAATGAAGGAAACTCTTAATTGAGAAACACAAAACAACGCCATGAGGACTAAATATGTTAAAACGAAAATATATAGTACGTAACAGAATGCTTAGCGTATGTTATGTGGAGACAGTGAAAAATCGGTTTATCACATTATTAGCGAAAGCGGATAATGAGCACAAAAGGTGTACAAGAATAGAACAAAAAAAAAGAGTTGGAGAGATGATGCAGTGGAAATTATGTAAGAGTTTACAATTTGATCGTACTAATAAATAGTATATTCACAAACCAGAATCTGTCCAAGACAATGTAATCCATGAGTATCTTACAAGGTAGACAGGTATTTTCCCTTTTGGTGAGATTTCTGCTTGGTTTCAAGATGTTTTCTCGTTTGTCTGGGATACTCTTTTATCGTTTCTTTTTTTTCCATTCATCTCCTCTTGCTTCTCCTATTTATCATTACATTACTCCGTTGAAAGTTTTTTTTCGATATAAACGGATCACCTAATTACCTGATAGGGACCAACAAGAAAATAAAACATCCCACTCTAGTGGATTCTTCCCGTGCGGCTAACCATTGAATGAAAACGAAAAAAAGCGAAAGTGACTTCGACCTTACTAAAGAACTTAAAAAAATGGATATAGAAAATGAGGGTAATTGTGATACCAACTGAATTTGAAACGGTCCACAAAATCCTGGGAAAATGGCAGGAAGAATGGAAAATTAAGGAAGAAGCAAAACCACGAAGACGATTGAATTGATGAGATCGGCTAAAATTCAGGGAGAGTCCAGGAGACCTGCGAAGACTTACTGTCTCTCAATCTCTCGAGAAAAGCTACAACTATTATTACAACTACAACAAATAATAATAATAATAATAATAATAAACTACAAGAGTTTAACATACACATATATCCACAAGACGCGGATGTACAAGTATAGGCACACATAACACACATATTCTGAGATATTAAGTATTACTGATGGATAATCTGTAGATCTGGAAGAGATTTATATTAAATCTTGTTCTTATCTATTTGTAAGCACTTTCTAGTGGTTAACTTTTTCTAGAAATGTCCAATCAGTGGTATGTCAGATTTTTAAAATGGACATTATGCAATCTCATCAAAGATCGTTCCCTACTTTAAGTATCATTAAATTTTCTAGGACAAATTAAAATGAGAAAAAAAAGCAAGGTAAAAACTTATGTCTTGACGTAAATGTGCCAAGACCAGTTTAAATTAGACTGATAACATGAAACTCATATATGTTAAATATATATATGAATTTTTAAACTATTAGTTTGACAGTAAAATTTTTAAAATGAGTCCGAGCTCTCTTATTTACACATATTTAAATAGTTTCGAGTGTTGCTATCAAACACAAATAATTTTATTTGCCCACAGTTAAATTGTTTCCGGTATTGCTATTTAAGATTAGTAATTCGATTCAACATCATTAATACGTTTGCATACATACGGTTTCAAGTATTGCTATGTATTACAAATAATTCAATCAAACAGTCATTTGTTTTCGTACAGTTGAATATTTTCAAGTATAGAAAATAACTAAATATTTCTAATTAATTGATTGATATATTCCTAACGGATACTACTCCTTCGGGTCAGTGTGGACATGGGAGCAACGACAATGAAGAGGTACTCAACATTCTCTATATCTAAAAAGACTGTATCTTCACTATCGTATGGATTAATGTCATATCCAGGACAATCGTTGTGGGGATTTTTACCCATCTGCAGATATGCAGTTGCGAATTCTACAAACCCAGCTGTCTGGGCAAGAAGTAAAAAAAGTCAAATATTTATCGGTCTGCAAAGTATGACCACCCGACAGGATCTTCCAGATTGAAAACCAAAATTTTTGACAACTATTATTTCATCCTTTATGGTTTGTTACACTTTACTGTAAACTCAAAACAGGAGCTGCCAATTAAATTTTGTTGTCCTCGAGATTCAAGTCAAATGTACCCAGCCTGACAAACTTCTTGTCTATGGAACAAAAGAAAACCAACAATAAAATATTTCTAATTTACGATGTTAAACTTGGTCTCAAGAAAGACAATGTGCACAACAATTAATGATTGGTATTATTATTTTTGTGGTTTGGTTGGTTTGGTTTCTTTGTTTAATGGCATATCGACTCTTTTTAGGTTATTTAATGCCAAAGCCATTCTCCTAGAAGAACAGTAGTGGTACTATTTAACCAATAGCTGGGAGGATAAGGGGGTTCATACGTTTCCCAAGGGGATTTGCCCGAAAGTGAACGTAATAGCGCAACTGGAGTACGAACTCTCTTACTACGATTCCACGGTCCATCGCTTTAACCATTACACCACGAGGACACCCCTCTATTCTTTTTGTGTTTATTATAGGAAGGTAGTTACTAGTTTTATAATCCATTATCTCACATTAAAAAGCCTTCCTTCACTTTTCACAATAGAAACATTTTTATTTATCTGTAAAATAACGTGTTTTAGTATTATTGCAACTACCTGGTATCTTTCAAATTTTATTTCCGTCATATGAATTGGAAGGGAAGTAAAGGAGAAATTGCATATGTTCACGTATTTGATGAAATAATGTAATTACGCCAAACGCACAAAGTAAATATTCGATATCATATAATTCTGGCGGAAACAATAATAACAGTTACACATTACATATTAACTGCAGTTACTATGTAATATCAGTAATTGTATACAAGCAAAGGCTTGTATGAAAAACTGTATACAAGCAAAGGCTTGTGTGGCAAACTGTATACAAGCAACGGCTTGAGTGACAAACTGTATACAAGCAAAGTGTAATATTTTGACCTTCGACCCGGCCGAAAAATGCCATTCCAAGGTGATGCACCGGAAGGAGGTGACACATTCGAATGGCATGTCATCGAAAAAGATCGCGTGGGCGGATTAAGGCTGATAATATGGGACTAAGTGAAGGTCCCACTGTGCCACTACAGACTGATGCACCGGAAGAGAGTGACCTCTGAACTGCATGACAGTTATTTCCGCTTGATGACGATTAAACATTCCATTTTCAAAGATCGAGTGGGCGTCGAACGATTATATAACTCAGTTGAGTTCGAAGAGCCAGTTGAGTTCCGGTTCCAGTTGAGTTCGACGGCCAGTGAAGTTGCAGACAGTTGGAGGCCAGATGTGGTAGGGAAAGCCACATCAGGCCGAAGGGGCCTTTGGGCCCTGATGAATTGGGATCCAGAGAAGATGCTGAGCAGATGCAGTAAAGAAAGCCAGGTATTTGTCGCTGCCTCCCACCAGACACGACTTGACACAAGGTCAAAAGCCCGAAGGCCTATTAAAGTGGGGATAAAGGGGAGGGGAAGTTCGTGAACGAGCCGAGACTCGAACCCTGCTTGTCTGTGCTGCTCATCGGCTCACTTAGTGCAATGTGAGCCTGATGAGGCAAGCAGTTTCACGAACCCAAATGTGGGTCCGGGCACGTATGCCAGTTAACGGCTTAAACTAGACGCATGGTCTAGTGCCGTCCAAGGGGGACAAAGGAGACAAAAATGCAGCTCGCCCATCCGAAGGTAGCCTAGTCGAAACTAGGTGCCTAATTAAAGGCCCCAAGTCTGCCATTGTTCCTTTTCCAGGGCCACGCTCCGGACCGAAGTCCAGAACAGGCCAGTACCCAGCAGAGTGGGCCCTGGGCCTCCGGTTGAGCAGCCCTGGAGAACGAGAAAGACACAACGCTGACGGCCATAACAGTGGGGTCAAAGTATTACAGTTTATGTTCGGTCTCCAGCTCCCTCTCACAGTAGAACCCCACACAACCCTTGAGTAACCCTTTTGTACCCTTACAAATAAAGTAAGAGGTATATATTTTTCTAAAGAAGTCTTCCTGCGTCTTTATAGTTGCGTCTTTATTATTGTGTCGTTATAATACGGCACATGAGAATACAACAAAAGCTTGAGTGACAAACTTGATACAAGCAAAGGCCTATGTAGCAAAATGTATACAAGTAAAGGTCTGTGTTACAAACTGCATACAAGTAAATGTCTGTGTGGCAAACTGTATACAAGTAAATGTCTGTGTGGCAAACTGTATACAAGCAAAGGTCTGTGTAGTAAATGGTAATCAGGTAAAGACCTGTGTTTCAAATTGTATACAAGCAAGGGGCCTGTGTGGCAAAATATATACCAGCAAAGGCCTGTGTGGCAAACTACAAAACGTTTGAAAAATAACTTCGACAAAAATAACGATAATAACAATGATAACATCACAGCAGCCTGTAACAGCAATGGCAAAGCAGGGACTAACATAAAAACAAAAAAATCTTGGAAACAATAATGTGAAGAAAAATAACTGAGCGGATATCTAAAGAGACAAACTGACAAAATCACCCATGAGAAAACTTTGACATGACTTCCAAAGGGGAAGCTTAATAGAAAAACCTTATTTCTTTTAATTCCAGCACAAAACAATACTAAAATTAATCTAACTGAAAAAGAATTCAAAGCAAGGCATGGTTGAGTGTGAAAGGTGACCCACTGGTAATGATTTCATAAATTAATTATTGACCTTTCTACTAAATGGTATATCTATAAACCAGAATCCGTCCCAGAGAATGCAACTTAAAATTCTCACGGATATTATGATTCAAACAAATTTGCTACATCCAGACAGAAGACTAGAACTACTGTAAATTGATAAGAAAAAACAAAACTTACTATCAAGCGGATGTTGCGCTCTCTGCTGACCACAATGTGAAAATAAAAGAAAGCGAAACGATAAACAAATAATTGGATCTTTCTAAAGAATTTTAAATACTGTGTAAAATGAGTGTGATAGTGAAACCAATTGTAGTTGGCGCGCTTGGAACGGTTGCCAAAGTCATGGAAAGGGGACTGACAGAGTTAAAAGTTAGAGGACGAATTGAGACCATCCAAACCACAGCATTGTTAAGATCAGCAATAATACTGAGAAGAGTCTTAGAGACTAGAGGAGACTTGCAACCTTGAGAACTCCAATGAAACACCCTCAACTGAAGTTGAAGTAATAAAAAAAAACTCCCCTGGAATGATAACTAATCGTATAATTAAGCAAATGCTGCAAATTAGCACAGAAAAAGTATAAGACTCTAGACACGACTGGGTGGGCTAGTTGAACCACTAAGAATAGAGAAAGAAATTGAAATTTTTCCATACGAATAAATGGTATATGTCCAACCCAGAATCTGTCCCAGAGAATAAGAGGCTCAAAATCCACTTGGATTTTTACATAAACGGATCACCTAAACTCCGCCAGACGACCAGACCAAGTAATAACCATAAAAAAAAGAGTTACCGAAACGTGGACTTTGCTGTTCCAGATGACTACAGAGTAAACCTGAAAGAAAGAAAGCGAAAAAAAGGATAAGTACCTGGTGTCACCGCCTTCCCGTTCTTGATGGATAGGGTGACATACCTAGTCCTTGCTGGGGAAAACAACCACTATGGTGGTATCAGCTCGGACGAACAAAAAGATTTTACGGGTTGTCACTCAGCCGCGAACACCAGTGGAAGGAACAACAGACCCAACACAACGCAACAAAAACGAATTAAATTGTAGGTCATTCCACTTCAGCACTGACAAACCCTCCACACGGGATACAATCCTCCCAAAGAAAATCAGAAAAGTACCAATTCAACATCAAAGAAGGAGGGACAAAATCGCCAAACCCTCGTGGAAACAAACCAAAAGACAGAGAAGGTAAAAAGAAAGTACCAACCACTATCTTACTTTTTCAGAGGTTACAAATCTTTCTCTATAAGTGGGAGCCGAACGCAGAAGATAGTCCAACCTACCCAGTCCAACCTCGACCGATTTATGGCACCACCAAGCCTTGTTGCAATTTGTTTTTAAGCAGGCGCCCAACTTCCGGTTCTCCTTCGGGCCTACTCTGGACACTCCGGCATTCTCTATCTTCTCCTTCCCAGAGTGAGAAGAGTGTGTGTGTGTGTGAGATAGAAAAAATCAAACACGAGAGATTCAGGTGGGGAGGGTCGTAACACTGGACCTTGCTAGGGAACTGAAAAAAACCGTGGAACATGAAAATGACGGTTATACCAATTTTAATTTATACTCTTGGTCCAGTCGCTAAAGGATTGGTACAAGGACTGGAGGACTTAGAAATAAGAAGAAGAGGGGAGACCATCCAATTTACTGCATTATTGAGATCAGCCAGAATACTGAGAAGAGTCTTGGAAACTTGAGGAGACTTACTGTCTCTCAAACTCCAATGAGAAATGCAGGTGTGAAAAATAACTAAATAATAATCTGGCACAGAAGAAATCAAGAATAGTGATGACTGGTTAAGAAAGGTGATCCTTTTTCAGAAATGGTCCAGAGATTTAAATTGTTGATGGTAGTAAAAGGTGTATGCGTAAGCCGAATATATAGACTGTAAAATGAGACGTATAATATTCTTTGTGCTTAGAAAAACAAACGGATCACTCAATCCAAGACAAACGGTCAGACCTAACGTTGATAAAGAAAATAACTTGTCAACTATTGGATGATTTCCATTTCAGCAGACTACAGATGGAAAATAAAAGAAACCGAACAACTCAATAAATATCCGGACCTTGCAAGGTATTTGAAAACGTAATAGAACATGGAGGTGACCGTGATATCAGTCGTAGTTTTAGGCATTTGAACTGTCTCCCAAAATCTGGAATAGAGACTAGAAGAACAAGATTCCAACGAATAAAGCAAGGCAATCCAGACCCCAGCATATCCATAATCACCTTGGATACTTAGAATTGTTCTGGAGAGCTTAGCAGCCTTGCTGTCATATACGCTATTAAAAAGCTGCAAGTAAAATATCGTATATATATATATATATATATATATATATATATATATATATATATATATATATATATAAGAAGTGAAATAATAACATGAAGAGGTTGGAAAAAGGGACTAGAGGACCAGGAGATCAGAGGAAGAAGTGTTAACTACTGTTTTTTGTTTTGTTTTGTTTTGTTTGTTTTTATGCTAAAGTAGGTGAATCAGGACGAAGTCCGTGATTTTATTAGTGTATGCAAATTTCTGATTGATATATTAATGAATAGAATTGACATTTAACGCTATAAGGGGTGTTAATCCATATCATCTTTAAAGGGCTCAATGCTCGAACAATCACAGCAATATTGCAATATATTCTGATATGAGAGAATAAGATATAAAGCAAGATAAAAAAAAGCAACACTCTGAGTTTCATGTTTTTAATCCATCTGATTTCCTGTAGACCAAAATTATGAATCTCTTTGTCGTGAGTATTTATCCTATTGTATATCCCATTCATTTACTTGAACTATATATATATATATATATATATGCAAATTTCATTAAACATAATAGACATTTTATGTCTACATATTTTCTTTTGGATCCGTTCGAATTCCCGTATTACTTTTATTGTATTCTGGGGGAATTGATTTATGTATTGTCCATAGTTGCATGTATCCCTAGTACTTTCTGCCCGACTTTGGGCCATCATCAGGGGAGGATCTACTACAAAAGTGATGTAACTTTTGTTTTAGCATATTACAACTGTGTAAGGGCGTCTTTGCCGTTGAAGGTTTTGGCGTTTGTTTTTGAATGTGATTCTATATTTAGTGCCAGTAGCTAAAGACATTTAAGTACATTAGCACTGGTTTGAAAATTAATTCTATTAAGTGTTGGCTGCAGGTTTCTGATATGTAATGCTTCGAGAATCTGAAGTTTTTGTTTATTATTTTGATGTTCTAATATTGTTGTGTTGTCGGTGAGAATTTTCCGTAGCTGTGCCGTTGGGCATGAATGTTTTTTTAAATGCTGAGCTATTGAACTTGTGTCTGAAAGGTGCATTGTAACAACAATAATAACTTCACTACCTCCACTTACAAAAAACCCTCTAGTAACAACTCCTGTACCCTCAACTTTAAAAGTGAATGTCCCTTCAGATATAAAAAAGCAATTATTCATAATCTAATATCCCGTGCCAAACTAATCTCCTCCTCCAAAACAATATTTTATAAAGAGGTTGAAAACATAAAACAGGTTCTCATCAACAATGGGTTTCCTAACTATATTGTTGATGAACAAATTAAACGTATGATCAAAAATGTTAACCAACAAAATGAACAGTGTACTACTCCATCCAGCCAACAAACATATATCAAACTTTTTTATCGTAACCAAATGCACTACAATTACAAATCCGATGAAAAAATCTTGAAAACATTGATTCACAAAAACATACTCCCCACTGATCCTAATAAAAAAATAAAACTCGTTATATATTATAATAAGTTTAAAACCTCGAATTTAGTCATTAGAAATAATTCCCCTCCCTCGATTGGAGTTTTGCAAAAAACCAACGTTATATATAAATTTAAATGTCCTTTAGGAGATTGTATCTCTGATAATAATAATATATATGTTGGTTTAACCTCAACTACCCTGTCGAGGAGACTTACAATGCACCTTTCAGACACAAGTTCAATAGCTCAGCATTTAAAAAAACATTCATGCCCAACGGCACAGCTACGGAAAATTCTCACCGACAACACAACAATATTAGAACATCAAAATAATAAACAAAAACTTCAGATTCTCGAAGCATTACATATCAGAAACCTGCAGCCAACACTTAATAGAATTAATTTTCAAACCAGTGCTAATGTACTTAAATGTCTTTAGCTACTGGCACTAAATATAGAATCACATTCAAAAACAAACGCCAAAACCTTCAACGGCAAAGACGCCCTTACACAGTTGTAATATGCTAAAACAAAAGTTACATCACTTTTGTAGTAGATCCTCCCCTGATGATGGCCCAAAGTCGGGCAGAAAGTACTAGGGATACATGCAACTATGGACAATACATAAATCAATTCCCCCAGAATACAATAAAAGTAATACGGGAATTCGAACGGATCCAAAAGAAAATATGTAGACATAAAATGTCTATTATGTTTAATGAAATTTGCATTAACGAAGAAATGCTGCCTAAATATATATATATATATATATATATATATATATATATATATATATATGTATATATATATATATATATATTATCCAAGTCAAATAGTCTAAAGATTACACTAAAAAGCAATTATCCAAGGAAAATGTACAATATTTAATGGAATGCTCAATGCCAATGGCTATCAAATATATGAATAATTTCAGTTTAGATATAAATCGAAACTCACGTGCAGAGCAAAAGTATTCTTTATAACTCAGAGGACAAAGAATTGAATTTAGTAATTCCATTTTGAATTTATTTCTGTCTATAGATGATATTGTGACCTTTTCAGTTGGAAAACAGTTACATATTTCTAATGTATGCTCAAGCTGGAATATACCCTCGAAAATGAGACGGATATATAGTGTTTTCCAGGAGGTCACAATATTATCAATTCCAAAATAAATTCCTGGTGAAATTACCTAATTGAATTCTTTTTCGTCTGATTTATGATATATATATAGTTTACGTTTACGGTTCTTACTAGCACGCTTGCAGACTTAATGGATGACTAAATGTTGCAGTATTTTTAAATAGTGCTCAATATCAATGAGAGGGTTTCTAAACACACACACACACACACACACACACATATATATATATATATATATATATATATATATATATATATATATATATATATATATAAAATATAAAGTAGTGTCTGTGAACCTGGCTTTCACGCTTTACACATTCAACAGAGTCTGATGAATGTGTAAAGCATGAAATCCACGGCCACAGACAATACCATGTAATAAATAAATATATATATATGTATATTTTGGCAGCATTTCTTTGCCGAATACGAAAAAAAATTACGGCAATACGAACGGATCCAGAAGAAAATATGTAGACAGAAAATGTCTATTATGTTCAATGAAACATACACATATACATATAGTGTTCGCCAATGATCTGGGAGACCTAGGTTCAATACCAGGTCGTGTCATATCAAAGACTTTAAAAATGGTACTTGATACCTCCTTTTTTAACACTCAGCAATATAAGGTATGTATCAAGGGTAAAGTGGAGCAATCCAGGGAAAGGAGTAGCAATCTCCCGTACACCTCGGTGTAGTTGCTATTGAAAAGGGAGTCTTCTGGTCGTCTTTGACTACGGTCGCCAACAACTTTATATATATACATATATATATATATATATATTTATATACACGTGTGTGTGTGTGTGTGTGTGTGCGTGTGTGTGCGTGTGTGTTACTGGAGACTTCATATCAATCTTCTTGAGTAAACTGAAAGTAGACCTTTTTCAATAGTTTTTGTTTACCTTTTTATGAATCAAGCCATCTGTCATATTCCAACCTTGGCCAATCATGTTAGCGATACGTGAAATGCAAACAACCCTGTCCTGAATTTGAACGCTGTGGCAATATCTATAAGATTCTGAAAAAAATATAGAATTAACTTATTTTTAAGAAAATTTTAAACTAATAGTTTCAATACCTACTTTAATTCCGATTCTTCTTGCGTAGGTTTAATTTTAGATAGGTTTAATGTCAAATATCAAATGATGTCTACTCTGCGTATTCTTTTGGCATGTATGTTGACTATTTGAATATTAAATTTAGTTGATGAGGAACCAATATATTTAGTCGAAGAGTAAACCCAAAATTCACTTAGTCAACTGCAAATAAATATTTATAAACATTCATCTCTCGTTGGACCTATTAATTGATGTTTGATAGCATGGAATGCAAATGTTTTGCCTAAGGGATAAATACTACTTAACAGAGCAGTCCAGGGAGTCTATCAGTGATGATACCAGGAAAATATAATGACAGTCGAAGAAATTAAGAAGTTTATTCAAGGCGCATTACGTTACCCTTTTTGGAAAAAGAATTTACAAGGGAGAAAATACTATGGGAATAACGTTCCTGATATTCAAAATGCAAGAGATATCAAAGTTTCCAACGATCAAGCCAGGCATCATGGCGTCCGCGGAATTTGAAAGTATTCGCATCTGCGTGGACTTCCGAATTACTTTCAATGAAAACCCGGGGTTATCATTGAATGAGCGGAAGGTGAGATTTGCAAAAAGAAAGGGATGTTAGAATGAAAGCAGTTATCTTGTGAGATGTTTCAATGCTGGCTAAATGCCAGCAATGATATTCAGGCATTCGGCAAAAGTTATTCAAAAAGTTATATATATATATATATATATAATTCTATCGGGAAAGGTACGAATCAAACTAATCTCCCTCCAGCTATGGGGAAACAAGCCCCACTTTTTAAACTTGAAATAACAGCCAGTCTAGAAGAAATATTGAATTCAAACATGCCATATTCTGCTTAAAAATACATTGTGTACATCTTGTTCGCGTGGAGGGGTTACGGTATATGAGTTCACATCTATGCATCTTAATATCTCAATCTGTTCATATGAAGCTTTTTACCACTGTTCATGCCTCCCCCTCTATCCCTCTCTCCATCCCTCTCTGTCTCTGTCTCTCTCTTGATATCCATCAGTCTTCATCAAGTCTCACCTGTATCTTATTATGTTCATATCATATTTACCACCCACTCCACTCGGGCGAGATATGACACAAGGTAAATTTTTAAGCGGAGTTTAACAGGTTTGAATTGACTAGTTGGCTCACAAAGGCTGAAGAACCTAGTCTGTCCTACTATTTACCCATAGTTGGAGGAAGAATTGGATTCATACATTTCCCAAGGGTTTTTTTTTTAAACTCCGCTCGGGCAGGATATGACACAAGGTCAATTTTTAAGCGGAATTTAACAGGTTTGAATTCCGAGTTTTCCTTCTCCTAGACTAGTTGCCTCGCCAAGGCTGAAAAATCCAGTCTGTCCTCGTATTTACCCATAGCTGAGGAGGGGGAGAATGATTGGATTCATACCTTTCCCAAGGGTATTAGTGCTATGTGAAATGCAATCAGTCTAGTCCAGGATTTGAACTCTGGGTCCATTTCCTATGACGATAACCATTACACCACGGGCACCTCCTTATTATGTTCATATGCATGCATGGATGCATCGAATTATGTGATCCAATGTTACAGTTCTGCCATTTTGCTAGTTTGCTTATTCAACCAAATTTATCTCTCCATCTCGACGGGCTCGTATATATTATCTATCTAAGTTTGTTCAAATCAATTTCAGTGCGTAGGTTTCATGGAACTAAATTCAAAAGAATAAAACAAATCATTTGAGAATGACAATGAAAATGCTGATGCAATGTTTCGGTGAAAGTGAAACAGAGCATAAACACCAGTCTTGCAGCAGAGTGAAACTAAAAGTAAGATATATATATATATATATATATATATATATATATAGTCTTTTATCAAAAAGATCTGAAGAAGTCCTGTTAATTTTTTTTCGTGTTTTTGGAAATTTCAAAAATGCGTAACAGGATGGAAATAAATTTATAATCCTATGAGACCGGTTTCGTTGTTTTTATTAAAGAATTTTTTGCTCTTTATTATTGTTACATTGAGCTCTTTACCAGGAAAATTTAAATATTCATTCATGAATAATTTCTTGTCCTGATGGAATTACTCCCAACTCCGGTTTAACTGGACCAAAGAATACTATATATATATATATATATATATATATATATATATATATATATATATATAAACTGATAACAACGATCCAAGTGGAAGGAATGATTTATTGAGGGGTCAACACAATAGCGTTTCGGTTCTACTGAACCATCATCAGGACCATGAGGGGTGATATTAACAATTTTAAGTTAACGATTGATGTTTAGAAATGTGAAATACAAAAACCTTGGGGAAAATATCTAATCATTGTTAAAATTGTTAATATCACCCCTCATGGTCCTGATGATGGTTCTGTAGAGCTGAAACATTAGAGTGTCGACCCCTCAATAAATCATTCCTTCCACTTGGATGGTTGTTATCAGTTTTTCTACATATTGTCAGATTACAATCTTTTATTTACTCTTCATATATATATATATATATATAGCCTTGGCCAAAATTATGGAGCACCAATGAAAAATCGAAATTATGATTCAAACTTATATATTTAAAGGTTAAGAATAGTGGAGTAAACATTAATAACAACAATCAATATGTGGCATGTCCTCCTTTTGCCTTAATAACAGCTTTTATTCGTTTTTGCATATTATTGACTAAGTTGTTGCAGATGGTAGGATCTATTTTCTGCCACTCTTCATGAAGTTTGGTCTCTAATTCTTTTTTTGATGAACATGTGTGCAGTCTCACTCTTTTCCCTAAATGGGACCACAAAGTTTCAATGGGATTTAGGTCTGGGGATTGAGGGGGCCACGTCATCACTGTAATCCCTTTTTTCTCAAACCAACCTATTGAAACTTTTGACGTATGGCATGGAGCATTGTCTTGTTGGAAGATTACATCACATGGAATGTTATTATTAAATATTTTAGTCAAAGAGGATCGGTAAACCTAGTCCAGTATGTTAGTATAAATTGTGGAGGTCATTCTGCCCTCACATGTGTACAACATTCCAGTGCCTGAAAAAGCCATGCAGACCCAAACCATTACGCTTCCTCCTCCAAATTTTACAGTTGGAACCACACAATCAGGATGAAATGCCTCTCCTTCTCTACGGCGAACATAAACCGCTCCAGGAGCGCCAAAAATCTGATGAAAAACAAAAGAATTTGTCACAGTTTTTGAATAAATGTTATGGATGTGTATTTACATAAAAATTTCAGTTATTACATCCAAAGTTTAGGAAATAGAAACTGTTAACTTACCTCAAAGTTACTTTCGTCAGACCAAACCATTTTGCTCCACTCATCAGGTGTCCAATTTTCATGGGTTTTTTTTGCAAATTCCAGTCGTTATTTCTTGTTGGCCTGTGACAAGTATGGCTACTTCCTGGCTTTGCATTCTTTTAATCCTACTTCTAATTACCTTCGTCTCACTGCTCGAGCTGATATATTTTTGTTTGGACCTTCCCTAAGTTCAGCAGCAAGCTCTGACGAACTTTTCCTCCTATCTGCAAGGGATGCTCTTTTCAAAGATCTGTCTTCCCTGACGGTTGTAGACTTTTTACTGCCTTGTCCTTTTCTATTTTTGAAAGGCTTTGTTTCCTTGTACCTTTTAATCGTTGTTTGAACCCCCTTCCTTGAACATTCCATCTTACTGGCAATTTCTACCTGAGAATATCCTTCACCAGATAAAGCAACAATTTGTGCCCTTTTAATCTCTGAAAGCTGCTTCTTTGGGGGCATTTTCAATTAAATATACTATTATAGCACTGGTAGGAATCAAATATTACCCGCAAATTATGAAACAACCTTTAGTATGACAATAAATCATTTTGAATATTGGAATGAATTTAGTACGAGACTCAGCTAAAGCTGTTGAGAGAGGCTTTAAAGCAAAAAAAATATTACAATCTACTGTTAAATATTTTACGTTTGCTCTCAATTGTTCACTGTACGATTCTTAACCCTTAAATACGTAGGTTTAAAGTATTATCTCAATTTTTTATAGGTCCTCCATAATTCTTGCCATGGCTGTATATATATATATATATATATATATATACCATATAAAAGAAAAACCGTTAAAATTTACTCATATTTTTTGTCATAATATTTATTTCAGCTGACCTATGTTTTAAAAATTGTGAGATCTGAATCTTTAGACAAAAAAATTGAAGAAATTTCTAATGAAGATTTAGAAAAGCCCACAAAATTCTGGTCACTCAATCTCCCAGACCGAAATTTCAGCTGCTTTTTTTATTTTTCATTTTCTTATTAAGTGAAGACCTGACCATTTGTTTGTTTTTTTTTTTTCTGTCTAGTTGGCAAATGATATTAAGTTCAAGATGTATCAATTTTTGAATTCTCTTTTCTTTCCACTTAATTTACGGGATGGCAAACAAAATTTTAGACGCAATCAAAGACATGAGTAGTACATTTAGAATAAATGATTACATTAATTAGGGAGAGAAAATTATTATTATAAACAACTTAAATAGGAATTAATAAGCTCTTAACAATTATGAAATTATATTATAAAATATTATTTTGTATATTAATACTATTTTATCAAAAAGTAAGAAAATTATAATTTTAACACTATTCAATATATTGATCACATTAAAAGTAAAAATAAAAATTATACCAGTAATTGTTAAAACATTATCAAAAATTATAAACAATTACAACATGAATATATACAAGAATCATTAAATAAGTTTCCAAACTTTTTTCGAATGGGCACTCTTATTGACAGTACACACATGAAACTCGGGTCCCCTTCGAAGTAATCTCCTCCAGCTGCAATGCACTTGTTGTACCGTTCCAACAACTTCTGAAAACTCCATGGAAGTCCTCTTGTGTGGGCGTGTCAATGACCTTCGTCACAGCCTCTTTCATATCCTCAATTGTCTCATAACGACAGCCTCTGAGCTTAGGGAAAAAGCAAAAGTCACAGGGAACAAGGTCTGGACTAAAGGGAGGGTGAGGAAATGTCTTGAGGCCCATTTTGGTCAAATAGTCTGTGACAAGGATGGAGTTGTGGACTGGTGCATTGTCCTTGTGAAAATGCCACTGACCCGATTTGAAGAGTACTAACCTCTTCCGTCGGAATCTCTTCCTGAACTCCCTTAAAACCTCAACATAGTAACCCTAATCCTAACCCTAACCCTTTGACCAACCAACTCTGGTGTATGGACTTCCTTACTCATCCCACACCTTTCATCATCCCTCACAGACTTGCTGCCTACCTTGAATCTCTTATGCCACTTAAAAACTGATTTTTGATTCATGCAAGATGGTTGAAATGCAGTCTGAAGCATTCCATACGTTTCTCTGGCAGTTTTTTTCCAAGTTTAAAACAGAATTTATAGCATATCGTTCTTCTAAAGTGTCATCACGTTAAGATTGCATTTTTGAAATTCACCAGCTTAGATAAACAGGCTTTAGTAGGATGTATTCCAATTCCTGCTGTAGCTGTTTATTTGAACCTAAAATCATAAAAATAGGTCAGTCATCTGATAAGATGTATAGCAATGACATACTGAATTTTCAAGAGTCTACGATAATTTTAAATGCCTGTACAAAAAAGTCTGGAAGCTTATTGAAAGCACCACGTATTCTCAAGAGTACAATTGTATCATAAATATTATGATAATATTCATATTATTACTAAATCTCAAATCCTTAAAATCTATAAATAAAATCATACCCGGTATTATAGATAATGCCATTTTAAGAATTATCATCACAATAAATATTACTGTTACAATTATTAACATTATAATTATCATAAATATTAATAACATCAATGCAAACAACAAAACCGCAACAGATATTATCAACTTCTACAAAATGTTATTAATTTATATAATAATTAACATTTAATAGTAAATACCCATATCAAATCATTCAAATTGCTATTAATCATTATTACTCTGTACAACAAAAATAATATGCAATCTGTAATCAAAATAAACTTACACTTCATATCGCTTATTACATAATTAAAATAGATATAAAAAAACAGTTGTTTAAAA
This sequence comes from Sepioteuthis lessoniana, assembly GCA_963585895.1. Lineage (NCBI taxonomy): Eukaryota > Metazoa > Mollusca > Cephalopoda > Myopsida > Loliginidae > Sepioteuthis > Sepioteuthis lessoniana. The sequence goes on along the minus strand of OY757923.1, from coordinate 64,446,950 downwards.
TAATTAATTAATAAAAGAATTTAGATCAAATCTAAAAAATATATACTAAAATCCGAAGTACATTTACTTTAATCAAATAAAAAACTTACACACACACACACAAACACACACACACACACACACACACACACACATATATATATATATATATATATATATATATATAAATTAGGATAGCTTTGATATAGGATCACTAGAACTCGTTAACTATCAGTTTCTCGCCTATAGTAGACCAAATGACTTTCGGTTTCGGTTTTGGTTTCTTGGTTTTATGGCATATTAACCTTCTTAGGTTATTTAATGCCAAAACCATTCTTCAAGAATGTAGTGGTACTATTAACCCATAGCTTGTAAAAGAAGGAGGGAGTTCATGCCTTTCGCACGGGTATTTTTCCGAAAGTGAACGTAATAGGTTGACTAAAGAGCAAACTCGCTTACTACGATTCTGTAGTCTAGCTCTTTAACCATGACACCACGAGAACACCCCCCCAAGTTTAGCATAAGTACGCATTTTAGTTCTATTTGACCCATAGAAAGACCCTATCAGGTGTCACCACTCCGAGCTACAGAGGACCTGGGAGCGATAGCAATTCCCAAAAGCTCCAAAATCACTGGAATGTCACCATCAGATTGTTTACTGTCATATCCAAGACACTCGTTGGTGAGAGATTTTACGCCTCTGCAGAGATGCAATCGGTGTATTCTATAGCCCCAGCAGACTGGTCAACCCACGACTGTTGATATGCCATAAAACAAAGAAACCAGAATCGGACATTATAGTTTCAACATCAGCTCAAAATTAAGAATAATAGTGATGAAAAAATTAGATCAAGTAATCACTATCTATTGACTTTATAAGAACCACGTAACAAGTCGATGTTGGTTAAACCCAGCCAATTTGACATAAGGTTAGATTTATTTATTAGGATTAAATCAAGGTTCACTGAGTGAATAATTTTCGAGAGTTGACGCTAACCTTACTGTTATTGCCGAGTCTCGTACTGGACAGATATTTATTCATTTGAACGGAAATTAGTTTTTCTTTGTGACGCATCTCTGTGATGTGATTAAGTGAATCAATAGCAGATCGAAAGACTGACTAATTCGTCAAGCCATATTTCTTTTTTTTTTTTTTTGGACTACAAATTGGTTAAAGTTTTCAGACGAAGCATATTTACCACATTGCTCATTTAGAAGACTAACAACTCAATCTTTTAGTCGTTTCTTAAATCAACTCTCTCTCTCTTTCTCTTTCTCTTTCTCTCTCTCTCTCTCTCTATATATATATATATATATATATATATATATATATTACTTGCAGATACATTATTTGGTTTTATATTCATATAAGGTGCCCATGGTGTAATGGTTATCGTCTTTGAAAATGGACACGGCGACACGAGTTCAAATCCTGGAAGAGACTGACTGCATTTCATATAGCACTAATACCCTTGGGAAAAGTATGAATCCAATTATTCTCCCTCCAGCTATGGGTAAATAGTAGGGCAGACTGGATTCTTCAGCCTTGGTGAGGCAACGAGTCAAGGAGAACGAGAACCCTGAATTCAAACCTGTTAAACTCCGCTTAAAAATTGACCTTGTGTCATACCCTACCCGATTGAAGGGGTTGTTAAATATGTATAAAGTAGATATATTATATTGTTCTTAATTTTAAGTCACTGTTTTCAATCCGATTACTTATCGATTGTCGATAGAATACGAAAAAATGAACTTGCTTACTTTAAAGTTTTTTGAATTGTACATTTGTTTCATCTTTAAATGTCAAAGAATTTAATGTACTTCAACCAACCCTAGGCAGCTTTGTTTAGCTAGCTACAATGATTGGTATGTGTAGCACCCAATGAGGATCAAGATCTTTAGAGTAGGCATATATTCAACCCCTCCGCTACGATCCGGATGTGGCGTCAAGTCAATGTTGAAGCAAATAGGAATTTAGCGTCTTCCTTCTCGCAGACTTGTTTCCTAACTAATACTAAAGAACCCTATTTGCCCTGCTATTTATCAATAGCTGGGAGAAAGTAAAGTCTTCATGCCTTCCCCAATGAAATAAACGCGAAGTGAAAGTCAAACAATTTCCTCCAGGATTTGAACTCTAGTCACCGATTCCATACCCTCCGACGATAAACGTTAGCGAAAGCGTCCTCTTAAAACATTATAGTCGTAATCCTATTTGCCCAGCTATTTATCAATAGTTGGGAGAAAATAAAGTCTTCATGCCTTCTCCAATGAAATAAACGCGAAATGAGGGTCAAACAATTTCCTCCAGGATTTGAACTCTGGTCACCGATTCCATACCCTCCGACGATAAACGTAAGCGAAAGCGTCCACTTAAAACATTATAGTCGTAATAATCACTAAGATTAGCTCTCAAATTAATATTTCAAGATCTGGTTCACTCTGTCGTAATATAACTGTTATTTCAAATTTTTTCATAAAAATTGCGAAAATCTTGAACTCGTATCACTGTATTTGAAATCAGTCTGTATATGAGGACGGACGAGATCTTTAATTATCTTGTTTTATGAATTTTCCTTGTCGGATACTAATTGTAATTAGCAGGACGTCGTTTAATTATGTGAGCTTGGTAAATTATGGCATTTAAATTCACTTGTCCATAATTATTATAAGTAAATGAATTCTTAGTGCGTTTCCACTGTGCCACAATTTGTTCGGAAAGTTTTCCAATGCTTTTAATCTTCATATTCCTGATAATAAAAATTCACAGGAGACTGAAAAACGTTCAAATCTTTGATAATAGAAATCTAACGTTCATCTTGGATTTCTTTATTTTGTCGTTCATCTTTGATCTCCAATGAAAAATTCCTACCATTTGGTTTATTTGAAGTTTTAAAGTAAAATATGTATTTTTTACAAGAATTTTGGGAATGGTATCCAAGCATCAATTATGCTTCTATTCAAAAGCAGCAACTGGGAAAACAAGAGTCGTGTCGTCACTGAACTTTTTCTCAGATAATGACCCAGAGGGTTAATCATAAGTTCGCGGCCAGAGCATTGAATATTTTGATTAGATTATATTAATTTCCTTTTTGTTATTTTGTTTATCAGAATAGCTGTTGAAGTTTAGAGATTTCCGCAAGACACCTCTGAGTTGGCACATACCACACTTGTTTTGGGGAAATAGTCTTTTACTGTTTTTTTTTTTTTTGTTTTTTTTTTGGCTCAAGACGTAAATTTTCTCTGAACTGGGTGTTTCGTCAAGAGCTTCCATTTATATTTGAATATTTGTTAAACCATGAATTCATCGTATATTCCTTCGTGATCAGTGATTTTGTTATGTCATTAAGTCTTTTTCTCTCAGCTGATAAAAAAAAGGATTTCACCACACTATTGCACAACTTTCTTATCGATTATAAGTGACATATCTTTTATTTTCACTCCAACCCAAAATTTCCCGGTCGGCTGCAATTGTAGAATATGCCGACTGCGTTACTGCAGTGAGGCAAGACCCCCACAAAGAGTGTCCTGAATATAACACTAAACACTTTGATCGTGATCATTAAATAGCAACAATTATCTGCCCATGTCATTATTTGTTTTAGATAAGAATACTTGAAACTATACAACTGTGGGCTAATTATTTACACTAAGATACTTGATGTCATATCATCATCATCATCATGTCGCGCCGCCTGCGCGGATATCCCTGACCGTCTCTCGCCATTTCTCCCTATCATTCATCGCCTCCGGCAGGTCTTCAGGATTACAACCCGTGTCCTCACATAGCTGCTGTATGTAAGTTCGTGCTGGTCGTCCTACTCTTGCACATCCATGAGTGGGGGTCCACAGGAGTACATCGCTTATGAGCTCGTCCTTGCTTCTCCAGCAGTGTCCTGCGTGTCTGGTTCGTCGAACTTGTATAGTTTTTGTGATGGGGGGCAAGTGTCCGTATAGTTGGAGTCTCGTGGGGTGTTGTCGCCAGGACTTGTTTAATACTGCTCTCAACATTCTTGTGTAATTTCCGTCCAGCCTCCTCTCCAGCCGCTTCGTAAGCGTCCATGTGGTGCATCCATATAGCAGTATCGACACAACCGCTGCCTGGAAGAAACTGCGTTTCATTTTATCTGTTAGGTCCGACTTCCATATGATCGAGAGCCTATCGATAGCTGTCCATGCCTTCGTCAGTCGTGTGTCGATGTCCTTCTCGGTTGATGAGACGCTGCTTCCTAGGTAGGTGAATTTGTCGACTAGTTTCAGAGAGGCTCCGTCTAGTGTGGCAATGTTGCCTGTTTGGTTGTAACACATATATTCGGTTTTGTTTGCATTGACATGTAGGCCAATGCCAGCTGCAGCTCGTTCCAGACTATGTAGTAGTGTCTCTGCTTGATTAGGCGTATTCGCTAGTAACGCCAAGTCATCAGCGTAGTCGGCGTCCGTGATTGTTTTTGCGGGGTAAAACATCTTGAGATCCAACAGCACAAAATGTAAATGTACCATGAACGCAGTTACCATATTTCAGGGCATGAATTAACACTAACCGGTTTGACATGCCATTAAAATCAATCAATCAATCAATCCATCGAATCATCACTTCTTTTTTTCTTTTTGACTACATGATACATACGGTTTTTGTAAGATGACCTAAAAGCCTATGTTCTTACAAAATATTTTGGCAACATAAGTATGATTAATTTCAGAAATAACCATTTTCTTTCTCATAGGAAACCTAAAATATCTCAAGACCTCAGGAAAGCTTTCCATCCAAAGTTTTATTATTAGAATAATAATAATAATAATAATGTGGATATTAGTTTCGACTGTTAAATAATTATTGCCAAAATTTACTATAATTAATTTAATGTGGATGAACAAGCGTCATGAATATAATCAAAACAGCAGAGATATCTAACTGTCTTGAATAATGGCAATACTCATTTCAGGAAGACTTTGAAGAGGTGTCCTCGTGGCATAATGCTTAAAACGCTGGACTGCGGAATCGTAGTAAGTAAGTTCGAACTCAAGTCGCGCTATTACATTCACTTTCAGACAAATACCCTTGAGAAAGGTATGAACCCTATAATCCTCCCAGCTATGGGTTAAATATTACTACTCTTCTTCTAGATGGGTGGATTCGACATTAAGAAAAAAAAAAGGCGGTTGATAAGCCAATAAGCAAGAATTCTTGGAAGATTTGAATGAACACCGATCGAAATAAAATGTCTGAAACGAAAACTTCGGATACTCTTGGAAAACACTCACAAGAGAGATTCTTAGTAATTTAATCAATAAAGTTGTGAGTTACGAAACAGAGAGAGAAAGAGGAATGAAGGGAGTCCTATTTTCTTTCATATGTGAATTAATTAAGTTTAACGTCATACCTATCCGTCCAGGGTTATTTTATGATCAGAGGTTAGAGAATTGCATTTATTGTACAGTTAAACTTATAATTATTGTGTTGTTTCTTTTTAGTTATTTTGTCACAAAGTTCTATGATATGAAGTATTCCTATCTAGCAAAAATAATCTGCATATGGTTTCGAGTATTCCTATCTCATACTAATAACTGAATTGTTTCAAGTAATCATTTCTCATTATTAACAGTCATTTTCTATATTCAGTTAAACAACTTCACGTTTAACGTAGAAGGACTAAATATAGCGTGTCTGACGTAGCCTAACCAACGCAGCAATATCGTGAATATCAACAGATGATATACTCTTCAAATACAAGACGAACCCAGTTGTTTCAAAATACAAAAGAGTTTATATCTGACTAAACATTTCACAGAGTAGTTATCGAAACACGAGAGAGACATAGTAAAATGTTTCTACTGTTGTGTCATAGAAACGATATCAGACACATTAGCGGCAGACAAAAGAAACACCCGACCCCAATTCTTTCTCGCCTCTCGCCTCCAGAGGGATCTGACCCTAACTGACCGCCTTTCCTCAGAACTAGACTGTCCCGACTGCAAACTATTATTTAATTAAAAAAAATAGTTTCTCTTATATCATATACCTCTATTATTTCATCAGCTAATCATGATAAGCACACGTGTCTTTAACCTTTATGCATGACTTCATCACCCAAGCCATTCACCGTTTTCAATTTGTTTACTTTCCAATATCCGGCATTAACCTAAGATTTCAAAAACAATTTGTCAACTTTGTAAACTTGTCAACTTGAGACACACGCACGCATATAATTTTTGCGATAACCTACACTTACATTTAAATCTTCCAGTTACTGTTTATTGATACAAGTAAAATAATTACCTAATAAAGTGTCATTTTTAATTATATTATATGATTAACTTATAAATAGCCTTAGTAAGCAATAATAGCTTTAAGTTACTATTCTTAATACTGTGGCACGATAATTGGCATTCGTTTATGTGGGTGAGCGTGTGTGCCAGTCAGAGGATCCCTTTGTCTTTTTTGGCACTAAACCCACACAAAGGGAGTGCATACGAGATTACATACGAGCCCGGAAGAAGACGAGGGGAGGCAAGGTCCCAAGGCATGGATCAGAAGAAGGCAGTCAACATAAGTGGGCAGTCAAGAGAAGAGTGCAGGAGCTAGGGTCTGGGGACTCAGAGGCTGGGTTGGCTAACGTGAGAGGATGAGTCAGCGTTCTTGGTGGCTATTTAGGAGTTTCGCTCGAATACACGCTGGCGATAGCCCACAGATGCACAGAAAGCTACACAAAAGTGTTACAAACTTCTCCCTTCTTGTGTTTGGAGCTAACCTAAGTCTGTGATTGTTTGTTCTTCTTTTCTTCCACCTCTCGATTGTGTATGTTGTGTCTTGTGTGTTTCTTAAGAAATGTTAAATGCCCTGGCCGGAGATGAGAGAAACCACTAGACCAGTGGATGGCCACGAGTGGATTACGAGGTTGAGATAGTGGGGGTCGGCCAGCGGGCATATTGTCACAACACAGAGGATTTTCATAAAGATTTGTATAAAGTATTACAAACAGTTATATGATTTCAAGTAATTAATAATATTCCTTAGTAAACAATTATAGCTTCAAGTAACTATTCTTAATACAAAGGATTTGCATAAAGATTTCTATAAAGTATTCCACACACTTATATTGTTTCAAGTAATTAATAATATATATTAGTAAACATTATTATATTAGTAGAATGTAATAATAATAATAATATATCTTAGTAAACAATTATAGCTTCAAGTAACTATTCTTAATACAAAGGATTTGCATTGAGATTAGTATACATTTTTACAAACAGTTATATGGTTTTAAAGTAAGTATTAATAATAAACCTTAATAAACAATTATAGTTTTAAGTAACTATTTTTAATCCAAATAATTTATGTGATAAGAAATATTTCAATCAAATACAAATAATTTTAAACTAATGTATTCGACACATGGGATCCTAACGGGTCCTGCAACTCCAGGTCAGAGTGTACATAAGAGTAATGACGAGTACGCAACATTTTTCAATGCTCCAGGATAAACCCTAACCATTAAATACAGTTTAATGTCATAACCAGGATACTCGTTGGGGGAACTTTTTTCATCTCTGAGGAGAGGAGATGCAGTCAAGGCCCTACCAACCGGTTAATTTATATTTGGAGGGTAATAAAGACATTAGTAAATAATGATGACCATCGTTTATTCCACCCGGAAGTGTTTACTGCTATGCAAATGTTAAAAGTGATTGACATGAGAGTCTGCATTTGGTAAAAGAACCAACCATTACTTAAAGATTACGACTGACTTTTAACCGTTCTTTTCCCTCTCCTTTTATTTTTCATTCGTTTATCTTATGAATTGACAAAAGTTTTTTTTTTGTCGGCACAAATTGCTTCTCGTACGTCTTACTGTTATATACTCATCTACAGCATCACAACGACAATAAATAAACAGACGCACGCAGAAAGACACAGGAAGACTTCTTTAACAAAATATTACCTCTCACTTTATTGCAAGGGTTCGAAAGGGTTGTTCATGGTTTGCGTGTGAGAGGGAGCTGAGGACCGAACATAAACAGTAATATTTTGACCCCACTGTTATGACCGTAACGTTGCGTCTTTCTCGTTCTTTACTGCTGCTCAACCGGAGGCCTAGGGGCTCACTCTGCTGGATGCTGGCTTTCTTTATTGCATCGTATCAGCATCTTCTCTGGACCCCAAACTCCATCGGGGTTTCCGAGGGCCCCCTCGGTCGGGTGTGGCTTTCCCTACCACACCTCTCTCCGACTGTCTGGAACTTTACTGGTAACTGCTCTGGCTCGTCGAACTCAACTGAGTTATATAATCGTTCGACGCCCACTCGATCTTTGAAATCGAATGTTTAATCGTCATCAAGCGGAAATAACTGTCATGCAGTTCAGAGGTCACTCTCTTCCGGTGCATCACTCTGTAGTGTACAATGGGAATTTTTTTTTAGCTCGTCCCATTTCATCAGCCAATTTCCGCCCACGCGATTTCCTCTCATAACTGCTATTAGAATGTGTCACTTCCTTCCGGTGCATTACCTTGAATGGCATTTTTGGCCAGGTCAAAAGGTCAAAACATAACAATACTACGTAGCAACAGACCCTAATCGTTTTTTATGATAATGTTTCGTATCTTCCGAAACCTTCAAAGTTTTTCGAGAATGTATATAAGATAATCGCATACGAGGGGAAACGAGATGTTTTATTCATTTTAGGACGCTAGTCTGAACACCAATATTTCTCATTTTGTGCGATTAATAGGATTCCCTAAACTTTTCTGGATCAACCGAGAAAAAGGATTTGAACGCTCATCTTTAAACGATTTTCCTGTTTCAATTCAATACTGCTTAATCTACTTGAAGATGTTCCTTTATTTTCAATGCAATAGAAAAGTTCAGGAAAATTGATATGTTGGCTACAGCAAATGTGATACAGATTTTCTTAATGATATATATGAACAGTATCCCATCTTGTATATATATAGATACTTCCAACGAGAATACTTAGGAGTCGGCAAAAACTATAGCCAAATACTCAAAACTTATTTAGCGCAGACAGCTGTGGCTGCATATTACGTTGCCTACATCTCTGCAGAGAGGTAAGACTCCCCTGATAAGTGTCCTGTTATATGACACTAAACAATCTGAGGATGAGGCTCTAGTAATGCTGGAGCTTTGGGGAACATGGAGCACATTGAATTATTTGAAATAGAACAGTTTGATCTTTTAAATGAGTGTAAAAATTACTTGTGTTTAATTGAATTGTTACTGATATATATAACAATACTTGGAACTATGTGTGTTCGAACGAATGAGTAATGTTTAATAGAAAAATCAGTGTTAAATAGCAATGTTTTGTAACCTGTTCACTATCTTTAAACAAATGATTAATGTTGAATACAAAAATTAATGTTAGGTGGAAATACTTCAAACCATTTAACTGTGTAGAAAAACAGCAAAAAAAAAAAATTGAGCAAAAAAAAACTGTGTGCAAAAAAATATGCTCAGGTTCATTTTAAAAATTTTAACGAGAAAATTATAAATCATATATTTGATATGTAAGTGTAAATAGGATTTTACATTAAATAACCTACAATTTCACATTAAATAACCTACAATTTCGCATTAAATAACCTACAATGGTTGATATGCCATGATACCAACCCATCTCAACCCCTGGCGAATGAAATACTATCTATGTAAACCAATGCCAAAAAAAATGGCGATTTTGAAAAATGTATTCCTGTAAAATGGCTCAAAACAATGTTTATAAACATAACGTAACATTATACGCATGTTTGGTAATTATTCATAATTACCGACTTCAACAAACTGCACAGTGACTATAACGACAAACGATTGGTCGGTTGGATTTCATGGCATATCAATCTTTGTAGGTTATTTAACGCCCAAACCATTTTATTCAAATAGTCAGTTCTTTTTCAAACAATTCAGTTTAGCATGAATACACAGTTTAATTATCAAAAACATTTTTATTTCAAGCTATTCAGTTTACTCAAACATTTCTAATTCAGCCAATTCAGTTTAGTATCAGTGCAGATTTTGTTTGGTTTCTTTATTTAATGGCATGTCAACCTTTGTAGGTTATTTAATGCCAAAGCCATCCTCCTAGAAGAATAGTAGTGGTACTATTTAATCCATAACTGGGAGGATAAGGGGTCCATACCTTTCCCATGGGTATTTGCCCGAAAGTAAACGTAATAGCGAGACGAGAGTACGAACTCGCTTACTACAATTCCGCAGTTCATCGTTTTAACCACTACACCACGAGGACACCCCCACAGATTTTCTTTACACACAAATGTCAAAACAGTTCTATATTAAACAATTCAGTTGAGTTTAAGTACAGTTTCAATGTCAAAAACAGTTCCATTTCATACAATTGACTTTAGTTTAAGCACGCAGTTTAAATGTAAAGTTTAAATGTACAGTATAATTTTCAAAAACATTTCTATTTCAAGCAATCCAAGTTAGTCAAACAGTTCTAATTCAAACAATTCAATTGTGTATAGGTATGCCGATAGTTCTTTTTAACCCATAGATCTGGCCCCATCAGGTCTTACCACTCTGGGCCAGTGTGAACCTGGGAGCAATGGCAAGGAAGCGTTGCTCTACATTCCCGAAAGCTCTATAACCACTGGAACCCCACCATGAGTTTGTTTAGTGTCATATCCAGGACACTCATTGTGGGGTTACCTCTCTGCAGACATGCATTTGGTGTATTCTACAAAAATGACAAACGAGTCAAGGATACTAGTTCATTTACATCAGTGTATTGAACGTTTTATGTCTACTATAGCAATAAAATGTTTTATACATAGATATAAATGAACTATAATTCTCAACTCAGGTGTCATCATAGTCATATGGTATTGTTGTTGTTGTCGTTGGTAATTTTCTTGGAAATTCAACCCGTTTATACAATGCACGGATTTAGATTAACACGCGTCGAAAAGAATAAATGTACAATTATAAGTTCACCGAGAAAAAAAAGTTAGATATAAAAAAAAAAAAGATTCCTCATTCATTCCCTTTTTGACGCGCGTCAAGCAACGATCTTCATTTATTTTTCTCAGATTGGATAACCTTTAGTTGGTTTATTACACATCAGTCTGAAAGAAAGGAATACTTGCAGTAACATAACGCTTGTACCCGTTCATTACTAACATAATCAGAACGGGCTCCCATGAAACACCTAAATAAGTCCGAGGGATGCAACTGTACCATACCCATACATGAATATGGGAAACGTATATAGAATGTTCAGAACATGTATTCATAGAACATAGGAATCCCGAAATACGAAAAACACCTACCACTTCTTAGTTCAGGTACGAAACTTTTTAGTACCTTTGAGTTTAAAAGGTTTTTCGACATAAGGAGAGAGAGAGAGAGAGGCACAATCTTTCTATGCTGGATTTTCCATCTGCACCCCCCACCAACACGTGTGGCACTCGCCACGAGGCCACTGTGAGGTAGCGAATGTCACCCTTCTTCTTCGGACCGCAAGACTCAACTCCGACTTTCTTCAAAATCTTACACGCACGCTTCCGGTGCATGACGTCATTCACATCCCCTGGTCCTGGGATTTTTATTTTGACATCTGTGAACGACACATCCTCCCCGCGCCCGTGTTAACATCTGCGCTCAAGTTTGCACCTAATCAACCCATCTGCTGAGCCGAAAGGTTCTCAGCCTAACTAAACCCAAAGGCAAGATATATAAAACGAAATCCCTCGGCTATTATATTACATAACGGCCAGAACATTGTGAATACAACAATAAAGCTGAATGCAAAACTTCGAATACTCTTAGTGATAAAAATGATAAGGTTTTATGTAGATAGATAATATGTTTGCTTTCGGTAAAATAGTTTTAAGCTTGGCAATTTTGCATCAAAAATTCTATTTATCAAGAACTTTATGTGACATGAGCAATTTGTACACGGTCGTATGTTTTCAAACAACTAATTATCATAATCCTTAGCGAATGATTGAACAAATCTATTTGACCCATAGAGGGGAGCCTAACAGATACAACCACTCCAGGTTAGAGTGGACATGGGAGTAATGGTAATACAGGAAAATTCCACATTCCCTAAAACTCCAAACTCCCTAAAAAGTCAGAAACTCACTATCAGATGCAGTTTAATGTCTCATCCAGGGCACTCATTGGCGAGATCGGGAAAGACCTACTGCAGAGTCGGTCGGGGAAGACCTGCTTCCGAATGATTACAAAGAAATACTGCAGAGACGGTTGAGGAAGACCTACTGCAGGGATGCAGAATGCAACCCGAGTCGACAGAGACTGAACAACATGAGAGGACTTGAGAGTAAAATCTTAACGAAGAAAAAAGATCTTTGAAATCATTTAGAACACTTTCAGCACATCTTATTTTGAATCTTGAACTTACGCTGGAGGGTTGCTTTGTAATTCTGTAAGAGTCTGTTCTGTAGCTGAACGTCTTTCTGTCGATTTACCTTGCAAAACTCGATGAAGGAAGAGTTTGACATCAAGTAGGTTTCCTTCAATATCATTCTCATCGAACCAGAATTTATAATGATTCTTAACAAAACCTAACAGGCCAGTCACAACTTGATAAACTTAGATTTTGCCATCTTTCCATCTAATTCTAACGATAAAATTGTCCATTACGTCAGCTAAATCTATAGTGGCTACCATCTGTACGAATTTAAACAAATTAAGCCACCTGATAATTTTTACCTATTTACGTTCGGGTACATATAATCCGGGTATTCTGCAGCACTTGCCAACAGAGCGGTTGGATATAATATTAGATACGTTAATAACATTGAATTGCTATATTATTTCACAGCTTTTGTTAAGATGTTTTTACATATTTTTTTTAAATTTTTCCTCACTTGATACAATAAAGCTTAATTTCAATAAGCCCAGTGTGCCGGGGCTGAAGAATAAAACGACTTGCATCTCTGCAGAGAGGTAAAACTTCACCAATGAATTCCTGTATATGACATTAAACTCTCTGATTCTGATGCTTCGGCCTTGGCGATTTGGGAAATGTGAAGTACACCTTTATTGCCATTGCTCCCAGGCCCACTCTGATCCTATTTACGGTTCAAATAGAACTAGCTATATGCAAACAAATGGCTGATGTTAAATTGTGATTTCAAACACTTTAAACCATTTAACATTGAGCTAATAATAGCTCAGATTCGTTTAAGAATGTCAACAAAATGTGTTTACAAATCATATATATGTATATATTTGATACATATGTATAAACTGGAAAGGGCATTAAATGACCAACAATAGTTGATATGCTATAAAACCAAACCAAAACGAATCGATCAATTTTAATCATTTTTTTTTTCTGAAATATTTCATTAACGAGTCTTGAAAATTACAGCAACTGCCTAAATAGATTGCCTTGAAATGACCTGGGAATCTTCGAAAGGAGATTAGTTGAACTCTCTCAATGGTTTGCTGCTTTTGGTTGGTTGGTTGGTTAGTTTTGGCTCGGTGGTTGTGTTTAACGGCATATGAACCCTTAAAGTTTATTTGATGCCAAATTCTGTTTATATTCATAAATATACTTTTATGATCGGAAAGATTGATTTAGACCCATGCCTTTATGGTCAATCATACTAAACTTATTGTTTAGTTTAATATGCATCCCATCAGGAACTTCCTGGCAAAATACTCAATAGAAAAATGTCACAGACAGCATTGATAGTAATAAGAACCCTGCATTAAACATAAAAGTGGACATTGTCTTTAATGGTCATCATTTGACCGAAAGAATTACAACGAATAATCAGACTGGGTAATGTCATTGGAGATTTATGCAGTCGCAATGAATAATGAGCAATCTAGTGAAACGTTGCTGTTGATGCTTCATTGACGAGACGTAAATATGAGACCCGACACTAATGGCGACTTGGGCGCTGGGAAATGATGATAGGTTGCGTATGAGGAAAAGAAGACTTAATAAAAGGTAAGGAGACACTCAGCAGGGCAATCAAAAAACGGCCAAGTGACCGTTAGTATTTGGGAAAATGATTGTGAATGTGTCATTTGGAACGTCTTTCTCAAGAATCTAAAAGCATCGATAATGAAAACCAGAAAATTATATAATGACAATTACCGATATCGTTTTTAAGACAGCTGTTTAGCAAAAGGTCATTATCATTTTTATTATATAACTTGGTAATGTCCATTGGAGGATAGAGTGACAACAAGTTCTTTAAATCTGTTACAATCTTAGCTTTTACAATTATTTTAAGTCTTTTAAAATGTTATTTCAGTTCCTTTTTTCTTTCGAATACATTTGTCCCAGTTCCCAGTGTCTTAATCATTATCCGCGACTCTGTGGTTTTCGTATTCCCGAATAATTGCTGCTCTCAGGCAAGGTCTCTGTTTTTTCATTTGGTATTATTCATTATGTCAGAGTCATTTTTTTTCTGTTAATATTTTTTAAAAAAAGTAAAGTTGGCGACCTTAGTCGTGGGTGACCCGAAGGATCCCTTTTCAATAGCTACTACACCGAGGTGTAGGAAAGGGCGCTACTCCATTCCCTGGATTGCCCCACTTTGCCCTTGATCCTTACCTTATAATGGTGAGTGTTAAGGCAGCATCAAGTACCATTTTTTGAGTTTTTGGTATGACTCGACCTGGGATTGAACCCCAGTCTCCATGAATATTGGCGAACACCCTACTCATTAGGCCAACGAAAACCACTCCGCACAAACAGGATGTGAGCCAAAGTCTATTTTTGAGCCACGTTTAGCAGGTTTGTATTCAGAGTTTTCCTTCTCTTTGATGGGTCGTCATACCAAGGTTAAAGACCCAGTCTTCCTTAATATTCGCCAATAGCTGGAGAAAGAATAGTCTGATTCGTACCTTTTCCAATGTCAATAGCGCAACGTGAAAAGCAAACAACCTCGTCTAGGATTTGAACTGGGGTCGTCGGGTCCATTTCAAAGACGATAACGATTATATCATTGGTACCTCCACTGGCTTATTTAAATGTAAGGATGGAACTACTGGACACCCTGTGAGGTTCGAAGTCCAACTTCTTTACAATAAACAATGAGATCAGGTTGCTTGCCAAGACCATTCGTCTAAGATATTCCTTTCTTTAAACCAAATAGATTTTCTTTTCTGATATGAATAGTAATATATGACTCTGAGAGAAGCTGGTTGTGTCAGGAACACCTGGATCGAGTGCATTGTTACAGAAAAGACGATTTTCAGCGTGCTGTGGTGCACGGGGTTTGCTCCAGGCATCCGGGTGTAAGAAGCAAGAAACTGACAGATCGAGTTTCAGGTGCCTGGGTGTCGTAAAAGTTGAGTAAAACTGACACACAGTTATAGTGTGGGACGGTTCTGTAGAGACTCATGCTGTCCAGTATTGTGGACGTGCAATTTCGAGGAAAGAAATTGGATTAGCATTTATCAACCATGTACATTACCGTACGAAACCGACAATGCTTAAATATTTAATCCTAAAAATTACTGTTTTATGATAATCTCTGACAAGATCGTTTGCTTTTTGGTCATTTTTTTACTCGAGCTTGAATATTAAATCTAACTCGGCCTCGAAATGTTTTGCCGCTCAATAAGTTCTAAACCAAAAATGTATTAATATTAATGAAAGTTTCAGCAGTTATTTTCTACATCTAAAATAAATTCTAGCTATTAGGATCCTAAACCATCACACTCATAATGGATAAATTGGTGTTTGTTTGGATTTTATGGCATATCAACCTTTGCAGGATATTTAATGCTAAATCAATGTTGATGCAAATAAACTGTTCTATTTCAAACCATTCAGTTTAGCATAACGACACAGTTTAATTGTAAAAAAACATTTCCATATCATGCATTTGAATTTACTCAAACAGTTTTCTTTAAAAAAAAATAGTTTGATATAAGTATAGTTTTTTTTTTACAGAAAGTCAACTGTCAAAACCGTTCTATTTCAAACAGTTCAGTTTTGCGTAAATACAGTTTCAATGTCAAAAACTGTTCTATTTCAAACAATTCAGTCACGCATACAAAAATATTTCTATTTCAAACAATTCAGTTTAGCATAAGTACACTGTTTAGTTTTATTTGACCCATAGATAGGACCCTATCAGATGCTACCACTCCAGATCAGCGTGAACCTGGGAGCGATGGTAATGAAGGAGTACTCCGCATTCCCCAAAGCTCCAGCATTACTGGAACCTCGCCATAAGATGGTTTTGTGTCGTAATCCAGGACACTCTTTGGAGGCGTCTTACCCTTCTACAGAAAAGCAGTTTGTGTATTCTACAGCTCCAGCCGACAGGGCAAGTTGAACTGGTGTGTTATAATTATTTATCATATTTACCCAACCCCTCCGCTCGGGCAGGGTATAACACAAGGTCAGTTTTTTAAGCGGAGTTTAACAGGTTTGAATTCAGTTTTCCTTCTCCTAGACTAGTTGCCTCACCAAGGCTGAAGAACCTAGTCTGCCCTACTATTTACCCATAGCTGGAGGGAGAATAATTGGATTCATACCTTTCCCAAGGGTATTAGTGCTATGTGAAATGCAATCAGTCCAGGATTTGAACTCGTGTCGCCGTGTCCATCATCTGAGACGATAACCATTACACCACGGGCACGTGTGTTATAATCATTTATGGATATCTTGGTCGTAAGGTTATATTTTGAATAAAAACTATTCCATTTTAAGGACACAGCAGTTGATTAGAAGAGTGAACACATTCTTGTAACTAGTTTCCGTATCCTCAAGAAAAGACAAATATAATATGCCTGAAAATGTTTGTAGAATTTCTTGGCTTAAACATCGTCGTAAGAACATCTGTAAAACAGAGTAGTTCCACTGTAAAATTAAGTTCATCAGCAATTGATAATGACTTTTTTCAGAGTTAGAGATAATCTTAATTTTCTAGTGAGTATATCATCTTAGCTTGGTGCAACTCCTACTCCAGCGCCTCTTTGCCATGTAGTTTTAGAACTGTCTGCTCGATAGCTATGGTAACCGGTGGTACTCCCTAGTTAGCCCAATTAAGCTACACAGGATCTTAACTACCAACCCTACGGAAAGACTTATTCCTAAACATGAGCACAAGATCTTATTCGCTAGAAGTATATGATGAAAACTCTGTGGGTAACAATGGCCTGCTGGGGTTACGTTAGAAAAAGTTGAAACAAAACAAAAAAGAATTAGTCTCGCAACCAAATTACCAACCTCACGAAAAGGACTGATTTACTAATACGAGCTTATGGTCTTATTCGCTAGAGGTTTGATATGGCTAAACTCTAAGGGTAACAATGGCCTACTTACCAAGCCAGCACGGTTTCGTCAGAAGCAGCTAAAACAATGCAAAGAAATAAAATTGGTTTCGGTAACCTGAGAGACAACTGGTCAATTCTTTGATGGCGGAACTAAAGCTGTGCGTCCTGGCCACAGGAAGAGCAAAACTTCTCGCTGTAATGGAGGAAATGCAAGTGCTACGTACATGGACTCTGCGAAACACGTCGGAAGGAAGAACTGAACGCGTGAGGGATTGATTGAATCGCTGTGAGCTTGGGTAAGTCAAAGAGAGTGAGAGAGAGAAAGGGTGTGTGTGTGTGTGTGTGTGTGTGTGTGTGAGAGAGAGAGAGAGAGAGAGAGAGAGAGAGAGGTTGTGGCGTAGCCTTCATCATAAGCTGGCAATGGATTGCAAAAGATATTTTATTCAAAGTTTTGCCATCACATGTATGGATTTAAAACCTCTAAGTGTCTGAGACTGCCTTAAGATCCCTTAAGATAGTCCAGGCATGCGCTCCCACCAGTGCAAGTGAGAACGATTAAATGGATCAAAAGTTAGAGGAACTGCAGGCTAAAATACCCACGTTCACTATGAGTAATATGTCAGAAAACTTGGATAAAGAGAAAGAGAGAGAGGTGAAAGAGGAAAAAGTTTAGTTAACAAAACTGAGGCGAAGACGCTGTATATCAGAACTAGTCTGTTCTGGGAAAGACTTGGAAAGCGGTGGATTTGGGTGAACCCTAATGTGCAGTACCGTAATAAGACTATATATTGGTAGACAAAC
The DNA here is from genome assembly GCA_963585895.1 of Sepioteuthis lessoniana. Taxonomy (NCBI): domain Eukaryota; kingdom Metazoa; phylum Mollusca; class Cephalopoda; order Myopsida; family Loliginidae; genus Sepioteuthis; species Sepioteuthis lessoniana. The sequence goes on along the minus strand of OY757923.1, from coordinate 64,428,918 downwards.
GGCGTTTACGACAGAAAGTTATTGCAATCCGTCTACTTAACACCGATAGCGATCATCACTTACTATGTGCATAGATCATGATCATAAAAAGCGAACTCAATTTATACGACAGACAATCATCCTGAATCTTTTCACTGCATATCTCGAAATGGTCATCCAAACCAATTATTTAGAGGGTTGCGTCCACACCAGCTGAGAGTGATTAATTCATCTTCGATCTGCAGATTATCTGCTTATCGTTGAAATGACTAATCAGGTAGAAGCATGGCTGACAGTGTTGAAAAATCGAAGTTCGGCCATTGGCCTGAAGATAAATCACATGAAAACTAAATCCATGCCGACCGAAGACGTACCACATGGCTGTATAATGATGGGAGGCAATGAAATCAGGGAGGTGAAGGATTACGACGGATAATGATTATGTACCGAGATATATATGCAGAAATCGAGCGGAGATAAAGGTCCGGTGGGAGCCATTGACTCAATGAAAAATGTGCTTGGGAAAAATCTGAGCTAGACCCTATACGCCAATCTGATAAGTAGCATCGTTTTGCCTGTAAGAGAAGAATATTCAATAATGAGGAAGGAAGAACAGAGACTGGTTCTGGCACATAGGGCTTTGGAATGGTCCGTACTGAAAATACTGTTGTGTTAACACACTCGAAGCTGCGGTAGTTCGGAAAGGAATCAGAGCGAAGGATGTTAGTAAAGTAAAGATGGCTACTGTAGTCGAGGGCGACCTGGAGGTTCTCTTTTCAATAGCTACTGGATTGTAGGAAAGGGTACTACTGCTTTCTCTGCATTGCTCCACTTTACCCTTGTTACGTGCATTACATTGCTGAGTGTTAAGCAAGGAGATATCAAGTACCATTTTAAAAGTATTTGGTATGACGTGACCTGGGACTGAATCCAGGTCTCCCGGATCATTGGCAAACACTCTACCCACAGGGGTTAATGAGCCGGATTGTAACTGCAATGTATTCATAGAGGAGATATTTTTGTCCGAGTTTGCTACATTTACTTATAATGTGACAGCTTCATATTTGTCACCACGTAATCTAAGCTTAAAACTCTATTGCATTTCATCAATTTTTGCTTTAATGTAAGTGGCGCCTTTGGCATTGTTTTGTACTTCCATTAAAAGTGATTCTGTTTCCCCCTTAAGGTTTCCCATTAGAAGCTGTGTTCACATCTTCTTGTGAGCGATCTTGCCAGTTTGTCACTTGAAATATCCATACAGTGGTTTTTCATTCCACTTCTGATTCCCAGTTTTTGTTGTATAGTTTTTTCTTATGTTGTCAATGTGGTTACTGTCCGCGATAATAAGTCTTTCTTCGTTCATGTTAAGGCAATCTTCGAGTCGATGTATTGATGCATCGACGCAATCATCAGTCCAAAGGAGCACTCTTCCTTTTCTCGACATATATAATCGGTATTATAATTACTCCTTGCGAGTTTTTCACATCAGTGTTATTAGCTGATGTTATTTCACAGGAGTTTGAGTGACAGCAAGTCTCCTAACGTCTCCAGGACGCTTCTCAGTATTCTGACCGAACCCAATAATGCAGTAGTTTGGATGGTCTCCACTAGTTCTTTTATTTCCAAGTCTTCCAGTCCCTTTATTAGTCCTTCGGCGTCTGTACCAAGAACTCCAATTATAATTGGTATAAACGTGAACTTCATGTTGCACAGTTTTTTTTTCAATTCCTTAGTAAAGTCAAGGTATTTATCCTTCTTTTTCCCTTTCTTTAATTTTACTCTGTGGTCAGCTAAGTCCACAATTCTGCATGTTCTTTTTTTTTGTTGTTGTTTATAATAATGCCTGGTCGTCTGGCCGATATTGAGAGATCCATTTGTATCTCAAACTCCCAGAGAAGTTTGTGTGTCTCATTCTCCAGAACAGATTCTGGATTGTGCAAATTCAATTTGCTCGTATGGTCAAACTGCTATGTCTTGCACAATTGTCAGTTGATCAATTTATCCACCCATTCGTTTTTAATCTTAAACTCTTTCTGTGTTAATTTGTTGCATTCGCTTATTATATGATTGATGGTTCTGTCTCTATCACGACGTAACTTACATTTGCTGTTTTGTTGCGTCTTATCTATTCTTGCTTTGATATGTTTGGCCCTTATAACGTTGTTTTGTGCTGCTCTCAGGAGATATTTTGTTTTTCTCTCAAGGTTTCCGTTTCATAGCCAAGTCAAAGTTTTCTCGTGTGAGATGTTGCTTTTTAGTCGCTTAAAACGTCGTTAGAGTTGTTTTTCTTCCCACTTTTGCTGTTTGTATTATCATTTCACTCCTTAAATTTTTTTAAAAAACCAGCTTCAATTCGAGCTTATCGAAACGAAGACTGAGTAACAGCAAGTTTCCTCAGGTATCCCTCGCTCTTCTAGATATTCTTGTTAATCATAACAATGCAATGGTATGTATGGTCTTGATTCCTCTCCTAATTTTCAATTACTCCTGTATTCTTTTCAGTTATTTGGGGGCCGCTCCAAGTGCACTAATTACAATTGGTTTAACCATTACTCTTATGTTCAAAAGATTCATCAGCTCTCTAGCAAGATCAAAGTTTATATTTTTGCTTTCTTTTACTTGAAATCTGTCGCCTGCTAGAACAACAAAATCCCCGAGGACGCATATATTTTCTTCTTGTTGATTTTTATTTGGTTTTGTCTTATGTTCGGTATCAGATGATCTGTTATTATAAGAAAGTCACCAAGAAAATGTATGTGTTTCCTTTTCTGTGATTGATTCTGCTTTGAGTAAAAAACATTTCTCAGCATAGTCAAACCTTAATCATTTGCACAATTCGGGGGAAATCACCATTCCCACCCAGTCATACCTAGTTTTTTTTATTTCTTATGTGCTACTTTGCTGTATTCCCTTATGTAATTCAGAGATTCACCTTTATCCCCTAATAACCTTCACTTACTATACTTATTCCTATTATCAAGTTTTCATCATCATCATGTCGTGCCGCTAGCATGGATATCCCTGACCCTCTCTCGCCTTTTCTCCCTATCATTCATCGATTCTGGCAGGTCTTCAGGGCTACATCCCGTATCCTCACATAGCTGCTATATGTATGTTCTAGCTGGTCGTCCTGCTTTTTCTCGGCCATATGTGGGGGTCCATGGGAGTACGTCACTTATGAGCTCGTCTCTGGTTCTCCAGCAGTGTCATGCGTGTCTGGTTCGTCTAACTTGGATAGTTTTCGTGATGGGAGTCAGGTGGCCGTATAGTTGGTGCTTTGTGGGGTGTTGCCGCCAGGACTTGTTCAATATTGCTCGCATCATTCTTGTGTAATTGCCGTCTAGCTTTTTCTCCAGCCGTTTTGTTAGCGTACAAGTAGTGCATCCATACAGCAGTATCGACACGACTGCCGCCTGGAAGAAACTGCGTTTCATTTTATCGGTCAGGTTTGATGACAATATGATCGATAGATGTTCATGCCTTCGTTAGCCGCGTGTCGATGTCTTTTTCGGTTGATGAGACACTATTTCCTAGGTAGGTGAATTTGTCTACCAGTTTCAGAGAGGTTCCATCTAGTGTGGAAATGTCGCCTGCTAGTTTAAAGCACATATATTCAGTTTTGTGTGCATTGTCATGGAGACCAATGCCTGTGGCGGCTCGTTCCAAACTATGCAGTAGTGTTTCGGCTTGGGCGAATTTGCCAGTATCGCTCTGTCATCGGCTTAGTCGGCGTCGGTAAATGTTTTTGCGGGGTACCTTTGGCCACTTTTCTTTGTCAGCTCAAAGCCGTTTTCTCTGATTTTATCGATCGATGTTCTAAGCACGTATCAAGTTTTGCTTTGATATAATCAGTTCTTTTGGTATAATAATATGCTGCTATTTGAAAAGAATTCATTTTATGATAATACCACGTGATCTCACTATCACAGACTCGATACTAGTTCTAAACTTTCACATTTTGTAATTTTTTCCCCAGGTATTTTTAATTTTCTTATATTCTTTGACTGAGATTGTTATTTGATGGCACTAACATATCAATTAGAAGGCATGTTTTTCTTTTATAGTTCTTAACAACGCTATCTGGTGTATTGCTCCTCATATTGTTATCGGATTCCAAAGTCAAGGTGAATATTAGCTCATTTTTCTTCTTTCCCTTTTTTACCCAAGAAAACCTTAGGTGAGGGCACACTAAAGAGTGGTCCTTTGAAACTAGTGGACAAGTTCACCTACCTAGGAAGCAGTGTCTCATCAACAGAGAGAGACATCAATACGCAACTACAAAGGCATAGACAACTATCGATCGGCTATCGGTCATATGGAAATCAAACTTGGCCGATGAAATAAAACGCAGTTTTTTCCAGGCAGTGGTCGTGTCGATACTGCTATATGGATGCACCACATAGATGCTAACAAAACGGATGGTGAAAAAGCTTGACAGCAATTATACAAGAATGATGCGAGCTGTATTGAACAGGTCCTGGAGGCAACACCCTACAAAACAGCAGCTGTACGGCCATCTATCACCCATCACGAAAACTCTAAACGTTAGACGAGCCAGACATGTGGAGAAGTAAGAAGTAACTTATTAGCGATGTTCTTCTCTGGAATCCTTTGCATGGACGAGCAAAGGTAGGATGACCAGCTATATACAACAGCTCGGTGCCGATACAGGATGTAGCCTTGAAGACCTACCGAAGCAATGGGAGATAGAGACGGGTGGTGAGATGAGGTTCAGGGAGACCCATGCTAGCATCGTGACATCATGATGAATGATTATATATATTCTATATATCTACATCTTGTGCTACCTTCTGAGGTTATTATTTTTTCTTGTGAGTTTCTAACATCGGCGTTAGCTGATAGACTTCCACTGGAGTCAGAGTAACACCAAGTATCCCCAGGTCTCTATGACTCCCCTCAATATTCAGGCCGATCTCAACAATGATGCAGTTTAAATAGTCTTGATTCGTCTAGCGATTTACAACTCATCCATAATTCGAGTCTCATTGAGTGCCCCATTTATATCGCCTTGTGCCACATCTAAGCAAAAAGCTTAGTAGATTACTACAACTGATCCATAACACTTGCCAAACATTTGGCGCCGTTTCAGCTCACCAGTTTCGATTGGTATCAACGTTACTATTACGTGCCTTAGCTTTCTATGATACGAAGAAAGACGAACATATTCTTATTCTGGTATGATGCTTTGATATGTCTCGTTGTACATCGTTAGTGAAGACACAGTGCTCGATAGATTTTTCGTTTATTCATTTACATATATATATATATATATATATATATATATATATATATATATATATTTGTCCACAAGCTATTTCGATCACAAATGGCGTCATTTGGTTTCAGCAAAAGGATCGAACCCTCCAGTGGTGAAGGTGACATGGTTATTGCATGGTTAAAAAGGTTGATTTGGTGGCCAACCTGGAAGGAATACTGGATGTGGCGTCGCTTATACCGTTGTTCTTGGAAGGCGACGCCCGAGCTCTGTATTTAGAATTGATTGGTTTCTTTGTTTAATGGCATATCAAACGTTGTAGGTTATTTAATGCCAAAGCTATTCTCCTAGAAGAACAGTAGTGGTACTATTTAACCCATAGCTGGAAGGATAAGGGGGTCCATGCCAAGGGTATTTGCCCGAAAGTGAACATAATAGCGCGACTGGAGTACGATCTCGCTTACTACGATTCCGCAGTCCATCGCTTTAACCATTACACCACGAGGACCCCTTCCTTAGAATTGAGTGACGTGGACAACAAGGACGCAGAAATAATAATACTAAGCCCGAAGAGGGCGTTCTCATATTTGACGTATGGAAAATTGAAGAAAATGAAATGGACTGGCGGGTCCATGGACGTATACACCTACATGATTCAGAGGTTAATCTGTCTCGCAGGTTTCGTGGGAACAAGTAGCAACATTTTAGCAAAAATGACCTTTATTACCCTCTTTCCCAACCAGATCTCAAGAGAGTTGCAGCAAATGAATGGATTCTAAAGGATGGATGTCAGTCTGCTTTTTTCCAGAGCAAGATTATAAACTTGCAATAGGCCCCTGGAGACGAAGCAAGTATCAACAGTATCTGGAGGAGATGAAGAGAGAAGCGGTAAGCGGACACTCATTAAGTACTACGAGTGTGGCAGAACACATCTTCGTAGAGACTGTGAGGAGCACTTGATGATGTAAATGCAATAGATGCAACATGTTCAGATACATGGCAAGAAACTGTCAGGGAAACGAATGAAACGGTTCATGAGCGCCAGTTGATACCCCGGAACAAGATAGGTGGTGACACCGAAAATTGACGTCTTCATTGGTGGGATAAGGGTTAGAGCTCTGGTTGACATTGGCAGCAGCACCACCACCATGGTACGAGCAGATTTGGTGCATAGGTGGATCAAAAATACCAGCATTAAAGCATTCGATGCTATCGCAGGAATGGAAGTGATCTGCCGAATGGGAGGCGTCACTGTTGACTGACGTAGCACCGTGAAGGTTGCCGGTGAACGCTGTGCGATGAGGGCAACCTCAGAGGTTGCGAATTGCGAAAGATGTGAATCGGATCGATGTCAACTGGATGATGAGGATTTTTTGCAGAATTCAACGATAGGAAATAGACCATTGAATGGAAATGGACATCAGAGCCGCCATGCTTAAAATAATTAGGAGGATATGTATGATGTAAAAATTATAAGAGACAGAGAAGATGGAAAAGTGGACCGATGAGGGGATATTTGCACATTGGATGTGGGAGAAGGGTTGTTGTCACTCATGGCAGTAGTCCAACCGACGAAAAACAAAGTTAAACCAGTTAAATTAAACAAGCATGTATCATGCCACACGGGATGTGCCCGGATGTGCCCGTGGTGTAATGGTTATTGTCACAGGATATGGACACGGCGATACGAGTTCAATTCCTGGACAAGACTAATTGCATTTCACATAGCACTAATACCCTTGGGAAAAGTATGAATCCAATTATTCTCCCTCCAGCTATGGGTAAATAGTAGGGCAGACTAGGTTCTTCAGCCTTGGTGAGGCAACTAGTCTAGGAGAAGGAAAACTCTGAATTGAAACCTGCTAAACTCCGCTTAAAAAATTGACCTTGTGTCATATCCTGCCCAAGCGGAGGGTTTGGGTAAATAGAATCATGTCACACGGGAGGAGAATTCATTGTTGTATATAGAGAGACCTTGTGAAGATGGAGATAGAAGAGTACGACTTTTACACTTGTGGATCTAAAATCTTCATACCTGCAGATATATACCACACCACATTTATGGAAGTACCAGTAGGTACGTTACAAGGAAAGGACATACGGCCTGAACCAATTAGGGTTTGGGTTGAACGCTGCACCAAAGATCATGGCAGCAATTCTTAAAACAGTATTGAAAAGAAAGAAATATGTTAGAGATACCAGCGATCACAACGGTGACGACATTCTAGTAGATCAATCGGCGGTGCCGGTGCAAAAAGTGTTGGGGAAGCTTGATAGGTTTGGCCAGACGGCAAAAAGTCCCAAGATGTAGGAGGGTGAGCAGCATTAGGCCTCTGATTAAACGATGGTGAGTCGGGTGAATTAAAGTTCAGAAGAGTGAACACTCTTCTTGAAGTCGTCGAAGAGGAGATAAATAGACGGCAGCCTGGTTCAGGAAAGGTGGTCCGTTTTGTTTTTTTTTTGTTTTTTTTTTTTTTGTGGGGTGCTATCGAGAGATTTAGTCTGTCTCTTAAGGGTTCATTTTCGTTGCTATATCAAGGTCTTCTCCCGTGAGATTTCACCAATTTGTCTCTTGAAATATCTATACAGTTTCATTCCTTCCCATTTACGTTTCCTAGTCTTTATTGCATTTCTCTCAGTCATTACGTCACCGGATCTCTTACTGGCCGCGGTAATTTGTCTTTCTTTGCTAATTTTAATGTTGTCCCCGTCTTGATGCGTCCCTGCAAATCATTAATGCTGACAAGTCAACATTCTCCTCTTTTTTTTTTTTTTGACACATATTGTATTATCTATATCATTACTCGAATTTAAGGCCTTGTGCGCTGTCATCAATTTTCTTGTTCTTTTGTCTGTTTATCTGAGTTCCTCCCTTGTCCATTTTAAGAATTGTCCCGAGTATCTTACAAAAAGAATTGCCCTAATGTTTATCTCTTTCATGAAATTTCTGCTGCAGACTTTAGCTAAGAGAAGTTTTCTCGTCCGTCTGACGTACTTTTTTAAAAAAAATCTTTTCTTTTATTTGTGTTTATTTGATTGTGTCCGCTTACAGTATTACCAAGTCCGTGTAATTTTCTTTTTCTACTATCCAGGATTGCGGGACTAAGCCTTTTTGTTTTTAAATCACGACATGGTTACATTTTTCGTCCTTAGTTTGATCGCCTTGAGGAGGCGTTGATCAATGCACGGTAAATCACATGTCCCTCCTGTTCTTTGGTGGCATTTATTCTGTTGTACGGGAAACAGTCTGCGACTTACTAGCGAGTAATCGATCTCCTATCTATTCTATTCAGTTACAATTTTCCACATGATCGGTAGACACGTTATTGGTCTATAGCTACTGGGCAGGGTTCCTTTTGGTGGATATTTCAGGATAAGGCTTGTTTTTCCCTTTGTCATTCATTCGAGTATACTTACTTCTAGGAATCGACATAGTTAAAGAGCCAGTCTGTCATGGATAGACAGGTATTTTTTTAAACGTATGCCATCGTGGCCTGACTTTTTCTAATTCGGTACTTTTTTATAATGTTCAGAGCCATTTCAAGTATATTTCCGCAGCCGGGGTCTTGTTCGAGTCCTTGTAAATCTTTTCCCATGTTAAATACCCATTTGGTCTTTCTGTTACATTTATTTAGTTCCCATATTTTACTCCAAAATTGTTTTGTTTCCTTTGCATCTTGTTATTTGTTTGTCCTCGTGAATTCTTCATCTACTTGTTGGTAGAATATGCTTTCGTTATTTGAAATGTCCTTTTGTGTTTCTGCTGTTTGACCTTCATCTTTTACGTCTCTTCATTCCCTAATATATATTGATTTATCTTTTCAAGTCGCATTGTCAGACTTGCTTGTTGTCATGTTGTAGTCTTCCCAAACTAGCATATCCCTTTATGTATTCCGTTCCTTGGCCTTTTCGCTTGTAATCAGAGTTATCTTATCACATCCAGTTTTTGTATTACTGTTCGGATTCCTCAACAGAACGCCGGTTCTTTCACAGACTAATTTTGCCTCCGCATAAAATAGCTCATTTAGTTCTATGGTGTTGCCCGTTAGGATATTTGATATGCTGTTTACCTTTTCAGTATATATTAACTTATTTCAAGTCTTGGTTTCTGAGCAGTGGTAATTTACTCCTATGTTCAGTTTTAATTTTCTTTATTAATTATGCATTTATTTTGTCTTCCTATGATAACTTGTGTTTAAAAGTGCTGACGCCTGTTACCTAATGGCCAATCGAATTCTGCTTTGTAATTGGATTAAGCACTTCTTGCTTTCTAGTCTTTTGTGTTTCGCTTTAAATCAGGGAATTCACATTATTTATTAGTCCATGTGTCTTTAATGATTCTTCACTATTTATTTGTCCACATATTTTAAGTATCTCGAGATCAGAAAACAAACCTTTCTTTGATATCAATCTAACTTAGTGTACAAGCCTTTGACCTGTTGTATTAAATCTTGCAGAGTGTGTCCAAATTTATATCATTCCTTTTCTGTGCCCTCTTTGCGTGGAATTCTCTTAAAATTAGAAAATGCATTTTTGTAGTTTTCTCTGATCCATTTTTGCGCTGGTCTCTGAGTCAAGTAATTGCTTTGGAAATTGTTTGTATACCTAATATTCATGGGATCCCAATTGGGCCTCGATGTTGACCATCTAGCTTTGTCCTATGAAGGAGTGTTCTGCTGAAAGCCACTTATTGGTTAAGTTGTCTACATTCAGCCTGTTTGTGCAGACTTCTCACGCCTGCGTTGTGCTGATAGATCTTCACGAATATCGTTGAAGTGCTGGCTGAGACTTCATCTCAGTTCTGGCTGGGTTTGTTGAAGATCAGACCTGTGCTTTTAACTAGATTAATAATTCAGAAAAAAATGTTAGCAGTTGTAAATAAAACAAAATCTTGATTTATAATGCAATGCTTAAAATAAGGTATACATAACAGTGGGTTTCAGTTTCAAGGTGAGCATTTTCTAAACTAGAGGATTGTTTAGCTAAAGATGACAAGTTGACTGGCCATAATGTGTATGGGTAATTAGCTACAATTAGCAACCTTAGAGGTAGTTTTTAATGGATTTCTGGTTGAATGGTAAAGTTCAGGACCTTGATGTCGAAGCCGACGTCAAGGGCTTTGGTCTTTTAGTGATAGATCCAGCCTCCGGTCTGTTTCTTACCCATTTGGTGTCTTTTCTGAGTTTCCTAACTTCCAGCTGCACGGCTGCAATTAGCCAGCCAATAAGAGTCCTGGTTTAATGGTCTCGTCTCATAACTCTCGGAGAGGGAAAGAAACGTCCCCAGGTTCCTTCATTTGATTGGTCAACCATTCAACACGATGGCTTTGTGTTGAACATCTTAGGGAAATGTAAAAACTCTATGATTATTTTCTTTGATTGACAAGCTAATAATACTCTATAATTATATGATGGCCGTGAGTCCTACCATTAGCTGAAAATCTGTCAAGTTTCCATCATTTTAATCCTGGCTAAAAACTGGCATTTCAAACAAATCATTTCCGTGCTCCCAAAATCAAAATAAAAACGATAACCTTTTCAAAATTATGTTTTAATAATTCAAACTAAATGACCCAAAATTCGTACCGATGACATTTTGGCTTTGACCTTTCAGAACTCTTCGCTTCTGCGCTACTTATCTAAGTAAGTTTTATCTTTTATTAGTGCTACTTCATTGTGGCTTTACAAGACCCAGGAGTTGAGAATTTTTGCTCCTGGCACGGATATGACTCGGCATTCTTCACAAGAACATACTTCAGCAAGTTACAAAAAAAAAGAAAAGATATTTACACTGTCCAAAAAATTACCAGTGCTACTTACCTAAGTGATATTTACCTAAATAAGAAGAACGGAAGTGTCGATGCTACATACCTTTTTAAGTTTTAACTACTTAACAATTTTTATGATGATTCTGTTTTTATACGACCTTATCAAAATAATGTGATTACCTTTATTCAATCATTTCCATAATTAATCAAAGTATCTAATTTTATATCTCCGTTTGACTTTGACAGTAATCAAGTGTCAAATCATTGGAGCACCTGCATATCATTACACTCAGATCTATTATCTGATTCTCACGTTTATTTGGATATGGAATTGTCATTTTTCATGGGCTTCACAAGACCCGGGAGTTGAGAGTTTGTGCTCCTACCACGGATATGACTTTGTATTCTTCACAAGAACAAACTTCAAAGTTACTTACACTGTCCAAAAATTAAGTTTTAACATACCATAAGTCCACAACGCCCATTGTTAGCTTGATATAGGGCCCTGGGTACTTTTGAAAGTTTTTGGTGGCGGGGATCGACATTATGCTTTTTTTTTTGTAGGATAACAGCATTTTAACTTCGCATTTTTCTCCTTTGATAGTATATATAAAAGTAAAATAAAATTGTTATAGTAAAATCCTAATGTTTAATTACAGAAGTGGCTTTGTGGTGTTTTCAACCGAAAATCTATATTACTTGGGATTTATACACTTATTTTTTGGTTTTAGATAGAATACGATTATTACTTTGCCATGCATTTAAGATCTAGCAACGGTCCACACTGATATTTCTGGGCGATTGGAATTATTCTTTTTTTCCTAACAGGATCCTAAATTCACTGAAAACAACATTAAAACTTTCCACTTTTTCAGTTGATAATAAATAAAGACAAAAGAATTCTGTGATTGTAAATTCTTAATGTTTCCTTACAGAAACGGTTTTGAAATTTAATATTACTAATGATTTATATATATATATATATATATATAGAGAGAGAGAGAGAGAGATTGGTCTTAGTAAGAAGACGATAATTACCTTGCCATGCATTTAAGATTAGATAACGATCCATTCTGATATTTCTGGGGGATCAGAATTGTTCCTCTTCCTTAGAGGAAAACTTTTTCAGTAGAAAATAAATAAAGACAAAAGAAATCTTTATATTTCCTTTACAGAAACGGCTTTGAGCTGAACAGAAAGTTAATATTACTTTTTATTTATATCCTTTTTTTTTTTGGTGGGGGTTAGATTCAGATTACTATATTAACTTAGCAATGCGTTTAAGATTAGGGAACGGTCCATTTTGATATTTCTGGGCAATTGGAATTATTCTTTTTTCCCAAAAGGATTCTAAATCCAATTGAATACAACATCTAAACTTTCCTCTTTTTCCGTTGATAATAAATAAAGACAAAAGAAATCTGTGATAGTAAAATCTTAATGTTTACTTTCAGAAACAGCTTTGGGTTGTTTTCTAAAGAAAGTCTATTTTAATTCTGATTTTTATACTTTTTGGTGGGTGGGGGGTTCCGTCAAACTACGATAATTACTTTACCATACCTTTAGGATCAGTGAGCGGTCATATTTTTGATTTTAGCGGGATATGAATTATTAATAGTTTTAATAAGAAAGAGGTGTGGAACATTGCAGCATATTTTAAGTTGATTCACTTTTTATTATTATAAAAAAAAATAAAACAAGTATATTTTAAAATATTTTCAGCATATACAGGGTCTGTATTAACCCAACCTCTCCACTTGGGACCTAAACAAAGCAAAAGAACTTCAGCCTAGACTACTATTTCTCCACTGATGGTAGAATAATTAGATTAATACCTTTCCCAAGCGTATTAGAGCTAAGAGAAACATAATCAGCACCATCTAGGATTTGAACTCGTCTCGCACGGGCACCTCCAACACAGAATCGCATACGGGAAAATATTAAGAAAAATAGTTTTACATGCATAAAGATAAAGCAACTATGAGCAAAGACGGGGATTTATATCCACGGATGTATTGATCGAATTTTTAATCGAAGTGAATCATATTTTTTTTATATATGTCTGCATCGTATATCAGTGTATTGAGGTTATTTTCAAAATAATGCACCTCTTCTCTTTTGATTATTTATTCATTTATTTTATTTATTTATTTATTTTTTTTGGCATTTTATAATTATATCGATGCTAAATAAGGAATATTTATTGTTTTTGCATTGTATATTTGCTAAGCAGATTTATATGTGCTAAGTACGAAAGTTTTTGCATTTATATACACGGATATACATTTATATACATTTCAGAACATATTTCTAAATATATATATATATATATATATACATATATATATATATATAATATATATATATATATATATATATATATATATATATACACGGATGTACATCTATATACATTTTTTAAACACAGATTGTACAAAATAATGGAAACACGTAGAATTTTAGTATCATAATTCTAAAACTTCTTGTTTTAAGGAAGTTTTAAAACTTTTGTTATTTTTATATTTGTTAATTTTAACTTAGATTATTAATTGTTCCCATCTTATTTTTCTAAAATTGTTGTTTTTACAGTTATTTTCAGAGGAAATCAATCAAAACTCATTAAAATGGCAGATATATCAAACTTTAAAGGAGGTCAAATTGTTGGTGCTCGTATGGCAATCTCTAGTGCAACAAAAACCGCTGAATTATTTGGTGAAGTAAGGCGTATTATCTCAAAAGTAATGACATTTGAAAAAGAAGGAAAAACCTCCTAACTTGAAGAAAGCAAAATTGGGATCGTTTGATTCTTACGGGGATTGTTAAGAAGGATCTCAAGGTTACAGCTCCGAAAATTACAGCAGAGCTTAATGACCATCTCAAGAAACCGGTTTAAGCAAAAGCTATATAAAAGGAACTTCACAAAGCCGGATTTCAAGGGAGGGCTGCAGTCAAAAGACCATAATAAAATGAATTTATTTGAAATTTCTATTATTTTGTCCAAACCCTGTATATGCTAAGTAAGATATTTTGGGATTTTTATTTCATATTTACATATCATATTTACAACCCCTCCGCTCGGGCAGGATATGACACAAGGTCAATTTTTAAGTGGATTTTAACAGGTTTGAATTCAGAGTTTTCCTTCACCTAGGCTAGTTGCCTCACCAAGGCTGAAGAAACCAGTCTGTCCTACTAGTCACCCATATCTGGAGGAAGAATAATTGGATTTATACCTTTCCCAAAGGTATTAGTGCTAGGTGAAATGCAGTCAGTCCCGTCCAGGATTTGAACTCGTATCGCCGTGTCCATTTAGTACAACGATAACTATTACACCACGGGCACCTCATATTTACATATATGCTAAGTTGGATATCTTAAGTATTTGCTTTTTATATTTTACATATAGATAAAGATATTTTTAATTTTTGTATTTTATATTTACGTATATGCTAGGCAAAGTAGTTTAATTTTCTTTTTGTATTCTATATTAGCCTATATGTTAATTATGATATTTTTAAAATTTGCATTTTATTTTATCGTATATGCTAAGCAAGATATTTTTAGCTTTTGCATTTTATATTTATATATACACAAGAAAGATAATTGTAATTTTCTCTTTTTATAGATGCTAAATAGGATGTTTTCACATTTGATATTTCATATTTACATATTTGCATCTTTTCAGAGTCCCATGTATGGATCAAATTTAGCTGTTCAATTTTAGCTCAAGATTTTTATTATTAGATAGAATCATCAGTGTTAAATAACGACACTTGAAATCATTTAAATGTGAGCCAACAAATAATTTCTGGGTCGTTTAAGAAATAATGCTACCTAAAAAGGTTTCGTTTTCAAATTATTTTAGTTTGGTTTGGTAAGTTTTCTTTTATGACATATCAACCATTTTGGGTTATTTAATGTGAAATCCGTTTACATACATATAAACAGTTCTATTTCAAACAATTCAGTTTAGTAAAAGCACACGGTTTAAATGTCAAAAACATTTCTATTTCAAGCTATTCTGTTTAATCAAGAAAGGTAAATGGTTCAGGTATTGTCAGGTATCACTAACAATTCAATTAAACGTCAGTCGTTTATTTACACACGGTTAAATATAAAAACAGTTCTATTTCAAACAATTCAGTTAAGCATAAGTATGCAGTTATGTCAAAACAGTTCAATTGTGAACAGTTTAGTTTAGGATAAGCACACAGTTCTGTTTGACCTATAGGACCCTATCAGGTGCTACCACTCCGGTACAGAGTGGACCAGGGAGCGATGACAATAAAGAGGTAATCCGCATTCAAAAAAGCTCTAGCATTAGTGGAGCCTCACCATCAGATTGTTTAATATCATATCAAGAACATACTTTGCGGGATTCTTATAGCTTTTCAGAGAAACAGTTTGTCTATTCTGCAGTTCAACCGACTTGGCTTTCAAATTATCTAACGTATATGTAGAAACATGATTTAGTATGAACTAAACCACAACTGTTGATAAGTCATAAAATCCAACCATCCAACTATTCTCTCCTCAGCTATGGATAAAGAGTACGGTTTGTAGGGTAATCGATCTTGGAAAAAACTCTGAATTCAATTGCCCAGTCAGCTAGGTCTACAGAATACACCGACTGCACCTCTACAGAGGGGTAAGAGTTACTCTACGATTTTCCTGGATATGACACTAAAAAATCTGATGGTGAGGTTCCTGTAATACTTTGGGGAATGCAGAGTACTCCTTTATTACCATCGCTCCCAGGTCCACTCTAGCTCACAGTGGTAGCACCTAATTGCGTACTATCTATGCGTCAAAAAGAGCTAAACTGCATACTTATGGTAAACTGAATTGTTTAAAATAGAACAGTTTATGACATTGAAACTGTGCACTTATGCTTAACTGAATTGTTTGAAATAGAACTGTTTTTGCATTTAACTGTATGTAAACAAAAAACTAGACTTATACTAAACTGAATTGTTTGGAATAGAACTGTTTTTACATTTAAACTGTGTATTTATGCAAAACTGAATAGTTTAAAATAGAAATATTTATATGAATAAAAACGGATTTGACATCAATGACATAAACTTGTTAATGTGCTATCATCATCATGATGATGTCGTGACGTTAGTACGGATATCCCTGACCCTCTCTCGCCACTTCTCCCTATCGTTCATCGCCAATGGCAGGTCTTCAGTGCTGCAACCCGTATCCCTCACATAGCTGCTGTATGTATGTTCGAGCTGGTTGTCCTGCTTTTGAACAGCCATATTTGGGGGTCCATAGGAGTGCATCGTTTATGAGCTCGCCCCTGCTTCTCCAGCTGTGTCCTGCATGTCTGGTTCGTCTAACTTGGATAGTTTTCGTGATGGGAGGTAGGTGGCCGTATAGTTGGTGCTTTGTAGGGTGTTGCCTCCAGGACTTGTTCAATATTGCTCGCAGCATTCTTGTTTAGTTGCCGTCTAGCTTTTAATCCAGCCGTTTTGTTAGCGTCCAAGTAGAGCATCCATACAGCAGTATGGATACGCCATAACCAAACCAAACCAAACCTGAATTCAAAAGAGTTGTAGACCCGAAGAGGAATGGTCCCCGCCAGGTGACTCTTACTCATGAAAGGCTATATAAATAGCACAGCCATGTCCAAACAAGGTTATGGTACTATTTACCCAACCCCCACCGCTCGTGCAGGATCTGACACAAGGTCAATTTTTAAGCGGAGTTTAACAGGTTTGAATTCAGAGTTTTCCTTCTCCTAGACTAATTGCCTCACCAAGGCTGAAGAACCTAGTCTGTCCTACTATTTACCCATAGCTGGAGGGAGAATAATTGGATTCATACCAAGGGTATTAGTGCAATGTGAAATACAATCAGTCTCGTCCAGGATTTGAACTCGAGTCGCCGTGTTCATTTCCCTACGACGATAACGACTACACCAAACAAGGTTATGGTAAAAGACAAGAAGACTGGGGACAATTTTATTTTAAATTCGTTTTTGTGTTTGTAAGAAATATAATGCTCTTGTCCTTAAAAAAAAACCCAAAAAAACAGAGGATATTATCAGATTGTTGCATGATGCAATCATTTCAATTGGTAAATACTAATGTTTCTTAGTAGAGTCTTGCTATGTGACTAGATGTGTTGCATGAAATTTATGTGTGCGTAAGTCCTACCCCCCAGATAGTGTCATTAAGAAATATGAGATATAAATCTGATTAACATTATCTTCATGAGCAACTATAATAGATACTTGCTAAGATTATCTTAGTCTGACACAAGGTTGGGGTAGGGAAATATTCAGTGAGAAGTATATCCACTTGCTAATCGGTCTTTGAAACGAGCTTATTAATCAACGCACTGCAGTTGGTATGAGTCGATGTATCGGTGTAAACAAATATTCTATTTCAGATTATGTTAGGAAAGAAAATCCTGCGAGATATCAAAATTCCTGATACAAACGTCTCTAGAGAAACCCTGAGAAAGAAAGAGAAAGAAAGTATTACTGTTTAACGATCACTGTATTAGACATTCATTTGACATTGCCTGCTAGTGGACAGCAATATTTCATAAACTGACACCTTAGTTGCGGTTTAAAATTGACTGACCTCCGGTTTCCATGAGACACCGGATTGTATTTCAGGGCAGCTTGATATGAGAATACATGCGCTTATATAATAATCACCGCAGATTATACACTTGTTAAATTATACCAGTATATCCATATATGTACGTATGTATGTGCGAGAGATACGTTGTCTGTTTTACGAGTTAGGATTTACTTGTTAAAATCATAACAGTCAACTATATATATATATATATATATATATTTACTAATCAATTATCTACCAGTATTCACGGTACCAGAAAAAAACAAAAAAACCCTGGCCAGGAACAAGAGATAAAAATATCTCGAATCACGGTCCAGAGGAAAAAGAAAAAGGTTTTTTGGGTAAAAAAGAAAGAAAAGACCAACCTCGTCCTATATATATATACCTCTACTTTATACACTTTATACACTGATATATACTGATTCGAATAATAAGAGAGATAAAAAGATATATTTTGGGTCAACCCAAGGGGATTTTAAAACTAGGTACTATAACCATAGAACAAGTTTTTCGCACGAAAGATACAGATATAGCACTGCTTTATCTAGTTATGTGTGGAAGATTAAGGAAAAAATGGAGTAGATCCGATAATGAAATGGGAAGTAATAAAGAAATGCCGCAAATATAGGGCAGGTAATAGAACCTGTAATCTTTGTATGGAGGAAAAATTGATAATAGCAGATTGTAAAAGTAAGAATATGCTAAACAAAAGATCGGAGGTGTTGAATAGTTGTATACACAAAAGAGCGTGGTTACTATATAATTAGGAAATGTTATAGGTTTTTTTTTTTTTTTTTTTTTATTTATTTATTTATTTATTTATTTATTATTTTTTTTATGCAAATTTTAGGATAGGTGGAGGTTTTTGGTGAATAAAGGCAACTTCTCCTTAGAATGGTTTAGGCGAAACTTCCTGATGATCCGCTAAGGTGAAACTTTAGTAGAAGATTTTCGACTAGCGATTTAAGTTAATTCTATATATATATATATATATATATATATATATATATATATATATATATATATATATATATTGTCATCTACACAGAGACTGTTTCGTTGTATCAGAAGTTTCAGTGTGACTACACATGTAGGATGCTTGAAGCTGGGATCGAAACACGCTCAATTTTACGTTAGACTTAGTATCATACCGCTCAGCCACAAACGACTCACGTCAGCTTAGGAATTATTAGGCATTACGTAATTCTTGTTAAATTATACTAGTATATCCATAAATGTACGTATGTAGGTGCGAGAGATACGTTGTCTGCATTACTAGTTAGGATTTACCTGTTAAAACCGTAACAGTCAATTATATATATATATATATATATAGTGTAATCGGATGGAAACTTAAACCTGGTTAAGTTATTATAAATTTATTTCGGTGGAGAATATTACTATACTCTCCGTCTCGTCAGATGACTTTTTACATGCTTTTCTCGAAATTGCAGAACAGCAAATCTGGAGTTACAGTTCGTATCTGAAAAAAAAAATTAGATTCATAGGTGAGGGCAGAGGTGGTTAAAATATTAGAAGTTAGAAGCATCAAGAAATAGGAGTGGGGCTTCTCTATAGGTCAACTCATCCTAATTTACGCACTTGTCGGGGGTCTCGTAGCAGGTGGGATTTTCTAAATAATCAACGATTGTAG
Source organism: Sepioteuthis lessoniana (assembly GCA_963585895.1). Taxonomy (NCBI): domain Eukaryota; kingdom Metazoa; phylum Mollusca; class Cephalopoda; order Myopsida; family Loliginidae; genus Sepioteuthis; species Sepioteuthis lessoniana. The sequence continues at coordinate 64,409,680 of OY757923.1, read as the reverse complement.
AAGTAATGACAATCCCCTTATATAGTCTAAATTTACTCCTAATACCTCTGCTAACTATTTCAGCTTATATATTCGTCTTAATTTAATTAGGAACAAGATAATTAAACATGATAAAGGTAAAAAAACTTTTTTTTTATCGTAGCTATCATGTGCCTTTAATTGACCCTAAAAAAGGTCAAGGGGAATTAAATACTTCAGAGTCAAAGGCCTTAATTTATGGATAAATATCCTAAGTTCATCGGATCATCATCTATCTTTAAATCTCCCCGGCCTGATGATATCCACTACTGAATTGATCGTTACTAATTCTAATAAACCCTCATCATTGTCCTTGCAATTACTTAGGAATCGGTATTTCAGTTGCTCTCAGTTGGGATAATTTGAATTTTCCTCTATGCCTACATTTAAACATGAGATCATTTCTTTCGTTCAACAGTAGTCATCGATTTCTGAAATTAATAATACTAATTTTCTCATCTATGTATAAGTTACATCTACCGTTGAAACTATTCGCAGTAGAAGAGGTAATTTACTAAGCTTTTTTGCTTAGATGTAGCACAAGGCCGCATGAATTGGGCACCCAATGAGAATCGAACTCACTCGTGTAGGTTTGCTAGTCTACCTTGCTAACCATTGCACCACCCGAGGTGCCCTATTCGCTGTAGAAGAGTGCCTGATTATCTTCCTCTTAATTTGTGGAGTCAGTCCCTGATCTTTAAGGCTTCAAAATATTTTGATTGGGCATTCTGGTTTCTAAGTCGCGGATTGGAGAAAGAATGCCTATGATTATAACATCTTTGTTTCCAATTTCCCGCGGAGATGGCTATAATCGGTTCTATTTCAAACAATTCAGTTTAGCATGAGTACGTCAAAAACATTTCTATTTCAAACAATTCAGTTTAGTCAACAATTCTAATTCAAATAATTCAGTTTAGTATAAGTACGCAATTTAGTTCTATTTGATCCATTGATAGGATCCTCTCAGGTGCTACCAATCTGGATCAGAGTGCACCTGAAAGCGATGCAATGAAGGGACACTCCGCACTCCCCAAAGCTCCAGCATTAAGGGAACCTCACCACCAGATTGTTTAGTGTCATATCCTGGACACTTGTTTGGTGGGTTTTATTCCCCTGCAGAGGTACAGTCGATGTATTCTACAGGTCGAGCCGACTGGACAAGTAGGGCATGGTATAATCGAAGAAATAGGTCACCAAATGTCTTTATCTCCTATACAGCCCAGTCGATTGAGGCTGTAGAATACGCTGACTGCAACTCCGCAGATTAGTAAGACCCACTCCCATAAATCTCCTGGATTTGATGGTGAGACTCCACTTCTTGAGCTTTGAGGAATGAAGGGTGCCACTTTATAGCCATTAATTCCATGTCCGCTCTGAGCCGGGGATGTTGTACCTGTTTGGGATCCCTCTATGCGTTGAATATCACCATCTAAACATTTACTATGCTTGATACAATTTAACTATATGCAAACAAATGCTTAACGTTAAATTGAATTATTATTACTATTAAATAATTATAAGATATAACGATTTAACTGTATGCAAATGAATGTACAATATTGAATAGAATTATTAGTGTTCAATAGGAAACTACTTAATGTCCTGAGGGTGTGACTCCATTCTTGGAGTTTTAGGAATGTGGGGAACCGTTTCATTACCATTATTCTTAAGTTCTCTCTGATCCAGCGTGGTGGTACCTATTTGGGTCCCATCAATGGGTCAAATAGAAATGTTTGATTATTTATTATATTTACCAAACCCCTTCGCTCGGGCAGGATTTGACACAAGGTCAATTTTTAAGCAGAATTTAACAGGTTTGAATTCAGGGTTTTCCTTCGCTTAGACTAGTTGCCTCACCAAGGCTGAAGAACCTAGTCTGTCCTACTATTTACCCATAGCTGGAGGGGGAATAATTGGATTCATACCTTTCCCAAGGGTATTAGTGCTTTGTGAAATACAATCAGTCTCGTCCAGGATTTGAACTCGAGTCGCCGTGTCCATCTCCTGCGACGATACCCATTACACCAGGAGCACCTCCAAGTTTGATTATTTATGATACTTAAGCCATTAAACCTGGTGCAAACAAATGATTGAAATAAGATTGATTAGAATTGCATAACAATGCTAGGAACCATTTAACTGTGTGCAAAATTGAGCTCTGGTTCGTTTTAAAATGTTACCTACAATCTATTTCGTTTACAAATCATGTATATCTAATATATAAGGATAATCAGGAATTGGCGTTAAATACACTACAAGTCTTGGTATGCCATAAAACCCAACCAACAGACTTTTCCGTCAGGACTTTGGCTATGTTTTTTTTTCTCAAACTGCATCGAGTTTATTCTCCGTAAAGCGTTTTAGTTTGATGTCTTGTCTGCCATTATTAATTTTTTCCGTGAGTTTATCTGTCATTTAAGAGGATTTTCAAGCAGATTCTACTTTTCATTGATGAAGTCTTTTTGCTTTACTGTTGGCTTTTAGTTTTGATCTCGTGGTGTTTTTACTTCCGCCTGCTGATTTCTCCAAAGCATTTGATGTCATACACAGAGGAAAGATGGCACAAATACTTCTAGCATATGTTCTCTTCAAAGGAATTTTTACCACAATGATAATTTTCAACAAAATTTGGAAAGTAATGGTTCACATGCTCGATAGTGACACTGATATCTTTTTAACCGTTGCTGGAGTCTTTGATGCAGTAATACTATTTCTATCTATAAGTTGGCTAAATTACGCTCTACGAACATCAGAAGATCAAATTAAAGAAAATATTTTCATATGCAAAAGACATGAAACAGACGATATAACGAAAAAAAAAACTATCATGGATGTAGACAACGTAGATGATCTAGCGCTTCTAGTAAATCCACCTTCACAAGCTGAATATCTCCTGAATAGCAAAAGGCATTGCCTTCTACGCGAAATTAAATGAAACAGATTTCAATTTTTTTAAACAAGATGATGCCTTTTCCACACTAAATGGCAAGTTTTTGAAATTAGATGACCTCTTAACATATTTCGGCAGTCATATCGTATCTGCTGAGAGCGATGTCTACATCAGTTAGGTATGAACTGTTATTCACAGGTTATCAACTATATGGAAATCCGGTTTCAGATAAAATAAAATGAGAATTCTTCCAAGCTATAATCAAGTCACTGCTATTATATAGCTGCACCACTTGGACTTTTACTTAGCTCTTAGAGAAAAAGTTAGATGGGCACTACACCAGGATGCTACTGGCTCTTTTGAACAAATCCTGAAAGCAGCACTCCATAAAACAGCAACTATATGATAACTTACCTAGCATCTTACAAACCATCCAAGTAAGACGAACTAGACATGCTAGGTACTGCCGGGAAGTTGAGAAGAACTCATAAACGAGGTTCTCCTGTGAACTACTACACATGGACTCACCAGTGTTGGCCGATCAATAAGTTCGGCAACTCAGCGTAAACACTGAATGGATTCGTGAGTTCATTCCAAAAGCGATGGGTGATATGGATGGGTGACCTGTCGTCAAGTTTATGAGCTGCCTAAGATGATATTAAGATAAGTTACCGATATACAAAACAAAAAAAATTACCGGAACAACAGCAAAAACAGTACAATCTTAAAACAATAAGAAAGCGACCTTTTCACTCTGTAACACTTAACCAGTCTAATTATTATCTAAATTTATTTCATACTATTCTTTGCGCAGTTGGCTATCCCGACATGCACGCATCAGAGTACAATACAGATGCATCTCTCATCCTCCAAAACACAATAGGGCCCTCCGCAATTCCTTGAAGAATCTCAAAACCTTTAAAGGACCATACTCTGGTCCCAAATCCTGATCACAAAACTAGTGACCCTGGTCATTCCAGCAATACATTTCGCCTGGATTCCTTATGACTACGCCCCAGTTCTTCGCTCAACCGATTCCTACCTGGAGTAACTGTAAAATTCCACAAACTAAAAAAACAATATCTTACGGTAAAAAAAATTAATCATAAATCCATAAAAATCATGGCCCAAAACAATACCATGTCATATGTTTATATAATAGCTACTAATGGCTTTTGCTCGATGTTGTAGGCAATGAAAGATTCCTCTCTTCTCGTTATATGGATGACTGGAGTTGAAATAAAGGTATTGCCCGGTGAAGGCAGACTTACGATTGGGTTCACGTGGTCAAGTAATGTTTGAACATCTTCCTGAGGACACATGCCGTCTTTGAGGAACACTGATTCTAACTTAGATCAATTTCACCTCACTTAGTTCAGTGGTGTTGCCCGTTGGAATATTTGGTTTTAATTTGTTTATTTTTAATGTTGGAAGAAAGTCGTGGGAAAATTAGTTATTTGGTTGGTTGTTTTGTTTTACGGCGTATTAACTCTTTTCGGGTCATTAAACGCGAAATTAAATTTCAAACAATTCAGTTTAGTATAACTATAGTTTTTGTTGACAAAAGATTAAAAGTCAAAACAGTTCAGTTAAATCTCATAAAGGTGTTATTTAAAACAATTCAGTTTAGCATAACTATATAGTTTCAGTGTCAAAAAATCAGTATTATTTCATGCAATTTAGTTTAGCAAAGGTTCAGACAGTTCTCTTTCAAACATTTCAGTTTAGCATAAATACACCGTTTAGTTCTATTTGAGCCATAGATAGGACCCTATCAGGTGCTACCAGTCCGGGCTCGAGTGAACAAATAGCAATGAAGGGGTACTCTGCATTCCCCAAAGCTCCAGCATTACAGATTGTTTATTGTCAAATACAGTACACTCACTGGGGTAGTCTTATTCCTCTGAAGAGAAGAAGTATTCTACAGCCCTAACCGATAGGGCGAGCGTTGGGAAGAGTCTTCATGTCCAAATTTGTTATTTATTATCATTATTTGGCAATTATCCTTTCTATAATAATTTTCATATACTCAAAAATTACCTGTTACTATCTGCAGACATCAAGAAACACCATGCTGTCTACTATATACAATATAAAATAAAATCAGTATAGTCGATGGGACGATTTCCAATAGTTTTCTACGAGAGACTCTAAAAATTGTATTCATCCTTGAGGCCTTGTTAGATTTGATAGACCTGAGATCGGTAGATAGATTGGTAGATAATGGATGGAACATATAGAGCTAACGAGCTATCAAGCTAGATAGATAGATAGATTGATAGTTGGCCATTTCGCCGAATTTATAACATTAAGTTGCGTCACTCATCAAAGGGAAGATACAGATTAAATATTGCTTACCATGGGGGATAATCTAACGGTTTATTCTCTGAGACAACTGCTCGCGTTGAGATTCGAAACTTCTATTTGGGCATCAGAAACCTCTGTTTAATCCTAAGATTAACATAATCTAGATATGCATAAAGTTACGCGTCTCTGAATACACTCATGTGTATGCTCCAGTGCATATTGAATTTAGTTTGTCGGCATAAAATCAAATGAGAAAATACTGATTTTCATTTTAATCATAAATATATCTATTTATCCATTGTATATTCAAGGTGACTAAAAAACCACCACGTTTTCTTATCTTTCCCTAATCGGTAAGATGCAAGTATTTTTTTGTTAAATTCATCCAAGCTCAAGGAAATCTATAAGGACATGGTACATATATTTGCTTAGTTTCCTCTGACTTTTCCCTGTCTCCTTTGGAAAAATGATATGGTCATAAGTGCTATGGATGAATTTTTGGAGGACCATGGTGCTGGCTTCTTCCATGATGGGATTACAATGTGAGAGCATCGATGGACCAAGTGTATTCATGTGAAAGAGGACTATATAAGAATAGTGTAAAACTGCTAAGTTTTTTTTTCCGACTTCTACTTAGGCAAAGAACATTTATAATTACCCCCCCACACACACACACACATATATATATATATGCGTATGTGTGTGTATCATATTTGAAGAGAAAGTCTTAACAGGTTGTCAATAACCTTCTCCTCAGCCTTTCACTCGTTTATCAATCACGTTTATAGTTTGTTTTTTAGTTTTGTTTGTTTATTGTGTGTGTGTGTGTGTGTGTGTGTGTGTGTGTGTGTGTGAATATTCTTTGCAGCATGCTTTACCTCTGAAACGTGGGATCTAAGGGAAATCAGAGTTTTTTTTTCATTTGGAAATGCAATTCTCAAAATGGAAAAAATCAGGGTTCTTCTTTCTTTTTCTAGTGATAATACCCCACCAATAAATTTGGCGTCTCAGGTTTGTAAAAGTGAGAATCCAGCTATATTTGAATTTATTCAAAATTACAAACTCTCAGAACATCGATACAAAGTTGTGAAAACTGATAAGTTACATTGGCACACAGTGTGGGCTAGATGTCATGAGTTGAACTTGTTCACCTTATTCGTCAAATGAAACCAGATCGCTTATGGTTATTCATAAATCATTTTCAACCAATCAAAACTCACCTTTAGCATTACACCGGCATCATGCAGTGTTTGCATATATATGACGTAAGAATAAGTAAACAACACCTCTTGCTATTGAATACATTCAAATGCAATAATTAATTATGGCGATGATTGTTATTTTATTGGACTATGAATTTTAAGTCAAGGAAAATGTCTTTCGTTGAAAATTTTCTGGACAAAGAAAAAAAAACTGATTTATTTACGAGTGCATGTGTTGAATTTTTAATGCGGGAGTTGAAGTGTTACATATCGGTGGTGAAGTAATAACACTTGGATATAAAAATATAAACGCTTTTTTATTTACAAAAGTCGAGGCGAAATGACCGTATGAGAGAGAGTCAGAGACAGATACAGAGTGGGAGGGAGATAGACTCGGTCAGGAGCAGCAATGACTAGCACCAGATTGAGACACATATATCCAAAGTCTTGCTTCTTCTTGCTTTTTTCGCGAGAGGTTTGATAGAAGGTCACCTTCGGAACCCGCGGAATGCTGCCTTCTGCTAGTGCCCAAGACGACGTGGCGACGTCACTCAGCTGACTGCTTTCCCTGACTGAACCCTGGGGTCGAAAACTTCCGTCATAATACATTCTTTTGTCAGCGGTATATTTTTCTTCCGGTGCCATTCACGTGATTGCCCCAGACAATGTAAATGGCATTTCCGCTGGGTTTTTTTTTAGTTATCTTAAGATACAGGTGCATATCCAGTTTTGATATTCATGACTTGGCCGGTCAAAGGTCACTATGTAACAGAATTATTATTAAATACGTTAGTATCTTTTTTATGGACTTATCTGATTTAGGCCAGTGTTCATCCGATGTTCGCAGCAGGTGGTCCCTGGAAAATTGACCGCCTGTTCCTAAAAATGCATTCACGCAAGATGCTATCTGCTTAGCCGAGTGAAGTTGATTGCATGACTTCTAAAGTGCCTTCAAAAGAAGAATGCTGATTGGATAAAGTGTTAAAAAACAACCAGTGTCCTACATATGACATTAAACAATTTGACGGTGAGACTTCAGTCTCCGAAATTTGGGAAATGAGTTATATATTGACCTACAACTCGGCCGAGCAGTCAAAGTAGGAAATGCACCTATGTAAATAACAGGTGCATCCGGTCGAGAATAGCAGAGTATAAACTTGACCGTGGATGGGTTGAATGAGTGCAATTTGTGACGCCCACTAGAAGGTGGACGTTGAACTATTATATAACTCAGTGAAAATAGGGTATCAGGCAGTTTGGAGACCAGACCAGTTGGAGACAAGATGCGGTAGAGAAAGCCAGCATCCAGCTGAGTGGGCCCTGAGGCCCCCGATTGAACAGTGGCAGTTGGGGATCAGACGAGTTAGAGATAAGATGATGGATTGAGGAACATGTCCCAAAGAGGCTGGGCCTCCAAGCCTCCGGTTGAGCAGGTCAGGAGAACGGGAAAGAAACGCTGATGGCCATAAGAGTGGGGGTCAATATGTTGCAGTTCTGTTCGGTTTCCAATTCCCTCTCACACACAACCCTTTTAAATGAAGTGAGAGGTATATTTTCCTAAGAACTGTATCGCTCGTTATTATTGGGTCGTTTGGAGGTGACCGTGGTGTAATGGTTATTGTGGAGGTGCCCGTGGTGTAATGGATATCGTCGTAGGATATGGACACGACGACACGAGTTCAAATCCTGGACCAGGCTAATTACATTTCACATAGCACTTATAGCCTTGGGAAAGGTATGAATCCAATTATTCTCCCTCCAGCTATGGGTAAATAGTAGGACAGACTAGGTTCTACAGCCTTGGAAAGGCAACTAGTCTAGGAGAAGGAAAACTCTGAATTCAAACCTGCTAAACTCCGCTTAAAAATTGACCTTGTGTCATATCCTGCCCGAGCGGAGGGGTTAGTAAATAGGATTATTGGTTCGTTTCCATGCATCTGCATATGAGTATACAACAAATGCAGAGTGGCATTGCTCCCTAGTCCACTCTGACCCGAAGAAGTATGATACATTTATGATACATGTGTTTAATGCATATTAGAATCTCTATGTGGATTATATAGATTGCATGTCTGAAGAAGTGTAAGACTTCGCCAAAGAGACATTAAAAAAATCTGAGGGCAAGGCCTCAGTCTTCGAACTTTGGGGAATAGGGAGAATCACTTCATTACTATTACTCCCAGGTTCACTTTAATCTGGAGTGGTAACGTCTATGAGTCAAATAGAACTATTTGACATTTAAACAATGAGCAAACGGATGACTTATGCTAAACTGAATTATTAGAAATAGAACTTTTAATTCTCTTAATTGCGTGTAAATATATAATTGATATTTAATTGAATTGCAAGTAATACGTAGCAATACTTGGAACTATTAAACTGGAGGTAAAACAATGACCTTAAGCTTGTGTAAAAATGTTATCAACAAAATGTGTTTACAAATCTTATATATTTAATATATACGTACAAAAAGCATTTAAATAACCTACAATAGATTATATGCCATAAAACCCAACCAAACAAAATCATATATATTTAATATCTATGTATAAAAGGATTTGGCATTAAATAACCTACACTGGTTGATATGCCATAAAACCCAACCAAACAAAATCATATATATTTAATATATATGTATAAAAAGGATTTGACATTAAATAACCTACAATGGTTGATATGTCATAAAAATAAACCAAATAAAATCATATATATTTAATATATATGTATAAAAAGGATTTGACATTAAATAGCCAACTATGGTTGATATGCCATAAAACCCAACCAAACCAAATTCTAGATATTTGATATATATGTATAAAAAGGCGTTGGCATTAAATAACCAACAATGGTTAATATGCAATTAAATCAAAGCAACTCAAACCAAACTAAAATGTCTATACAAAAATTATAAATCTATTTCTTGATTTTCAGTAGTTTTTATTTTATTACACTTATAATTTCCAAAACCATGTTATTATTTTTAAAATTCTTTTTATAAGTAACTTTTGTATTTTCAATTAGTTGCTAGGTAATAGTAGTTGAAATGTTCTTCCCTTCAATACGTTATCAGAATAAAATTTGCACAGTTTGCAAGTTAAGCTAACGGTGTGGTCCCTGGTTACGTAATCAATATTATCAGTATTAAGATAGTGGGCTTGAACTTTTGACAATGCCTTTCTTGACATCGACTTATGAGGAGAGAAAATTCTTGCAATCAATATACATATGAAACTAATAAACTTGGAACACTTTCCCCCAAATTTCGATTCTCAATTGAAATATCAAATAAGAAAGCAGGAAAACGGGAAAATATACAAAAAGTTCAAGTGATTTCTTTGTGTGTTATCTTTCAAGTGTTACTATCGGGCTGTAATAGTTTTATTAGTACACATTTAAATAGTTTCAGGTATTTCAATTTAACTCTAGTAATTCTATTCAACATTACTGAATCGTTTGCACAAAGCTAAAAGTTTCAAGTATTACTATTTAACACTAGTAATTTTATTGAACATTACTTATTCATTTGCACACCGGCTATATGGATGCACTACATGGACGCTAACTAAACGTATGGAGAAAAAGCTTAACGGCAATTACAAAGAATTCTGCCAGCCATATTAAATAAGTCCTGGAGTCAACACGCCACAAAACTGCAGCTATATGACCACGTAACACCCATCACAAAAACTATCCAAGACATTCGAGACATTGCTGGAGAAGTAAAGACGAGCTCATAAGTGACATACTCATGTGGACCCCTTCACATGTACGAGCAAAAGCAGGATGACCAGCTAGAACCTATATACAATAGGTCTGTGCCGATACAAGATATAGCCTTGAAGACCAACCGGGAGCAATGGATGATTGAGACAAGTGGCGAGAGAGGATCAGGGAGATCTGTGCTGGCAGTCCGACATGATGATGATGGGATTAGAGGATTCATATATTTCAGGAGGGTATTAGTCCAAAAGTGAACGTAATAGCATGAATGGAGTTTGAACTCACTTCCTTCGAGGCTGCAGTCCAGCATTTTAGCAAGCATGCCACAGGGACTCTCGGCGTAAATAGAAGAAAAAATTAACTGCTTAATATATATGCTTAAATACAAGGTAAAAATAACTGGTTAATATATACACTTGGGAAAGGTATGAATCCAATAATTCCCCTTCCATCTATAGGTAAATAGTTGGGCAGACTAGGTTCTTCAGCCTTGGTGAGGCAACTAGTCGAGGAGATAGAAAACTCGGAATTCAAATCTGTTAAACTCCGCTTAGAAATTGATCTTGTGTCATATCCTGCCCGAGCGGAGGGGTTGGTAAATATGATAAACCTGGGAGTAATATCGATTAAAGGGTGCTCCACATTCCATAAACCTCAAGCACTGGAGCCACAACCTCGGATGGTTTACTGTAATATCGGGGTCACTCGTTAGCGGAAGGGGTCGTACCATACTACAGAGATACAGTAAGCGTACTCTTCAGCTCCAGCTGACCGGGCAATGAAGATGCCTCGCAGTCACATACACTCGCTCTGATATATATGGGAGGAAAACCCCATGTTCAATCAAAACGAGGTGTGATATAAACTGATACAATATATTGGGGGAGAAAGACAGAAAATTTGACAGGCAAATGAGGGGAATGATAAAAATAGAGAAGGCGAAAAAATGTATTCGGATGAAACAAAACAACATTTACTCATATAGATGTCATTAATAATCTCTATATCCGAAATTACCTGTGGGTTATAGACAAAATAATCCTAGTTACCCGGATGTAACCATGTACTGTATGACGTGTAACCTAATTAACAACCAATAGGAAATTGTCGGCATTTAGGATTTTATCTTCTTTTTCTTTGTTATATGTTTCGTTATTGGGAGCAAGACTTGGCATTTATTCTTATTTATTTATCAATTTATTTATTTATTCATGTAAAAGAATGAAAAGGAAGCATTTCCTGGTAGAATAATGGAAGACAATGCTGTCTGCTGTATTTAAAGACACGTTTTAATGTCCATTTCGTATTGTTCATTATTCTTTCATTGTATTCAATTTAAAGAAGAAAATCTATTTAACCGATGCGGGGAAAAATCACAAATGGTGGATGAAGATATTTTCCCATAAATTACAAAACTGAATTATGAACGAAAAGATTTACGATGGAAAATCTTAAGTGGCCCTGTTTAGATTGAGCAATACAAAAATAATTCAAAAAATACAACAAAAAAAAACGCAAAAAAGGTAAGGAAGAACAAATGTAACACTGAATTGGCCCTATTCAAAACTGGCTTCAATATACACATTGATATATATATATATATATATATATATATATATATATATATATATATATATATATATATATATCCTCCTCTGGATGGGTTGAATATATATATATATATATATATATTCAACCCATCCAGAGGAGGATCAGGATGTGACGCAAAGTTAATTTTTAGCGGAGTTTAACAGGTCTGATTTCAGAGTTTCCTTTTCATAGACCGGTTACCACTTCAAAGAGAATAGTTGGCCAACTATTCACCCGAGGTGGTAGGGAGAATAGTTGGAGAGATAGATTTCCCAGAGTTATTACTGAACTATAAACAGTCTCGGCAAGGGTTTGAACTCGTTTTGCGTAAACTTTACCTTTGACGGTAACTAATAAACCACGAACGCGTTCATTTCATATATATATATATATATATATATATATATATATATATATATATATATATATATATATATATATATATTGACTTATAAGTACCAAATTGCCCGGTCGGCTAGGGCTGTAGAATACACTAACTGCTTCTCTGCACAGGGATAAGACCCCCGCCAACGAGTGTCCTGTATATGACACTAAACAATCTGATGGTGAGGTTCCAGCAGTGCTGGGGCTTTGGGGAATGCGCAGTACCCCTTCATTGTCATCGCTCCCAGGTCCACTCTGGACCGGAGTGGTAGCACCTGATAAGGGTCCTATCTATGGGTTAAATATAACTAACAACGTACTTATGCTAAACTTAATTTTTTGAGTTAATTAAATAGCTTGAAATAGAAATGTTTTTGTCTATTAAACCGTACTTAGATTTAAACTGCGTGTTTATACTTAACTTAATTATTTGAAATACAACTGTTTTTCGCCATTAAAATTGTATTTACACTTAACTGAATTGTTACATATAACTGCTTGAACAGTTTGAAATAGAAATATTTTTTGACAATTCAACTGTGTACTTATGCTAAACTGAATTGTTTTAGATAGAACTGATTATTTACATAAAAATGGATTTGGCGTTAAATAACCAACAAGGTTGATATGCCATAAAACGCAACAAACCAAACCAAACCTTACAATTACCAAAGTGTTTAATTTAAGGTTTGTTTTATTCTTCGGTGGAAAGAACAATCTCAATCAAATCTTGCCTTCCATCTGATGTAACAGCCTTTTAATCAAAAGGTCTGTTGAAATAAATCTATAATAGATGCTCCCTGTTAAATTTCACTGACATAGATATATATATGCTCATTCACAGACATACTGTTTCGGTATATATATATATATATATATATATACATGCGCGCGCGCATACACACACACACACACACACACACACACACATATATATATATATATATATATCAAGAGAGAGAGAGAGAGAGAGAGAGAGAGAGAGAGAGAGAGAATCTTGTCTCATATACTATTTACCAATTGTTTGGGGTGTCCTCGTGGTGTAATGGTTAAAGCGATGAACTGCGGAATCGTAGTACGCGAGTTCGTACTCCAGTCGCGCTATTACGTTCACTTTCGGGCAAATACCCTTGGGAAAGATATGAGCCCCCTTATTCTCCCTCCAGCTATGGGTAAATAGTAGGATGGACTAGGTTCTTCAGCCTTGGTGAGGCAACTAGTCTAGGAGAAGGAAAACTTTGAATTCAAAACCTGTTAAACTCCGCTTAAAAATTGACCTTGTGTCATATCCTGCCCGAGCGGAGGGGTTGGTAAATAGTACCAATTGTTTGGGGAAGTGGCGTAGGGAAATGAATGAGATTTTAGAAAAAGAAACCAAGCCTCATAGCCATTTTAGTTGCTTCTTGCATTTCATGAGATAGAATTACCTTTCCTCCGACTTTCTCCCACTCTCTCTGTCCTGCTTCCCGTACACTCTCTTGCTTCTATCTCTGTTGCACTTTTCCATCTATCTCAACCTTCGCACTAACTAGACATTTCTCTCTCTTTCTCCTCTCTTCCTATCTTCTTCCGTCTCCCTTTTTCCTTCTCTAATTGACTTCGAATACCTCTCTCCGTACACCACTCTCTCCTACAGAAGTTTCTGTCCCGACACCTTCCTCTTGCTTCCCAATCCATTAATCTCTCTTCTCCTCTCTCTTTTTCTATTACCTAACTTTCACCCTTCCTAGGGCCTTCTCCCCCACCTCATTCCCTCCTCTTTTCCTATCTCTAAACACCCATTGAAACTCAAAATAGCAAATATTCTCACGTATAGGCTTGATCTATATACATGTATATATATATATATATATATATATATATATATATATAAAGGTATAATTTGGTCCAGTTAAACCGGAGTTGGGAGTAATTCCATCAGCATAAGAAACGGAAGTGGGCTAAATGAGGAGATGACTCTTCATCCCTCTTCTATCCCCTCCCACCTTTTTCTGTGTCTATTCTGATTTATTTTATCCAAAGGATCTAAAGAGGTCCTGTTAAATTTTTTTTCGTGTTTTTGAATTTTTCAAAAACGCGTAACAGGATGGAAATAAATTTATAATCCTAATCTGAACGGTTTGTTGTTTTTCTTACAGGAAAAGTATATATATATATATATATATATATATATATATATATATATATATATATATATATATATAATGTATTTCTATTTTTAGTTAATCCCTAACTTTAACTCTGGCATAGTGAAAAAAAAACAAATGACCCAACTTGTGGATAAACAAATATACAAACTGATTTTAGGAGAAAAATTTGATAAAAAAAGAGAAGAGTAAAAACATACGTATTGTCTGACAAAAAATCAAAGAATATCGTAATATCTTGCCAAGTAAATAACGAAGAGAGTACGCAATACAAGTTAGAGAATATATATATATATATATATATATATATATATATATATATATATATATTCCGTACGTGTGTGTGTGTGTGTGTGTGTGTGTGTGTGGCCTAAGCCTATGTAAAATTTCTAAAGATAATTTGGGCAAAAATATATCTATTAACGATTTTTGATGAATTTTGTTAAAAAAAAAAACGACTGGTAAAATAAAAATATATTTCTTAAAAGATAAAGCCTCAAGAATGAGTGGCCATCGGCTATTGCTTCTTTATAATGTAAGTTCGGCACCCAGTCTTTAAGTACGAAAGTAAATAAATAATCATCTTCTAAAAATATTTTTCTTTGAGTAGACTGTGTTATATACGTCAATGTTCGAAGAAAAGTGTTGATTTTTTAATACACATATATATGATCTTTAATTCTTCAAAAGAGTTCAGTCAGCTCTTCTACATGTATATTGAGATCTCAAACCTTGTGTGTTATTTAATGCCAAACTATATTCACAGACACACACACGCACAGATATATATATATATATATATATATATATATATATATATATATATATATATATGTGTGTGTGTGTGTGTGTGTGTGTGTGTGCAGGCAGTATTTTCTCTTTTTACGGTACTTGAGTAAATAGGATAGACACTGTGCTTCTGCCGAATTTATAACTGTTTCGTTTTAGTCTTCGTACCATTCAGTCGGCTCGAGTAGCGAATACAGTGACTGTAACTTTTTGAAGAAAGGTAAGACCCTTTCCCTCCCCAATGAGTGTCCTGATATGACCCTAATCCATCAGTCGCTGTAGTTCTAGTCCTGGAACTTTGGAGAATGTTGAGTACACATTCATTGCCATTATCCCTTTGACTTGGGCAGGTAGTACCTGTTACTGTTCCTTCTACGCTTCAAAGAGAATTGTTTACTCATTTACGAATGGCAAATAGAGATATCAGAGTTATATAGCACTGCATGAAAATATTTAAGTGTGAGCAAACAAATGAACTCTGGCTCGAGTAAAAACGGATCGTTTATAAATCATTTATATTTAATATACGATGATCATTAAATAAGTTTCCAGACTTTTTTCGTATGGGCACTTGAGCTACCGAAACTGTGTTATCACCCCTGGTTAGCGGCTGATAAGGACATGCTATCGCACGTGCTTTCACACGTTGTATGATGAAAAAAAAATACGATGATCATTAAATAAGTTTTCAGACTTTTTTCGTATGGGCACTTTTATTGATAGTACACACATGAAACTCTAGTCCCATTCGAAATAATCTCCTCCGGCTGTAATGCACTTGTTGTACTGTTCCAACACATTCTGGAAGGCCCCATGGAATTCCTCTTGTGTGGTCGTGTCAATGACCTTCGTCACAGCCTCTTTCATCTCCTCAATTGTCTCATAACGATAGCCTCTGATCTTAGGAAAAAAACAAAAATCACAGGGAGTAAGGCCTGGACTATAGGGAGGGTGAGGAAATGTCTTGATGCCCATCTTGGTCAAATAGTCTGTGACAAGGATGGAGTTGTAGACTAGTGCATTGTCCTGGTGGAAATGCCACTGATCTGATTTGAAGAGTGCTGGTGTCTTCCGACGGAATATCTTCCTGAACTCCCTTAAAACCTCAACATAGTAACCCTAACCCTTTGGCCAATCAACTCTGGTCTATTGACTTCCTTACTCCTCCCACACCTCTCATCATCCCTCACAGACTCCCTGCCTTCTTTGAATCTCTTATGTCACTCAAAAACTGATGCTCAATTCATGTAAAATGGTCGAAAAGCAGTCAGAAGCATTCCACACGTTTTTGTGGTATTTTTTCCAAGTTTAAAACAGAATGTTATTGAATATCGTTCTTCTAAAGCGTCCTCACGTTCAGATTGCATTTTTGAAATTCACCAGCTGTGATAATTAGACTTTAGTAGTGTATTCCAATTGCTACTGTAGCTGTTCATTTGAACCTGAAATCATAAAAATTGATCAGTCATCTCAAAAGATGTATAGCAATCAAATACTGAATTTTCAAGAGTCTATGACAATTTTTAATCTGAACAAAAAAATCTGGAAACTTATTGAATTCGCCACGTATATGTATAAATATGATTTTGCATTTAATAACCTTTAATAACGGCACATATACATTTGAAATTGAAATAATTAAGAAAGAAACAGTACGAACAATAAAGAAAAGAATTAATGATCAACTGAGAAAGTGAAGATACTGCAGTGGCTTACGTTTTAGATATTAGTAAAAATGTTTAAATTGTCTGAGAAAGGTATGTAACGTAATTGAACAGCTCATTCAAAATTGAAATAGAAAAAAATGCATAAATTGGTAAAAGAAGCAGACAGTCTCCGAACGGCCTGGCCAAAGCCCTTATAATTAAAAATGACTAGAAAAAACCTCGGGGGTTTGGAACCTTCTGCGCTGGTGTGGAACTACAATAAACAGATATGTTTCTGCCCGCTACACTGCAGGAGAAAGTGAGGGGACTTGTTTTTTAGAGGAAGCGACCAGCGTAGAAAAAACTCGGACCTAAGTTTTATCCCAAGAGGAGCCACAACTTTTTAATAGAAAATATTAATCAGTCTTTCTCTGTCTTATTGAACAACTCACGATAGTGATCCAGCTGTAAACCCTAAAAATTAAACCCCACTGCAGATGTGCATTTGGCGTATTCTTCTGCCCAAGTCGACAAGAAGAAAGGAGAAGAGTTGTATTTTCCAAGAGCATTAGCGTGAAATGAAACCAAACTGTTATGTCAAGGTTTAAACTCGGATCACGATTAAATTTCATACAACGATAACCGTTATAGTAAACAAGTTTTTCCCATATACGTATAATATAATCTAAACCATATTTATATCACCTATATATATATATATATATATATAACCCACACACATCTATATATATATATATATATATATATATACGACTACGGGAGGTACCGGTTCTATTTCAGCCCAGTCGACTGCGGCTGTAGAATAGACCTGCAGAGGGGTAAGATCCGCCTTCACCAACGAATGTCCAGGGAATCACATTAAAAACTCTGATGGTAAAGTTACAGAAATGCAGGGTCTTTAGAGAATATGGAGTGCCCCTTCATTGTCAATACTCCCTAGTCCACTCTGGCCCGGATTGGTAGCACCTGAAAGGGTCCTATCTATGGGTCAAATATAACTATTTGGCATTTAAACTGAGTCCAATCTAATGGCTTCTATTAAATTAAATTGCATGAAATAGAACTGTTTGTTCATTTATCTGTATTTAAACAAATGACTGATGTTCAATTGATTTGGTAATGATACCTATGAATTGGCGGAACCATTTCACTTTGTTGACTTAATTCTAAATTGAATTGTAAGACACAGAACTGTTTTAGCATTTAAATGTGAGTATCTCTCAGAAGTGTTTATAAATTATAGAATTAATATAATGGTTGATATGCCATGAAACCCAACCAAAACAACCCGGTTCTATATGAAAGATAAAAGTGAACAGAACTTTAAGTGTTTATATAAATTCTAACACATGCATAAAAGAAACTATCAAAGCAAATAGTATTATGACAAAATATAAAACAATAATTGATTGATTTAAATGACTAGGGTTATTTTATACCATTTACTTGTAGCTGCCTCCCACCGGACACGACTTGACACAAGGTCAAAAGCCCGAAGGCCGATTAAAGTGGGGATAAAGGGGAGGGGAGGTCGGGAACGAATCGAGACTCGAACCCTGCTTGTCTGTGCTGCTCATCGGCTCACTTAGTGCAATGTGAGCCTGATGAAGCAAGCAGTTTCACGAACCCAAATGTGGGTCCGGGCACGTATGCCAGTTTGCGGCTTAAACTAGACGCATGGTCTAGTGCCGTACAAGGGGGACAAAGGAGACAAAAATGCAGCTCGCCCACCCGAAGGTAGCCTAGTCGAAACTAGGTGCCTAATTAAAGACCCCAAGTCTGCCACTGTTCCATTTCCAGGGCCTCGCTCCGGACCGAAGTCCAGAACAGGCCCCTGGGCGCTCGCCAAGAGCTAGCCCTGGGGTTATTTTATACCACAAAGTTAAGAAATCACGTTAGGTTCGAATTGATATTTATATTATTTCTATAGTTATTTCTTAAGAGGTATTTTGGCATTCGGTCTTCTTATTGAATACGAATAATTTTTAAACCAATCTATTTGACCCATGGATGGGTCCCTAACAGTGCTTCCACTCGAGGAGGAGTTCCTACCTCTCTTCAAGGTATATAGACAGCGTGAGAAGAGCAGGCGTGGTAATTCGTACCTCATGGAGAGAACATGGGGCTTCTATCCTTTATATTCCAATCCTGAAAAAAGTAAGTGATTTCCACCGTTTTGCTGTATGGACTCGACTGTCTGTTTCTTGAACGCATGCCTAGCCTTGTGCAGGAACCCAGTTTCTAATCATATTGTGTACAATTACATGTCTTACATCTATTGACTTGTTCGGTTTCCTACCGAAAATTCTGTGTACGTTTACTTTTCTTGGGTTAACTAGATGCGTTATCAGAAACAGGGGTCCTATCCACGAAATAACACCTCATTAAATCTTGTAAGTGTATTCTATAAACTGTTGATGAAGCGATAAAATGAATAGCTTTGTGCGGATGATATTTTTTGATTAACAAATTCATTCTTTCCTTTCAAAGCAAGACCAACGAACGTTGATAGAGCATTAAACAAAGAAACCAAACCTTTTGAAGTAAGAATGGGTATGTTTTTGGATATTATAATTTTGATAAGCTATTCAATAGTAAACGCGTTATTTCTTTTTTGCTAGTTCAAAATATCTTCTTGAAGAAAAGTTTGGCAATGGTGACCTCTCGTAACTTCAGGGCTCAGAGGCCATTACCTAATTTTTGTCTCACTACTTGACACATAAAATTAAGTAACCTCGGGATTTATCCATATATGTTTAATTAATTAGCCAAAGAAAAGAAGAACACAATGTTCAGAATGCAATGCAACATTATTAAATGAATTTGGGAAAAGTTAAATTTATTTTTGTTAAGAACATAATCACCCCCCAAAGGAAATATTGAAAACAATCTCTGATAATTCTACTTTTATTTCTTTGAAACGTTTCTCAATTAATAAAATCGTCACCCAGTCTGATTAAATGTAATTGTGAAGGTACCAAGTCCGTTGGGCTGAAACGTTTTAATATAATAATTCTTTTTTCTCATAATTGACAGAGATAGTTTCTGTTGAATAATGTCAGATATTTTCATGTCAACCATCAGTTTTCATTGTTTTTTTATTAATAGGATTTGTTTGGATTATCTTGCTTAAAGAGTTCGCAATTGGCAAAATCGATAATTAAATAAAAACATTGGCAGGGATTAGAATACCTTGATTATATCCCCTGCAGAGGTGTAAGGACCTGCCGTAAATAGGCTATGGCACTTCTCTGAATCTAATTATGAGGTACTGGTCTGAAAATCTAGGCAGGTGTGGAGTACCCTTCATTGCTATGGACTCCCCTGACCCATTAATCGGTGAAGCTTTCTTTGTTTTGTATTAAAATTTGTGGTTTTTTTTTCAAATCAAAAGTTATCTTTGTTGGAGTAGAATGGTAGTCGTACGATTTAACTCATAGTCAGTAGAGTAAAGATGTCCATACCTTTCCCAAAGATATTAGACACAAAGTCTAGGGAACGAACTTTCTTACTGCGACGTTGTGTTGTATTTTGATCTTCGGCCCGAGCAAACATGCCATCACAAAGTGATGCACCGGAAGGAAGTGACACATTCCAATGGCCTGTAATCGAAAGAAATCGCGTGGGCGGAAATTGGCTAACAAAATGGGACAAGTAAAAAAATCCAATGATACTCTCATAGACTGACGTACCGGAAGAGAGGGGCCTCTGAACTGCATGACAGTTATTTCCGCTTGATGACGATTAAACATGCGATTTCAAAGATCGAGTGGGCGATCGAGTGGGCGTTGAACTATTATATAACTCAGTCAAGACAGAAGTCAAGACAGTTGCAATTACAGTTGGAGTCGGAGTTATTGACGAGTGGGGTAGGGAAAGCCACACCCGGCCTAGGGGGACCTCGGGAACCCCGATGGAGTTTGGGGACCAGAGAAGTTGCTGATAAGAAGCAGTAAAGAAAGCCAGCACCCAGCAGAGTGGACCCCAGGGCCTCCGGTTGAGCATCTGGAACAACGAGAAAGTCACAACGTTGACGGCCATAAGAGTAGGGGTCAAAATGTTGCAGTTATGTTCTGTCTCCAACTCCCTCTCGCACGCAAACCTTGAGTAACCCTTTTCGAACCCTTACAATAAAGTGAGGGGTACATATATTTATAAAGAAGTCTTCCTGCATCTTTATTATTGTGTCGTTATGATGCGGTAGATGACAATATAACAGTTGGAATCCAAAACGTTTGTCATTAGGCCTCTAAATAATAGGTCAAATAAATCAGAAAAATGTTCGTATTCTATCGGAATCCTTAATGACATATGATTGTAAATTATTTTCATTAAGTATGATTCTTAAAGTTATAATTGTTTATAATTATTATTATTGGCATAATGGTTAGAGTGTTCGCCAATGGCCAGAGTGGCCTGGGTTCAATCCCAGGTCGAGTCATAGCAAAAACTCAAAAAAGAGTTACCTTGCTTAACACTCAACATTATAAGGTAAATATCAAGTGTAAAGTGGAGCAATCCAGGGAAAGGAGTAGCGCCCTCCCTTACACCTCGGTGTAGTAGCTTTCGTAAAAGGAGCCTCGACTACGGTAGCCAACTTTACTTTACTTACTTACAAACAAGAGCAAACAAATGACTTTTCTCAAATGCAAATGCATACTTGAAACTACAAAATTATTAGCATTTGATAGAAATATTTCAGGGCAAATTATTTGTTTTAGATAACAATCCTTCATAACATATAACTCTTAAGAAAAAGCGACTCAAAAAATGTAACGATAGATGTACAATGAACGCAATTTCGTAACACCGAGACATAGAATAGCAATAGACAGTTTGACGAAGCATCATAATCAATTAATCAACCCATCAATAAATTAATCAAAACTATTGATACCGTGTTTGATTGATATTTTACTCTTCAAGCCATGACCAAAAATTGTCTCTATCAACGAAATACTTATTTGGTCATACAAAAATTACACTAAAAGTCATTTCTTTGATATATCGTGATTTCTAAAGTAAAATTGCTTTACTCCTTTCTTCGTTCGGTCCAAAAATAACCTTGAAGTGCAGAGATTCGTTTTACTTGTTTATTTTTTATTTGTTCTGTTTGGTTTGGTTTGATTTGATTTGTTTGGTTTTATGGCATATCAACCTTTGTAGGTTATTTAACGCCAAATCCATTTTTATGTAAATAATCTGTTCCATTGAAAACAATTCAGTTTAGCATAAGTACACAGTTTAATTGTCAAAAACATTTCCATTTCAAACTATTCAAGCAGTTATATATAATAATTCAGTTAAGTGTAAATACAGTTTTAATGTCGAAAAACAGTTCTATTTGAAATAATTCAGTTAAGCATAAGCACGCAGTTTAAGTGTAACTACGGTTTAATTGACAAAAACGTTTCTATTTCAAGCAATTTAGTTTACTCAATTAATTTCAGCATAAGTATTCTGTTAGTTCTATTTAACCCATAGATAGGGCCCTATCAGGTGCTACCACTCCGGGCCAGAGTGGATCTGGGAGCAATGGCAATGAAGGGGTACTCCGCATTCCCCAAAACTCCAGCACTGCTGGAACCTCACCATCAGATTGTTTAGTGTCATATCAAGGACACTCGTTAGGGGGGGTCTTACCCCTCTGCCGAAGTGCAGTCAGTGGATTCTACAGCCACAGCCGACTGGGCAATGTTTGGATTGGTGTCTTTTGCTTAAGAGTGTATCAACCTTTGTGGGTTGTTTAATGCCAAAACAACCTTGTAGAAAAGCAGTAGTAGTACTATTTAAACCAAAGCTAAAGGGATAAAGGGTTTCATGCCTTTCCAATGGGTATTCCTCAGGAAGTAAATGTAATAGCACTCGAGTTTGAACTCGCATCTTATGATGCTGCAGTCCGACACATTAGCCACAACACCGCGAAAACTTCCAATCTATTTTTTTCAGTTAGACAACCGACGGAATTTTGTTTATTTGTTTGTTTCTTTCTTTCTTTCTTTTACGGCATATCAAACATCGTGGGTTATCAAATGGGTTATTCGAAACCATCTTTGGAGAAGAACAGTAGTTATATTATTTAACCCAAAGCAGGAAGTATAAGGAGGTTCATAACTTTCTTAAGGGTATTAATTTTTATTTATTGCGGACGTTTTTCCTCATGTTGGTAGTTTTTTTGTTGTTTCTTCTTTCACTACGTTTCGGTCAAATTTCACCTCTGGCCTTCTTCAGGTGATTTACCGCGACCTCGGATAGGAATGCTGAGTCTTATAACCGTATCCCCAGTAATTACTGCCTTCTATAGTTGTTGTCTATCGCACCACGTTTTTGACCAAGTAAACCTCTGGCCGGCTTGGGTAGGATTTGAAACCGCTATCTTCTGACAATGCTCACCTGCAGAGACTCAACGCCTCTATCAGCTGCGCCACGGGTATTTCTTAAGGGTATTAGTCTGAAAGTGAACGCAATAGAATGACTGGAGTTCGAACTTGCTTACTTTGAGGATGCAGTATAGCACTTTAGCCACATTGCCCAAATAGAATTGCCATTAATGAGTGGTCATAGTACCATGTTTTTGAGTATTCACTCTTGCAGAATTTTGCCACTTGTGATTTCCATAGAAGGAACACAGAATCTTATAAGCCGAAGAGAAAAATTATTCCTCTGACGACCGCAAGTAATCCTTGACATATGCATGATTCTTAGATTAACTTTTTAACTGTAGACCAATTTGCATTTCAAAGCTTCAATGAATAATTGTTTTAGAAATGTAAATTAGAAGATTGTTAAAAAATTCTTTACTTTAAAATTTCCCTCTGCATGGCTTAGAAAATTAAAATGGTTTAATCTACTTTGTTTAAGGAATATTTTGTATTGTTATAATGTTCAGTCATTAAAGAAAATGTTTTTGTCTCATTTCTTGTCAGTTTATTTACTGCTAAATAAAAGATGTTTTAAAGTTAAAGTGACCTGTTTTCCCAGTCGGCTAGGGCTGTACAATACACTGACTGCACCTCTGCCAAGAGGTAAGACCACCCAACCATGACACTAAACAATCTGATGGTGAGGTTCCAGTTATTCTGGGGCTTTGGGAAATGCGGAGCACCCCTTAATAGCCATTGCTCCCAGGTCCACTCTGACCCGGCGTGGTAGCACCTGATAGGACCCTATCTATGGGTTAAATAGAACTAATGCTAAACTGAAATATTTGACAAAACTGAATAGCTTAAAATAAAAATGTTTTTGACAATTAAACCGTAATTACCTTTTAACTGCGTGCTAATGCTAAACTGAAACCGTACTCACATTGCTCATGCTAAACTGAAATTATTTAAAATAGAACTGTTTTTTGACATTGAAATCGTACTTACTCTAAACTGAATTGTTTAATATAGAAATGTTTTGACATTTAATGTAGAACTGCTTGACAACTGAATAGCTTCAAATATAAATGGTTTTCACATTTAAACTGCGTACTTATACTAAGTTGAATTGTTTGAAATAGAACTATTTTTCCTAAAAATGGATTTGGTATAAATAACCTACAAAGGTTGATATGCCATAAAACACAATCAACCAACCAACTAAAGTGACCTGTCCTTCTAAGCATACTGATTTTTGTCATGACGGGGAACTTTAACTTGTCATCACATCAGGTAATATTAACGCGTTGTGAAATGCAAACAGAGACCTTCAATATATTTGTTGTCTTTGTCCGTAAAGCATAGAACAATTTTGAATATCAGGAGGATGGGATAAGCAATGCAGAAGTGGCTTAGCAAACAATCAGAGGATATCTTATCTCATGGAAT
>OY757923.1:64195155-64380155 GCA_963585895.1 Sepioteuthis lessoniana | reverse complement strand
TTTTTTAGAGGTTGGGCCATTCAGATACTTATGAGCAGTATTGCATGTCAAAAGAACTCTCACACACAACTGAAAATACATCACGTCCATAAAGTATTTCTTGAACTTGACTTAATCGAAAGGATCTCATTTGAATAACATTGATCGAACATGGATTTTAAAGAAATACATTTGGAACGATTTCCATATTCCATGTCTCCAAAGCAATAAGCTCGCTTCCAAGTTAATGAGGCAACATTAAATGCAGCTTTGGACTCTTAAGCCTATTGCTCAACTACGGCTGGCGAATGTCAGACCAAATGATTACTGTTTTTAGAGGCTTATTACAGGAGACTCGATCTCTAGGGTCATTATATTTGGTCTCTCTTCATCAGCTCTCACACCTGACCACACTGATTAGTTTGTGGATCAATTTGTCAGTAAATCAATAAATAAATAAATCTTTTTTTCTCACTTTCTTTCTTTTTTTTTTATAACAGTCTTCTTTACTTTCATTGGATCTTTTCTGAAAATGACTTTCCTTTCTTTCTTTCTTTCTTTCTTTCTTTCTTTCTTTCTTTTACTCACCCTCTTTTCACCAGTCGTTCTTTATGCTTGTAATCTCTACCGTTTTTTTTTAAATGATTCATTTATTTTACTCATTTCTGGGTTGTTCACACCAGCGGTAGCTGATGGTGCCAGAATCTCCAGGACTCTTCTCAGTATTCTAGCTGATCTTAATAATGCAATACTCTTGGTGATATCCACTTGCCCTCTTATTTTCACGTCTTCCAGTGCTTTTACTAATCCCCTTTATGCGCTATATATTCTTCTAGTTCTCCGGCAAGGTCTAAATACCTAGTGCTCTTTTTGTCTTTCTTTTATTTTCACTTTGTGGTCCGCTGGGACAGCAGAGTCTACTATTCGACAGGTTATGTTATTATTATTATTATTATTTACTCATTAGAGTATTTCATATCAGCTAACTCTGATGGTTTTTCACTGGAGTTTGAGTATCAGCAAGTCGCCTCAAGTCCCCACGACTCTTCTCAGTATTCTAGCAGTTCTCAATAATGCTGTAGTTTGGATGGTCTCCACTCGTCCGCCAACATCCAAGTCTTCCAGTCGCTTTAATAATCCTAAAAATAGTTATTTTACCAAAAGCACCAATCACAATTGGTATAATTGTCACTCTCATGTTCCATAGTTTTTCAATTCCCTAGCAAGGTCGAGGTATTTATATTTCTTTTCACATTCTTTCAGTTTTATTCTGTGGTGAGCCGGGACAGCAAAGTCGACAATTTTGCAAATTCGCTTTTTTTTTTTTGGTTGATTATTATCAGGCCTGGCTTCTGATCGAGATTTTACAATTAATTCGTACATCTCCCAGTGCATCACTTAGCCCACCCAGTCGTGTTTAGTCTTATACTCCTTCTGTGCTAATTTGCTGCATTCGCTTATTATGTGATTGATGGTTTCATCTCTGTCACTGCATAGCCTACATTTGTTATTTTGTTGTGTCTTATCTATTCTCGCTTTGATATGATTGGTTCTTATGGTCTTCCAATGGAATCCGAGTGATAGTACGTATCCACATGTCTGCAGGAATCTTCAGAGTATTCTGGCCGATCTTAATGAGGTAGTTTAGATTGTCTCGCCCCGTCCTTTGATTTTCAACGCTTCAAGCCCCCTTTTCCAGGCCTTTGGAAACCATTCCAAGCACGCTAATAACTGATGGTATAACCGTCATTCTCATGTTCCAATGCTTTTTTAGATTTCTCGCGAGGCCCAAGTAATTGTTTCAATTTCAGTTTTCTTTGATTTTCCCTTTGTGATCTCCCAGGACGGCAAAATACTCTTTACGATAGGTTCTTTTTATTTTATTATTAATCATCACTTAGTCTGATATTCTGGCCGGGATTAGGTTATTTATTTGTATCGAAAAATTCCAGACAATTTAATGCATTTCATTCTCCAAAACAATTTCTGGCTTGTGCATGTATCATTTGCTTGTATGTTCAACGTTTGATTTCTGGCAAATACCGAGTGGATCACCTTCCACACCCGGTCATGATTTGGCCAAATTTGCAATATTTCCATATTAAGTGATTAATCTTTTCATTTTTATCACCACATACCTACGCTTGCTCTTTTATGGCGTATTATCTTTATTGCTATTTTGTTGCGTATTATCTATATTGCTATTTTGTTGCGTATTATCTATATTCACTTGTTATTTTGTTGTATACTATCTATATTGCTATTTTGTTGCGTATTATCTATATTCGCTTGCTATTTTGTTGCATATTATCTATATTGCTATGTTGTTGCGTATTATCTATATTCGTTTGCTATTTTGTAGCGTAATATCTATATTGCTATTTTGTCGAGTATTATCTATATTGCTATTTTGTTGCGTATTATCTATATTCCCGGGCTATTTTGTTGCATATTATCTATATTGCTATGTTGTTGCGTATTATCTATATTCGCTTGCTATTTTGTTGCATATTATCTATATTGCTATGTTGTTGCGTATTATCTATATTCGTTTGCTATTTTGTTGCATATTATCTATATTGCTATGTTGTTGCGTATTATCTATATTCGTTTGCTATTTTGTTGCGTTATATCTATATTGCTATTTTGTTGCGTAATATCTATATTCGCTTGCTATTTTGTTGCGTATTATCTATATTGCTATTTTGTTGCGTATTATCTATCGTGCTATTTTGTTGTGTATTATCTATATTCGCTTGCTATTTTGTTGTGTATTATCTATATTCGCTTGCTATTTTGTTGCGTATTATCTATATTGCTATTTTGTTGCGTATTATCTATATTGCTATTTTGTTGCCTATTATCTTTATTGCTATTTTGTTGCGTATTATCTATATTCGTTTCAAATATGAACTTTTTCGTTGCCTATTATCTTTATTGCTATTTTGTTGCGTATTATCTATATTCGTTTCAAATATGAACTTTTTCGTTGCCTATTATCTTTATTGCTATTTTGTTGCGTATTATCTATATTCGTTTCAAATATGAACTTTTTCGTTGCCTATTATCTTTATTGCTATTTTGTTGCGTATTATCTATATTCGTTTCAAATATGAACTTTTTCGTTGCCTATTATCTTTATTGCTATTTTGTTGCGTATTATCTATATTCGTTTCAAATATGAACTTTTTGCGTTGTTTCTATTACAAGAAATCCAGGTTTCATTTGCGTAGACATGTGCAGGTCTTCTCTTTTGATATTTTTTAAGATTTGTCACTTGCAAAAAATACTTTTTCCTAAATTGTATTGTTGTTCTGTTCGTCTTTATGCTGTCCGTACCGTTTCTGGCCGCAGTAATTAATCTTTCTTAGCTCTTTTTAATGCAGTTCTCGAATCCTCGCATTGATCGGCCCATGCTCTCTTCAATGTTAGCTTTTAAATTCTATTATTGTTGTGTCAGTCCTGTGGTGTCAGTGCTGTTTCTGGTCACTGTAATTAGTCTTTCGTAGCTCTTTTTAATGCAGTCATTGAGTCCTCGCATTGATCGACCCACGTTCACTTCAATTCTGGTTTCTCAATTTTATTACTTTTCTGTTAGTCCTTATTTCGTCAGTACTGTTTCTAGCTGCTGTAATTAGTCTTTCTTCGATCTTTTTAATGTAGTCCTTGAGTCCTCGCATACAATACTGGCATCTTCTTTTGTTGACACATATATTCTTTCTTGGATGTAAGGCTTTGTGCATTGTCATTTACTTTCTTGACGTTTCGGCCATTTCCTGAGTTCATTTCTTGTCTATTTTAAAAATGGTCTTGAGTAACTTATATATATATTTACCAACCCCTCCGCTCAGGCAGGATATGACACGAGGTCAATTTTTAAGCTGAGTTTTACAGGTTTGAATTCAGAGTCTACCCTTTCCTAGACTAGTTGCCTCAACTTGAATAACTTATTAGGAGATACCGTCCAAGTGTTCAATCCATTGATTAGATTTCTTCTGCAGAGTTTGGTTTCGAGGATTTTTCTCTATCATCTGACGCACTCTTTTCTTATCTTTTTTAAATCTCCTCTTGTTTAATGATGTCTGTTTTCAATATTCTCGTGTAGTTGTAATTTTTCTTTCTGCTAGCGTTCTGATTATATCTTGAGTTGACGGTTTTATTGATTCCGTTATTTCCGGTAAACAGGCCAGAGCTCATTTGTTTGTAGACAGCTAAATGGTTCCGAGACTTTCTATGTAATGTTGTATAGCCATGATACAACTATACGTATACATATACATGCGAAAACATAATCAACAATAATGACGAACGAACACACTTCTTTAGAAAAATATACCTCTCACACTTTATTCTCGACAGGGTTGCAAATGGGTTGACGTTGGTTATGTGTGAGAGGTGAGTTGGAGACGGAGAGAGACTGCCACATATTGACCCCAAGTTCCTCTGACTATAGCAGCACTTCTTCCTCATTCTGCTGGGCTGCTCAACCGGGGTCCTGAGGTCCCAAGCAATCTGTCTAGAGCTGGTTCTCTCTGCCTCGAACTGACTCGAATTCTGCCTCGAACTCCAACTGACCCAAGCCCTCTGTGGCACCTGGTTATATAATTGTTTGACATCCACCTGCTTCCTGTGGGCGTATTCATCTGCACCAAATTCAACCACGTCCATAGTCAAGGTG
The DNA here is from genome assembly GCA_963585895.1 of Sepioteuthis lessoniana. Lineage (NCBI taxonomy): Eukaryota > Metazoa > Mollusca > Cephalopoda > Myopsida > Loliginidae > Sepioteuthis > Sepioteuthis lessoniana. Next base: position 64,375,498 of record OY757923.1, on the reverse strand, counting down.
ATATTCCGATATCTTCGACCGGATGCACCTGTTTCTTGATCGACGGCTCGGTCGAGGGTCAATATGTTACAGTAATACTAATAATTCAATACAACATCAGTGATTTGTTTGGACACGGCTAAATAGTTTCAAATTGAGATTTTTGGTTTGGTCTGGTTTTATTCCATTTCAACCATTGTAGGTCATTTGATTAAAAAAAAACGAATATTCAGAATTTGCATTTATTTATGTCCAATAATATATCAACTATCACATTTTTTTATTCCCTTTTTTTGTTTTTAAATTTGCTAAAGTATTTTCAGAGTGGTAGTAGAAAATGATGCTATGATGCTTTATCCCAAAATAATTTTCAATTGAAAAATGAAACGAAAATTTTGATAAATTCTTAACGATCTATTATTGCTAGTAATCTTTTTATTTCAGAATTTAGGGACGCACCTAATATTGAATTTGTTTATTGATTAAAACAAATTAACTTTTATAGATATCAATAATCTCTCTCTCTCTCTCTCATTCTCTTTTGCTCTCTCTCTCTCTCTCTCTCTCTCTTTCGCTTGATCACTTTCTCGCTCACTCATTTTCTTTCTCCCTCTTTCTCTCTCGTTCTCTATCTCTTTTGCTCTCACTATCTCTCTCTTCCTCTCATTCTCATTCTTCCTCTTTCTCTCTCTTTCTCTCTCTATATATAGCTCTCTCTTTCTCTCTCTCTCTCTCTCTCTCTCACGCACTCTCTCTCTCTATATATATATATATATATATATCATTCTCTTTTGCTCTCTCTTTCGCTTGCTCACTTTCTCTCTCATTCATTTTCTTTCTCTCTCTTTCTCTCTCGTTCTCTATCTCTTTTGCTCTCACTATCTCTCCCTCTCTCTCTCACACACACACACTCATTTTTAGTCTCCCTCTTTCTCTCTCTTTCTCTATACCTCTTTCTCTCTTTCTCTCTCTCTCTCTCTCTCACGCACACTCTCTCTCTCTATCAATCTTTCTCTCTCTCTCATTTTCATTCTTCCTCTTTCTCTCTCTTTCTCTATATATCTTTCTCTCTCTTTCTCTCTCTCTCACACACACGCACACTCTCTCTCTTTCTCTTTCTCTCTCTCTCTCTCTCTCTCTCTCGCGCGCGCTCTCTCTCTTTCCCAATTTGTCCTTATCGTCTATCTCTTCCAGCAGGTCCTCCAAACTACATCTAGTATCCGAAAGGAGGTAAGGAGAAAACTGGTGCGTCCATGTAAAGGGGTCAATAGAAGAACGTCGCTTATAACTTCATTCTTACTTCACATAGTTTGTTCATCTTACATGATTTTTTTTTAAATTTACGTTATTAAGAATTAATTAGTGGTATAACTGCTGTTTGTATAGGGTATTACTTCTACGATGTCTTCCAGTCAGCAAGTAACATTCTCGCGTAAGTTCCATCAAGCTTTTCCTCCATGTCAACGTCCATGAGGTGTATTCATACAGTATTATAGACAACCACATCTTCGAAGAAATATATTTTTTTTAACAGCAGGTCAGATTTCCTTATGATCGATACCAGTCAATAACATTCGACACCTTAGATAGGCGTATATTGACATCACTTTCAATAGAAGATATATTGTTTCTATGAACTTCTCTACTAATATTAAAGTACTGTAATTTAATGTGGCGATGCCCTCTTTTTTTTAATAAATCGACTTTGTTTAATTTGCATTCTAATTGAAGCCAATCCTCCACGCTGCTTAATCCATAATTCAGCTTGCACAGTTTTATTTGCAAAAAGCAATAGATCACCAGCCTAATCTGTGTTTGTTTTAATTTCTACAGAATATTCTCAGCTGTTTGCCTTTTTCGTATAAAAGCGTTTTCTTCCTTTTGATCTATCGACGTTCGTAGTCTGGTAAGATTATCAACTGGAACAAATCTATCCCTTTCAAAAACTCCAGTGACAATAAGTCCGTGTCACCATTGTTTTCGGGTCATATATATATATATATATATATATATATATATCGGAAGAAAATTTCGGGTCATATATATATATATATCGGAAGAAAATTTCGGGTCATATATATATATATATCGGAAGAAAATTCAAACCTGGTTAAATTGCCATTATAAATTCATTTCGACAAATAATATTATAATCATATATTATGACTTGCATGTTTAATTTGTGAGTAAAAAACAGTAAATATGGATTACAATATATGTATATATATATATATATATATGTGTGTGTGTGTGTGTGTGTGTGTGTGTGTGTGTGTGTGTGTGTGTGTGTGTGTGTATAAACTTTTTGGCGAAAATGAAAGGGACTTAAAACAATAATGTATTAAAAGAATTAAGAACGCAAAAGAAGGGTTTTCTTGCTAATTGACCCAACCTAAATTGAACATATATAAGATTTTTCATAACAGGGGGATTTTTTTTATAATATAACCTGTAAACTAAATTAATATCTGTTTATCACCCTCAAATTAATATATATATATATATATATATATATATATATATATATATATATATATATATATATATATATATATATAAGAAGATCATTAAATAAGTTTCTACACTATTTTCGTATGGGCACTTTTATTGATAGTACACGCATGAAACTCTAGTCCCCTTCGAAGTAATATCCTCCAGCTGCAATGCACTTGTTGTACCGTTCTAACAACTTCTAGAAGGCCCCTTGGAAGTCCTCTTGTGTGAGCGTGTCAATAACCTTCGTCACAGCCTCTTTCCTCTCCTCAATTGTCTCATAAAGACAGCCTCTAAGTTTAGGGAATAACCAAAAGTCACAGGAAGCAAGGCCTGGACGATAGTGAAGATGAGGAAATGTCTTGATGCCCACCTTGATCAAATAGTCTGTGACAAGGATGGAGTTGTGGACTGGTGCATTGTCCTGGTAGAAATGCCACTGACCCGATTTGAGGAGTGCTGGCCTCTTCCCAAGGAATCTCTCCCTGAACTCCCTTAAAACCTCAACATAGTAACCTTAACCCAAACCCTAACCGTTTGGCCAATCAACTCTGGTGTTTTGACTTCTTAACACCTCTCATCATCCCTCAAAGACTCCCTGCCTTTCTTGAATCTCTTATGTCACTCAAAAACTGATGCTCGATTCATGCAAGATGGTCCAAAAGCAGTTTGAAGCTTTACATACGTTTCTGTGGCAGTTTTCCAAGTTTAAAATATAATTTTATTGCATATCGTTCTTCTAAAGCGTCCTCACGTCCAGATTGAATTTTTGAAATTCCCCAGCTGTGACAATCCGGCTTTAGTAGGATGTATTCCAATTCCTGCTGTAGCTGTTCATTTGAAGCTGAAATTATAAAAATTGGTCAGTCACCTTAAACGATGTATAGCAATAAGATACTGAATTTTCAAGAGTCTACGACAATTTTTAATCTGTACAAAAAAATCTGGAAACTTATTGAAAGGTTATAATAAGGAAATAATATACAATGTAAAGTATATGCATGGTATGTATGGTATAAAATACATATATATATGTATGTGTGTGTGTGTGTGTGTGTGTGTGTGTGTGTGTGTGAATAGATGTGAGCATGTCTCTCTCTCTCTCTCTCTCTCTCTCTCTCTCTCTCTCTCTGCGTATGTGCATGTGTGTTTTGATAAACCAAGTCGAAGAAATTGACAAACAGACAGTGCAACCATTTTTCTCTTCAGATATATTCTTTTATTTTCTGCTCACCGTTTTCTTCTTCTTCTTCTTCTTCTTCTTCTTCTTCTTCTTCTTCTTCTTCTTCTTCTTCTTCTATTAATTTTCTAATTTCGATAACGACGATCTCATAATTTTCTAATCTGGCTTTGTTACAACACTTGATTATACACTGATGTGCCATGTCAGGCGTGCCGTAATATTCCGCCTACAAGCGAATTAGGGCGCCTACCGAAGCGTGTTGTTTAGGAAACAAGTTTAACAATTCGTAATTTTAGTGAGCACTATTTTTATACATAACTCGACTGATGGTGTCCTTGTGCCACATTACCCTAATCTAAGAAAAAAAATTAATCGTGCGTTTGCTGTATTTCTAGCTTGTCAGTCTAGAATTCATCTTTCATTTTATTATAGAATCTCTATAACAGATTCTTCCACTGTTTTTATTCCACATCATTTTAGATTCTATTCTAACTTCGGTGGCGTCCTCGAGGTGTAATGGTTAAAGCGATGGACTGCGGAATCGTAGTACGCGAGTTCGTACTCCAGTCGCGCTATTACGTTCACTTTCGGGGAAATACCCTAGGGAAAGGTATGCACCCCCTTATCCTCCCAGCTATGGGTTAAATAGTACCTGTACTGCTCTTCTAGGAAAATGGTTTTGGCATTAAATAACCTGCAAAGGTTGATATGCCGTTAAACAACGAAACCAAACCTATTCTAATTTCTAAATAATTTCGTTGTCAGCAGTTTGGGGAAAGTGTCCGTGGAGTAATGGCTAAAGTGTTGGTCAACGTCAATAAAACAAAAGCGAGTTCGATCTCCCGTTGTTTATTTTTGGACTGATACCCTCAGGAAACGTATGAGCACTACTTCTGGATAAAATAGGGTCACTGCTGTTCATATTCAATGATGGTTTTGGTACTAAATAACCCTCAAAGGTTAATATGCCTTAAACCAAAACCACATAAAAGGTCTCAACCTTTAGTGAATTCTATATTGTATCATCTACTGTTCCATAGCCACAATTAACGCCATGTGCGAAATAGACATATAATGTTCATAACGATAGAACATATAAAGAACATAGGAATCTCGAAATTTGAAAACACGTAACGACTTCTTGTTCAGGTACGAAACCTTTTTATTAACTTTGAGTTAAAGGTTTCGACATAAGCAGGAGAGACACAATCTTGCTATGCTGTCTTATTCATCTGGGCCCCATCTCGTGCGGCATCCATAGGGCGCAAATTCGCCTGCTTCGGCGAGCTCGCAAAAGTCGAGCCTCCTCGTTTGGCGTCTAGTTTCCAACTCGTCTTTTTTTCTTTCAATTCTCCACAAACCTCTGCGCGCTTCCGGTGCGTGACTTCACTCGCACTCCGTCAGCCGTTTCGTCTCAGACTGTTGTTACATCTCTGAGTGACACCTTCGTCTGCCCGCGTCCACCAGCGTTAACACCTGCATCAATGTTTGCACCTAACTAACCCATGTGCTGAGCCGAAAGGTTCTCAGCCAAACTAAACCCAAAGGCATGATGAACCGAAATCCCTTGACCATTACGTTACACCAGCAAATTTAACACAGTATCTTTATTATACTTTATTAGTTTAAAGCTTCTCGTAAATACACTTGTTTTTGCCAAATATCTGCTGTATAGACTAGAGCAGGCAGCAAATGGTTGGTTGGTTGGTTGGTTGGTTGGTAGTTGTTTTGTATCACGGCGTGTAACATACCCATGATACGGATATGTGAAATAGACATAATGTTCATAAGCATATAGGAATCCGAAAACACGAAATTGGTTCAGGTACGAAACTTTTATTTACCTTTTTGAGTCTAAGGTTTTTCGACTGAGGAGAGGGAGACACAATTTCTTTCTGTGCTGACTTTTCCATGTGTGTATGTATGTGAATAGATGTGAGTATGTTTCACTCTCTCTCTCTCTCTCTCTCTCTCTCTATCTCTCTCTCTCTCTCTCTCTCTCTGCGTATGTGCATGTGTGTGGTTTTGATAAACCTAGTCGAAGAAATTGACAAACAGACGGTGCAATATTCTCTTATTTTCTGTTCATTGCCTTCTTCTTCTTCTTCTTCTTCTTCTTCTTCTTCTTCTTCTTCTTCTTCTTCTTCACCACATGCGGCCGCCGCCGCAAACTATTGTTCTGGCCTCGGCGATCTCCGAAAATCGACTTCCTTCGTCCAAGCCCAAATATCAACTAACTGCATTTTTTCAAATCCTCAGCACTTCCGGGCATGACGTCATTCATCCCCTCGGTCTTATTTCCTATCTGGGGTTTTTATTGTGACATCCGCCCCGCGCGAGCGTGAACACCTGCGCTCAATGTGTGCACCTAACTAACCCATGCACTAAACGAAAGGTTCTCAGCCTAACTAAACCGAAAGGCAAGATATATAAAACGAAATCCCTCCGCAATTATATTACTGGCGTATCAACCCTTTTCGGATCATTTAAAGCTGAATTAAATTTCAAACAATTCAGTTTAGTATAAGTATACTTTTTGTTAACAAACAATTAAATGTTAAAACAGTTCTATTTCAAACAAATCAGTTTAGCATAAGTACCGTTTCAATGTTAGAAACAGTTCTATTTTATACAATTCAGCTTAGCTTAAGTACGTTGTTTAGTTCTACTTTACCCATAAATAGGACCATAGATATGAGGAAATGGTCCGAAAATGTAAAATATCAAAAAATCCAGTTTAGCATGAGTACATTTTAGTTCTGACCCATAGATAGGACCCTATCAGGTGCTACCACTCCAGGCCTATTTGGACTTGGAAGCTATGGCAATGAATGGGTACTCTGCATTCCCCAAAGCTCCAGCATTACTAAAGCCTCAACATCAGAGATTTTAGTGACATATCTAGGACACTCTTTGGGTGTATCTTGCTCCTCTGCAGAGAAGCAGTTGGTGTAATCTACAGCCTTAGCCGACTGATCAAAGCAAATGGTATTGATGTCTATGAGATCTGATATGCAACTGTGATCATGTTTTCTTAAACAAAATAGAGACATCTTCATATCAAATCACGAACCCCTGAAATTACTAGACCAGTTCCCATACCTCAGTAGTAATATCTCATCAACAGGTAACTGATGTCGATAAACGCTTGGAGAGGTATGTATTGCTGTTTTGTTTTTATCTATCATATGCAAATCTTATCCCTGAGAAGATAAAACGGAAATTCTCCCGTGTCACCAGTACTATACGGTTGACCTACATGGACTTTAACGATATATTTGGAGAAAAAAGCTAAATGTAAACTACTCACGGATGCTTCGTGTTTTTTAAACAAATCCTGGAAGCAGCTCTCCACAAAAAAGTTATCTGTACGGCCACTTACCTTCCATCTCAGAAACCATTCCAGTAAGACTAACCAGACATACTGAACACTGATTGAGAAATGAGTTTTAACTCATGAGTGAGGTTCTCCAGTGGATCCACATTTGGGTTCGTGAAACTGCTTGCCTCATCAGGCTCACATTGCACTAAGTGAGCCGATGAGCAGCACTGACAAGCAGGGTTCGAGTCTCGATTCGTTCCCGACCTCCCCTCCCCTTAACCCCCACTTTAATCGGCCTTCGGGCTTTTGACCTTGTGTCAAGTCGTGTCTGGTGGGAGGCAGCGACAAATACTTGGACTCCAGCAAATGGACAAAGCAGTATTGGCCGACCAGCAAAACCCTCTATACACTAGCTCTGTGTGGATACTGGATGTCACTTAGAGGACCAGCCAATCGTAATGGTAGCGAGGGACAGATGGCGATAGAAAGTCAAAGGAATCCATGCTATCAACATGACTTAATAATCGTAATGATACAATAATGTATTCCATCATCATCATCATCATCATCATCATCATCATCATGTCGCACCGCCAGCACGGATCCCCTGACTCTTTCTTACCACCTGTCTCTATCGTCCATTGCTCCCGAGAGGTCTTCCAGGCAACATCTCTTATCAGCAGAGAGTATTTATTTATAAGTTCTAGCTGGTCGTCCAAACTTCGCTCGTCCATGTGAAGGGGTCCACAGGAGTATATCGCTTATGCGTTCGTCCTTAACTCTCCACCAGTGTCCCGCATGTCGGGTGCGTCGAACTTGAATAGTTTTTTCTGATGGGTGATAGGTGGCGGTATAGCTTCTGTTTTGTTGGGTGTTGCTTCTAAGACTTATTCAATATGGTGAGCAGTATTCCTGTGTAATTGCCGTCATGTTTTTTCTTTATGCCTTTGATTAGCGTCCATGTGGTGTATCCATTCAGCAGTATCGAGGCGACCGCTGGTTTTGTAAAAACTGCATTTGATTTTATCGGTCATGCCTGACTTCCATATGATCGTGTCAATGTCATTCTCGGTTGATGAGACGCCGCTTCCGAGGTTGGTGCACTTGTCCACTAGTTTCAGAGGACCACTATTTAGAGTGGAGATGTCGCCTCTTTGAGAAGAACTCATGTATTCTGCTTTGCCTGCGTTGACATGGATGCTTATCACATTTACCCGTGGTGTAATGGTTATCGTCGTAGGAAATGAACACGGCGACACGAGTTCAAATCCTGGACCAGGTTGATTGCATTCCATATAGCACTAATACCCTTGGGAAAGGTATGAATCCAATTATTCTCCCTCCAGCTATGGGTAAATAGTAGGACAGACTGGGTTCTTCAGCCTTGGTGACACAACTAGTTTAGGAGAAGGAAAACTCTGAATTCAAACCTGTTAAACTCCACTTAAAAATTGACTTTGTGTTATATCCTGCCCGAGCGGAGGGGTTGGTAAATAGAATCACATTTACCCAACCCCTCCGCACGGGCAGGATATGACTCAAGGTCAATTTTTAAGCGGAGTTTAACAGGTTTGAATTCAGAGTTTTCCTTCTCCTAGACTAGTTGCCTCACCAAGGCTGAAGAACATAGTCTGCTCTACTATTTACCCATAGCTGGAGGGAGAATAATTGGATTCATACCTTTCCCAAGGGTATTAGTGCTATGTGAAATGCAATCAGTCTCGTCCAGGATTTGAACTCGTGTCGCCGTTGACATGGATGCTTATGCCACCTGCCACTCTTTGCAGGCTATGTAGCTGAGATTCGGCTTGAGCTGGTGGATTTGCTAGAAGCGATCTCATCGGCCTAGTTCGCGTTCATGATAGTTTGTGAGGAGTATCTTATGTTTCTTTTCCTTGCCAGTTTAAAACCGTTTTCTTTCCTTAAATCTATCGACGTTCTAAGCATGTTGTCTAGACAGATAATGAACAGGTATGGGGCTAATTTATCTCCTTGCAGCACACCTGCTACAATCCGCTAATGTATTCTATGCTAGATGTCATATTCTCTGTTCTATCCTTTAGGATATTCTAAAAAATATTCCGTAGGATAAGCTATATAATATTTTATATTATATTCTATAGGGTATTCTATATAATATTCCATAGAATATACTATTGAATATTTTATATGTACTATTTTCTATTTAAGAGAGGTTATGTTGTATATTGACCTACGACCCGGCCGGGCTGTCAAAATAGGAAATGCACCTATGTAAATAACAGGTGCATCCGCTCAAGGAATGTCAGAATATAACCTTGACCGTGGACGGGTTGAATGAGTGCGATTGTGACGTACACAAGAAGGTGGGCGTGGAACTATTATATAATTCGGTGAAGACTGGAAGTCAGTTAGTTTGGAGACAAGAAACGGTAGAGAAAGCCAGCACTCAGCAGAGAGCTGGGACCCCAGGCCTCCGGTTGAGCAACCCCAGAGAACGAGAGAGACACAACGCTGATGGCCATAAGACTGGGGAGGCCAATATGTCGCAGGTCTGTTCGGTATCCAACTTCCTCTCACACACAACCCTTTCAAATAAAGTGAGAGGTATATTTTTCTAAAAGACTGTGTCGTCGTCTTTGTTGTGTCTTTGTTATGATTCTGCATGCATACGTAGATGTATATATATTATGTGTTTGTATAGTTAATCATGTTCATGGTCATGGCTACACAAAAGTTATACTGCATTCTACTTATTCTAAGTTCAGTTTTTAATATTCGATTTGATATTTACTATTCCATTTTTTTTGTAATCAGGATATAGCATTTTATGGTTTATATTATATATATATAATGTTCTACTTTTAATACTGAACTCAATATTTCTTTTTAAAATCCTCCATTTTTTACAAGTTTACATTCCACATTTTGTTCTGCCTTTTTAGATGTCAATTTCCAATTATCTATACACTTTTTCAATCAGCGTTTTTTTGTAAATGTTCTTTTTATAGATATTCTTAAATCTCCTTTTAATGTCTAATTTATATTTTGACAGGTAATTGACATAATAGAGCCCTGTTCTTTCTTTTCAAATAAAACGTGTCAGTACTACTGAATGACTGCACCACCTAAACTTAAGGAAAACAAAAGGAGCAAAAGCGAGATGAGAACTACATAAGGATGTTACACACTGTTTATACTCTGCTGACCCTGCAAAAATGTGCGGTTTTTCAGTATGACACTAAACTACCTCCTAGGGGGACTCACCAGTTAGGGAGATCTGACGTGTGAAGAGTACTCATTCATTTCTATTTCTACCGGAATACTGCTAGCCATATTGAACAAGTCTTGGAGGCAACACCCTACAAAACAGCAGCTATACGGCCATGTACCACCCATCTATCATTCCACCCTGTCGGTTGGAATGTTGAATACACCGAACCCCGAACAAGTTTAATGCATATTGCTCAAAATCATCTGATGCCGAGACCCCAATAATGCTGGAGCTTCAGAGAGTACAGAGTACTCCTTCATTACCATCGCTCCCTGGTCCACTCTAGCCCAGAGTGGTTCCTACTTATGGGTCAAACTAGTGTCCTGATATGACACTAGACAATCTGATGGCGGGCTCCAGTAATACTGGAGCTTTTGGAAATAGAGAGTACCCCTTCACTGTCATTGCTCTCCGGTCCACTCTCGCCTGGAGTGGCATACCTGATTGGGACCTATCGATGGGTCAGATAGAACTGTTTAACATTTAATCTGAATGCAAACAAATCAATTATGTTCAATAGAATTATATTAAGAAGAACACTTTGATCATTTATCTGCCTGTAAACAAATGACCGTTACTTGAAAACTTTTAGCTTTGACTTATGCTAAATTGAATAGTTTGAAATAGAACCTTTTGCTCATTTATCTGTGTTAGAAATTTATTTGATGTTTAATTGAAATGTTACTAAATTTGGAACTAATTAATTTGAATAATTGTGATTTCCTAATTTCAAGGCATTACATAACACTATAAGGTTTAAAATACCGTTAAAATCAATCGCGCATCTAGGTTTAATTTGGATTCAGCCAGGGACTAACCAATTTGTTACTAATGGACAGGTATCATCCAAAGTCTTAATTTACCTCATGTTCCAGTCATGCATTTCGATGTTTGTAATATCTTCTTGTAGGTATCATCATCATCATCATCATGTCGTGCCGCTAGGACGGATATCCCTGACCATCTCTCGCCACTTCTCCCTATCATTCATCGCCTCCGGCAGGTCTTCTGGGTTACATCCTGTGTCCCCACATAGCTGCTGTATGTAAGTTCGGGCTGGTCGTCCTGCTTTTGCTTGGCCATATATGGGGGTCCATAGCAGTACGTCACTTACGAGCTCGTCCTTGTTTCTCCAGCAGTGTCCGGCGTGTCTGGCTCGTCTAACCTGTATAGTTTTCGTGATGGGAGGCAAAGTGTAATATAATGGCCGAGGGATTTCGTTTTATGCCTTTGGGTTTAGTTAGGCTGAGAACCTTTCAGCTCAGTGCATAGGATAGCTAGGTGCAACATGAACGCAGGTGTTCACGCGCGTGCACGCGGTACGAACGTGTCATTCAGAGATGTCAAAATAAAACTCCAATATAGGGGGATGTTATTGACGTCATGCACCGGAAGCGCGCGGAGGATTTGGGGAAATTTGAAAAAGTCAGTTAGTAGAGTTGAGAACTAGACTGCGAACATGAAAGGGCGACTTTCGGGGCTTGCAGAGGCCAAATGAATTTGTGCGCTACGGGTGCTCACGTGTTGGGGGTGGGGAGATGGAAAAGCCAGGATAGAAAGAATATGTATCTCTTTCCTTACGTCGAAGAAAAGGAAATAAAAAGTTTCGTACCTGATCTAAGAAGTCGTTACGTGTTTTTCGTGTTTCGGGATTCCAATGTTCTATGTATATGTTAGGAACATTCTATGTACGTTTCGCATATCCGTACCTGGCAATGGTACAATAGTAATATCTATTTATATATTTTTTATATCACTGTATTTTTACGAGGACTGTAACGATCCTCTTTTTTACTAGAATTAATAACATCTGATCTGTGCTTGGGACTTTGCAAGCTGAACCGTTTAGAAAGCAGTAATGTTGGGAAGAGGTTTAATAGCCCGATGAATTTCCGGCATGCTAATGACTCTTCCAAAAGTTATGGACAATATGAATATCATTTATAATTTGCTTATTATATAAGCGCAGATAATCACAGGTCATGAATTATAGTGCATTTTCTTTTCTTTAATGTTAGTTTTACGGTCACCGGGCCATTGGCCTAATGAGTAGAGCGTTCGCAAATGGTCCGGGAGATCGGGGTTCAATACCAGGTCAAATCATACCAAGGACTCAAAAAATGGTACTTGATGCCGCTTTGCTTAAAACTCAGCGTTACAAGGTAAGGGTAAAATAGAGCAATCCAAAGAAAGGAATAGCTCCCTCCGCTACGCTTTAGTGTAGTAGCTACTGAAAAGGGAGCCTTCGGGTTACCCACGACTAAGGTCGCCAACTGTAACTTTATCACGGTAAGTTCAACCTCATCGGGTTATTTAACAACCAAGTTATTTTGTAAGCAATTATAATGTATTAAATAACTAATGATAATTATTTGTGAACAATTGCTTCAAATAATTATTCTTGATGCAACTAATGAGCATACAGTTACATTGTTTCAAGTATTCCTATCTAATACGAATAATACACTCAATAACCTATATGACCCAGTTCTGCGATGGCTAATTATTTTATAATCTAGTTTGGTTAGGCTGCAAGTTTTTCAGTTTGCTCAAATCTTTGAGAGGAAATCTAAGTTCAAGAAAGTGCACCACGACCAGAGAATTGTCATCAACACAGGAAGACCAATATCCTGAATTTAGATATATAAATATTAGCAAATTTTGAAAAGGTTGTCAGTCGGCCAGGAAGCAGTTGTCAGTTAAAAGTTGGAGTTCAGAGAGTTCGGTCAAGTTGAGGGAGATATCTCTTTGCGTCTGTTCATAGACCCTTACAAAATCTCTCTCTCTCTGTCTGTCTCTCTATCTGTCTGTCTGTCTCTCTCTCTCTCTCGTGCAACTGTATGCAGTCTGAACATCGTACAATAAAGGATTAATTGTTAACGGAGAAATCTTCTTGTTTTTGCGTTGCGAACACCCAGGTAACTTTGTTCCAACGGATCACCCCGACGGTCAGAAGTTTCGGATGGATTGTGTCATTCCCTATCTGTGGATCTTTCAAACACAACATGGGCACAGAGAGGATTGATAAACTATCTGGGTACGCATTTGGTGCCATTAACAGGATAAGACAAAAGTAAAAGAAACCGTGACAACTATAGTACCACATTTGGCGCCGTTACTAGGATAATACCAATCATTATTATTAAATTTGGTACAAGTATTGTCGGGTACAACGGTTTTATGTTTGGCGCTGGTATCGGAGTTGGTTGTTGTGACTTTGATATTGTTACAGTGGTGCCGTGCAGAGATTTTATTACATTTGATACCCTATCCAAACGATAGCGTTACAAATGGTAACTGACCCCAGAATATAGTGTCACATTTGGTACCGGACCAAGCGATAGTGTAACAATTAATGCCAGGCCAATCTACAGCACTATATTTGGTACCGTGCCCAAGATAAGTTCCCCGACGATGCAAACCATAATGTTACATTTGGTGCTGGACCAAACGATAGTATTATAGCTGCCTCTATTTTGTATTACCACTTCGGGTCATATGGACTTTGGAGTAATGGTACAGAAGGTGTACATCCTATTCTCCAAAACTGCAGAAATGGAGACTTACCACCAGATGCAGTTCATTATCATATACAGTGTATTTGAGTTGAATATATTATATTTTCAAATTTAAGGTGAATAAATGATCACGTGAATTTTTTTTTAAACATCCAACCATTTCTATATGTCAAGAAGTGGTTGTGCAGCCTTGATATTAAATGCAAATGAATTGAATGATACTTTCAAACGTATATAACAACAGACACTCTACTGTCGAGTTACTCGAGATGCCATTGGTTTTGCGTATTTAGTGAGAACGTCATATTATTCTGAAGGTCTACTGTATAGTCAAAACCATACATACACATATGCATGCTGAAATATATTCAACACAATAAAGACGAGCGGATACAGTTCTTTAGAAAAATATACCTCTCACTTTATTGAAAGCGTTTGTGTGAGAGGGAGTTGGAGACCGAACAAAGACTGCAACATATTGACCCCCACTCTTCTGGCTATCACAGCCTTTCTTTCCCGTTCTCCTAGGCTGCTCAACCGGGGACCTGGGGGCCCAGCCTCTGCTGGGACATGGTTCCAATTCCAGCAACTTCTCTCCAACTGATCTGAACTTCCTGTCGCCGGGGTCATATAACAATTTGACGCCCACCTATTTCCTGCGAGCGTCACAATTCGCACTCAATTTAACCCCTCGACAGTCAAGGTCGCCCCCTGATATCTTCGACCGGATGCACTTGTTATTTACACTGGTGCATTTCTTCTTTTGACGGCTTGTCCGGGTTGGAAGTCAATATGCAACAGGTCTTCTTTTGGTAAAACATTATAACACCAACATCTGTGGCCTCGGCCAAATTCAGATTTTTGTTACCCTGTTATTTCCGGCTTTCTTAAAGCTAAAATCCCGGTAAAAATAACCTAAGAACACTATTGATTAAAGAGAACGCCACATGGCAGCTGATGGTGCTGCAGAAAGATGGCTAAGCAAACTGTTTGTGATGAGGAAGGTATGCTAGGTAAGGCTGCAGGAGATTTATCATAAGGTGGTTTTCGATTTATTTACTCAATATGGGATTTTTATTCGTTATTGGTTAATGATGTGATCCTTTCTTAAAAGATGCTATGTCTTCACAAAAAGTATTTCAATAACGAATTTTATATATCTTATCTCAGTTTAAAATCTATAGATTTTGCAAACTAATTAATTCGTTATGGATACACTCACAGTTCTCTTTAAGAAGGGGTTATCATCCTAGAAATAGAAGATACTACCAGAGTTCGATTTCTGTTTGCATTTCAGTGGATCTGAGAAAGGTATAAACCCCTCACTTCTCCTAACAGGGATGCTTAAACAGGCGGACAGATTAGGCTCTAAATTCTTGGTAAGGCAGCCATTCAAGAAGGAAAATTCTGAAATCATACCAGCAGCACTGAGCTTCAAAGTAGACTTCGTGTAAGAATTAATCGTTTCGGGTGATTTGGGTATATATATATATATATATATATATATATATATATATATATATATGCTTTTAATTTATCTAGTATATATATATATATATATATATATATATATATATATATTGTCATCCACAGACAGATCTCTTTCGTTCTATCGGAACTCATCAGTGTGGCTAGACAGGCATGATTCCTGAAGCTGGGATCGAAACCCGGTTGACTCAAACGCCAATCCAAGATTCTACCACTCAGCCACGAGGAATTCAGCGCAAGCGAAGGAAATTTAAACGGTTATGAATCACAATTGTTATCGTTTACATATACCCGCTTAACGACTACCGAGAGCTCGATTCATATGAAGAGCCTTGCATATATGCTCATGGCAAAACAATTACTTCATTCGCTAGGGGAGCATATATATATATATATATATATATATATATAATTCTTTTAATAACTTGTCCGCTGGTAAAAGCTGCTTGGTAGCGCCAGGAGTGGCAGTACCGCGTTGAGCTACCGAAACTGTGTTATCACCCCTGGTTGTCGACTGATGAGGACAGGGTATCGAACGTGCTTTCACACGTTGTATGATGAAATATATATATATATATATATATATATATATATATATATACTAAGCACCCCGATAGTTCTTGAGCGTATATGTAAACATAGGAAAATAATACATATACGTTAAAAGTTCCTTCGCTTACGTTGTGGTTGCTGATGTCTCTGCGGTATGATATCCAACTGGCGTAACGTCAGCCGGGCTTCGATCCCAGTATGAAGCGTCTTACGTGTCTAGCCAAACTGAGGAGTTGTGATACAACGAAACAGTGTCAGTGGATGACAATATATATATACCGTGAAGATTTTTTTCTCTTAATTTAGTTATTTGTGTAGATATTTTACGATTGAAATAAATTAACTTTTAATCATACAGTCATGAATACGCACGGTAGTTTTAATAAAGTGGTTGTTCTATCTCCGAAATAATTGGTTGGCTGGTTGTGATTTATATAGCATATATGTGCCTTGAGGGTAATATTCGTATTTTAGGATTTTCCGAGGCATATACATAAATAAAAAAAAAACAAAACAATACAGATTTATAGGATTTCAACTTCGTCGAAAACAAGGAATGATTCGAAATTTCTCAATGAACGAACGGAACTTGGATTCTGCATAATGTTTCTATCATGTCAGGTGACGTCATCATCATCATCATATCGCGCTGGTAGCACGAATATCCCTGACCCTCTCTCGCCACTCCTCCCTATCGTTCATCGCTCTAGGTAGGTCTTCAGGACAACATCCCGTATCCTCACATAGCTGCTGAATGTATGTTCGTGCTGGTCGTCCTGCTTTTGCACGGCCATGTGTGGGGGTCCATAAGAGTACATCTCTTATGAGTTCGTCCCTCCTTCTCCAGCAGTGTCCTGCATGTCTGGTTCGTCTAACTTGAATAGTTTTCGTGATGGGGGTCAGGTGGCCGTACAGTTGGTGTCTTGTGGGGTGTTGCCGCCAGGACTTGTTCAAGATTGCACGTAAAAGAAACGAACGCTGATTGATCAAACGGCCAATTTTTTTTTGTCATAAACAGCCAACTTTTTCTTGCTACACAACTTTTCCAAAGTTTTTATATATTTTTTACACTTTTTAAACATCCATCGTTAGCTTAACATTACTAATATAACCTCTCATAGTCCTGATGATGGTTCAACAGAACAGAAACGATATAGTGACGACTTTGTCTTTTAATTGGAATCATTTTGAGATGGGGCGTCTTAATCTGAGAATTATTCTTTTATTTATTGCGAACTTTTTGTCCTCATCTTGGTAGTTTTTGTATTGTTTCTTCTTTCACTACGTTTTGGCCAAATTTCACTTCTGGCCTTCTTCAGGCGATTAAACGCGACCTCGGATAGGAATGCTGAGTCTTTGTAACCGTATCCCCAGTAATTAATGCCTTCCATAGTTGTTGTAGTGAAAAAAGAAACAACACAAAAACTACCAAGATGAGGACAAAAAGTCCGCAATAAATAAAAAAATAATTCGCAGTATCGACTTTGTTTCTCAATAAATATCCCCTTTCTATTGGATTACTTTTTATCAATTTTTCTTTACAAACTGTCGGATTACAAATAATTATTTTCTTCCATATATATATATATATATATATATATATGTGTGTGTGTGTGAGGGAATAATTTGTGGGTGGCATTATTTTAAAACGTGCAAGAGCTGACACACAGTTAACCCATTTCAAGTATAGTAAACACCACTAATTATAGATGGTTTCAAGTATCGATATCTAACACTGATTATTCTAGTTACGAGAGGTGCCCGCGGAGTAATGGTTATCGTCGTAGGAAATAGACACGGCGACAGGAGTTCAAATCCTGGACGAGGTTGATTGCATTTCACATAGCACTAATACCCTTGGGAAAGGTATGAATCCAATTATTCTGCCTCCAGCTATGGGTAAATAGTAGGACAGACTAGGTTCTTCAGCCTTGCTGAGGAAAGTAGTCTAGGAGAAGGAAAACTCTTAATTCAAACCTGTTAAACTCCGTTTAAAAACTGACCTTGTATCATATCCTGCCCAAGCGGAGGGGTTGGTAAATAGGATTATTCTAGCTACTAGTAATTATTTGTTTCAACAAAGTTAAATAGACTCAAGTATAGTAAAGATAAAATACTTACCCTTGATCCATAGATGAGGCCTAACAAGTTCTAGCACTCCAGATACAAAGCCGACCAGGGAGTAGTGGCAATGAAGTGTTATAATCATAATCATAACACAACAATAATCAGACGCAGGAAGACCTCTTTATAAAAATATTTACCTCTCACTTTATTGCAAGGGTTCGAAAAGGTTGTGTTGGGTTTTACAGTGAGAGGGAGCTGGAGACCAAACATAACTGAAATATTTTGACCCCTAAGTTATGGCCGTCATCGTTGTGTCTTTTTCGTTCTCCAGGGCTGCTCAACCGGAGGCCCAAGGCCCACTCTGCTGAATAATGGCTGTCTTTATTGCATCTTATCAGCAACTTCTCTGGTCACCAAACTCCATCGGGGTTCCCGAGGGCCCCTACCACAAGGTCAAAATATAACAGGAGTACTCCACATTTCCCAAACCTCCAAAAATTAAGCCTAATTATACGATCGTTTACTGCCGTATCCAGTACACTTGTTAGATGGTCTTACCTCTGGGCAGAAGTACAGTTGTTGTATTGTATAGCGCCAGCCGAACGAGCAGTCTCCAAAATGAATTGCCCAGTCGGCTGGGGCTGTAGAATACACTGACTGCACCTCTGCAGAGGAGTAAGACTCCCCCCTAACGAGTGTCCAGATTATGACACTAAACAATCTGATGGTGAGGTTCCAGCAATGCTGGAGCTTTGGGGAATGCGGAGTACCCCTTCATTACCATCGCTCCCAGGTCCACTCTACCCCGGAGTGGTAGCACCTGATAGGGCTCTATCTATGGGTTAAATAGAACTAACAGCATTCTTATGCTAAACTGAATTGTTTGAGTAAACTGAATAGCTTGAAATAGAAATGTTTTTGACAATTAAACCATACTTACATTTAAACTGCGTGCTTATGCTTAACTGAATTATTTGAAATAGAACTGTTTTTCGACATTAAAATTGTATTTACACTTAACTGAATTGTTACATATAACTTCTTGAATAGTTTGAAATAAATATTTTTGACAATTAAACTGTGTACTTATGCTAAACTGAATTGTTTTAAATAGAACAGATTATTTAGATAAAAATGGATTTGGCGTTAAATAACCTACAATGGTTAATATGCTACAAAAACCACCAAACCAAACAAAACCAAACGGGGTGTGTCCTCGTGGTGTAATGGTTAAAGCGATGGACTGCGGAATCGTAGTAAGCGAGTTCGTACTCCAGTCGTGCTATTACGTTCACTTTCGGGCAAATAGCCTTGGGAAAGGTATCAACCCCCTTATCCTCCCAGCAATGGGTTAAATAGTACCACTACTGTTCTTCTAGGAGAATAGCTTTGGCATTAAATAACCTACAAAGGTTGATATGCCATTAAACAAAGAAACCGAACCGAACCGAAACCGAAACCAAACCAAACCAAACCAAACCAAAATGAAGAAATCATCATTTCCTCTTATTTGTACAATGGAAACTAGACTTACAAAAAACCCATAATACGAAAAATTCAGAATACGAAACGTGCTTCTAAGAAATTTCCGTTCCATTGAAGGAAATAACACTCAAGATACGAAAGCTAAAATCGAAAGAGCCCGACTTAAAAGATAAAGTGTCATTATTACTAACAACATTTTATTTTACATTGATTTTTATCCTTTTATCATTGTTTTTGTTTTTTAACATTGAGGTAAATGACGAAGTTCTCATTAATGAACTTATTTCTGTGGGTGAGTAAAATATTTACACTTTATACGACTGCTTTTAGGTCCTGGTGTGAAAGACGCCATTTGTAGGGTAAATCTCGTCCCATAATACGAAAATTCCAAGATACAAAATCTCCTCCGGAATGAATCAATTTTGTATATTGATGTATCACTGTATAGTGTTTGCATCCTAATCTAAATCAACTTATATTGAGAAGTATCAATTTTGTTTCAGATTTACATTGCATTGCTTTTTGAAGAGATTATCTCTCCTATACGTACAGGCATAATAGACACTTATTTGATTCACTGTGATGATTTATCAAAATAAAAACAGTAGGTAATATCAAATACATCTTGGTCGTAAGAAATTCAAGATAATATGATAATCATAGACTGAAAGATGAAAATTTACGAATAATTACAGAAGAAAAATGGTGAATTTATTATCTCTTAACGTGCAGGTTTGCCTGTGAAGCATTAATAAAACCAGGGGTAAGAAAAAAGACACATTTTTGATATAACGCTTGAAAATAGACAGTTTGAATATGTCTTATGAAAAGACCTGAAAGTAAGGAAAAAGAATTCTCTGAGATTCCTAACGACGACTTGTGCAAGAAACGCAAGCAGGAATTGCATGTCTTCGTGGATTTTCATTCCTTTTTAGAATTTCATTCAATCTGAATAACAGTGATTTTCCTATCACTGTTTCACTTGCTGCGTGATTTATGCTTTGTCAGCACCGGAACTCACGAACCTGGCATTGGTTAATTCTTCACACGTCCTATGACGGTCAATCACACGCAAGCAGACACCAATAGTTAATGGGAGATCCGCTTCCACTGACAGACGCCATGTCACCAAAATCATTGGAGCTAACCTCGCTGTAATTCTATCACGATCTATTAGCAAAATTGCCCCGGAAAAAAAGAAATAAATAAAGAAAGAAAGAAAGAAAGAAGCCCTTTTAAGTTCTAGCAGAAAAAAATTCTCTGTAATAAGTTATACATATACAAAAAAAAAAAACGAACAGAAAGGAAATAAAGTGTTTAATGGTAGGGGTCATTTGTCAAGTCCCACTTGAATAAGACAGTATTTCCATGAATAAATCCGAAAAAACAATGAAACATTTCATCAAAAGATTACTGGGCAGAAAAGTCCCCTAACAATACGTGACCTAAGCTATACTACATGGGTGTGTACTATCATTTTTCTTTGTGCAAATTTGTACATTCAGAATAATTTGTGGGGATGGTTGTGATTTGGATAAATTGCAGACATGTTCGCAATAAGGGACGAAAATTATGATAATTGTTTTTTTGATGCTTTGGTATATTTTTGAAAAGTCTTTCTATCTCGTGAAATGACGTAAACTTTCCTTTTCTCAAACAATGGATACTGGTCTTTGATGTGTTTTCATCAACAGTGACGTTCAGCTTATCTTGAACTTTCTTCAACATTTACATTACTCTCTCTCTCTCTCTCTCTCTCTCTCTCTCTCTCACACACACACACACACACACATATATATATATATATATAAATGTAATATATATATATATATATATATATATATATATATTAACTTAAGAAAAACAACAAACCGGTCACAATAGGATTATAGATTTATTTCTATCCTGTTACGCGTTTTTGAAAATTTCAAAAGCACGAAAAAATTTAACAGGACCTCTTCAGATCCTATGAATAAAAATACTATATATATATATATATATATATATATATATATATATATATACCCACACTCTATTTTCTCCCTTTGCTTTTTTCATTTTTCTTAACTTTTTTAAAAATTATAAATATCTCTCTTATCTATAATTCCTCTCTCTTTTCTCTTTGCTCACTCTTTTTCCTATTTTTTTCTCACTCTTTTTTTTCTTTTCTTTCTTTTTTTTCTTTCCATTTTCTTTCTCTCTTTAACCTTTCTCTTTTTCTCTTTTCTCTTTTTCGCTCTTTTTTTTCACTTTTACTTTTTCTTTCTCTCTTCTCTCATTTTTCTCATCTTTCTCTCTCTCTCTCTCTCTCTCTCTCTCTCTCTCTCTATTTCTCTCCTCTTCTCTTCTCTCTTTTTCGCTCTTTTTTCTCTCTTATTTCTTCTTTCTCTCCTCTCTCATTTTTCTCGTCTCTCTTTCTCTCCTCTTCTCTTTTTTTCCTTTTTTCCCTTTTTTCATTCCCTTTTTTCATTCTTTCTCCTTTTTCTTCTCATTCTCTCTCTTTTTTAACCTTCTCTCTTTTACCTTACTCTATTTTCCTTACTCTTTCTCTCTCTCCCTCTCTCTTTCTCTTTTCATTTCTCTCTTTTTTCTGTCTTTGTCGTTTTTCTACTTTTCTTTTAAGTCTTTTTTCTCTCTTCTCTCTTTTTCTCATCTTTTTCTTTCTTCTCTCTTTTTCTATTTTCTTCTGTTCTCTCTTTTTTTCCTCTTTTCTTTACTTTTTTTTCTTTTCCTCCTTACTGCCTCCGTTTAATTTTTTCTTTTTTTATAATTTTTTAAGTATCACTGTTCCATTAATAATCCAAATCATGGCTATTTGTTCAAATATCTTTAAACTTTGCTGTTGTCTCGAGCAAATATTGTTATTATACTATGAATGATTCAACCTCATAACTCCATATTTTTCACTTTTAATCATTACATCCCAATCGATGAATTCGTAGTTCTTTTCGGTGTTATGGGAAATCCTGAGATGAAACAATCGTTTCTTACATGGCTTATTCATACAATATATTTATCTGTATTCCTTCAATCGATACATTTTGGTTGGTGTGTTCTGTGATTTTTCCTCATTTTTGCAAAGAAAATAGTAGCAATAAAATATTTGAAGCAGTTCCATTATGGTATTTTGTATCGATCAGTACGTTTTGATACTCTGTCCTCCCGAAACCTTCTTGAAGGTATTTACTGATTTTTATATCATAGTCACAATCTATTCATATCGAATTTAGCTATGAGTCGTATAACAATAAAAGACCAACTCAAAAACCATTATAATGTGTGACTTAGACTCATGAAATACAAATGTATCATCATCATCTTCGTATTATTCTAATTGACTGTTAAATTTGGCTGAAAAATGAAAACAAAATTGAAGTGATTTGCTTTGTTTGGTTTGTTGGGTTTTATGCTCATCTACAGCATCATAACAACACAATAATAAAGACGCAGTGACAAAGACAGACGCAGAAAGACTTCTTTAACAAAATATTTACCTCTCACTTTATTTGTAAGGGTACAAAAGGGTTGCTCAGTGTTTGCGTGTGAGAGGGAGCTGGAGACCGAACATAACTGAAATATTTTGACACCGAAGTTATGGCCGTCAGCGTTGTGTCTTTCTCGTTCTCCATGGCTGCTCAACCGGAGCACTCGAGTCCACTCTGCTGGGTGCTGGCTTTCCTTACTACATCTCGTCCAACTCCCTCTCCAACTCTACTCAACTATCCTCTGTTCAATTCGTCGGCCTTATATTACGTTCAAACTCCCACGCGGTAATATGGACACGCCTCCACACCTCCACAATTTCTTCCGATATCTTGCGATCGGGATGTGTCACTTCCGCTTTCTTTGGAATGGCCTGTGTGATCGTCATCGAGCGGAAATAATGATTTCCTCTCATAACTGCCATTAGAATGTGTCACTTCCTTCCGGTGCATCACCCTGAATGGCATTTTTGGCCGGGTCAAAAGGTCAAAACATAACAATATCAACCTTTGTAGGTTATTTAAAGCCAAATCCATTTTTATGTAAATATTCAGTTCTATTTTTTTTTAAATTCAGTTTAGCATGAGTACACAGTTTAATTGTAAAAAACATTTCCATTTCAAACTATTCAAGCAGTTATATATAACAATTCAGTTTAGCGTAAGTGCAGATTCAATGTCAAAAACACTTCGATTTCAAATAATTCAGTTTAGCATAAGTACACAGTTCAAATGTAAGTACAGTTTAATTGTGAAAAACATTTCGATTTCTAGCTATTCAGTTTAGTCAAGCAGTTCTAATTCAGCTAATTCAGTTTAGTATAAGTACATATTTTGTTTACACGCAGTTAATATTCAAAACAGTTCTGTGTTAAACAATCCAGTTTAGTGTAAATACAGTTTCAATGTCAAAAAACAGTTATATTCGAAATAATTCAGTTCAGAATAAGCACGCAGTTTTAATGCAAGTACGGTTTAATAAACAAAAACATTTCCATTTCAATCTATTCAGTCTAATCAAACAATTCAGTTTAGGGTAAGTATGCCGTTAGTTCTATTTAACCCATAGATAGGGCCCTATCAGGTGCTACCACATCGGGCCAGTGTGGACCTGGGATTAATGGCTATGAAGAGGTGCTCCGTATTCCCCAAAGTCCCAGCATTATTGGGACCTCACCATCAGACTATTTAGTGTCATATCCAGGACACTCACTGCAGAGGTGCAGTCAGTGTATTCTACAGCCCCAGCTGACAGGGCTTAAAAGTTAAGTGAGGAATGCTAGAAGACTCACTTGTTGAAATTTACTCTCTGCCTATTTATCACTAAATTGCAACTAAAAGCCGATTATTTCTTAACTTATCAATAATTAAATTGAAAAGTTTCATAATTTCTTCCTATATAATTCGTTGTTGAAATACCGCTTTTCCTTTTCTGTATTATTCCTGAATTACAGTGTAAGAATTTCAATACCTTGCCCAGGAATTGAACCCAAGGCATTAAATAAGCGCACAAGGCAAGATCAATAAACGAAAACAACGTCTCATAGTCCAAATATGTAACAGTTTTACATACTGAGTTCAAGGTCGTTGGTTGTTGTTTCTTTATTTAATTTATCTTATTTTATCAGCATTCATGGGTTATTCAATAACAAACCCATCTTTATAGAATAACAGAATTGGTAGTATATAACAGTTGTGGCCCCCGAAAGGGTCACTAATGAAAACGCAAACACGGATATTAGATAACAGATTATATGACTTTAGAAAAATAGAGTTACATAGAAAAGGGAAGAAGTCTCATACTGTTCGAATAACACCGATATTGATCTGCCTCTCTGGCAGCCAAATCTCTCAGTACTAATAACGGTGAGAAGAGTCCATTATGGTGAGATGGGTAAGGCTCCCACAGCAATAACCCATAGCTGTGATGGTTACCGAGTTCAGATATCTACAGTATATTCCTTTTCTTTACGCAGCTAGGTGAGACCAGTTACCACACGTGGAATGAATAAATGGTTCCATTAGATAATGTTACCGAATACGACAGGCACTTAAAAAGGCCAGAGAATAAAACATCAGTCAAAACGTTGTAATTTTAGCAATCAAGAAGATGAGTGTTTAAATAAATTAATGTATAAACGAAAAAAGGAGTTTTTAAATAGAAGTGCAATTTTTAAGGTGACTATTACCGGACATTGGCGTAGCGGTTAGAGTGTTCGCCAATGGCCCGGGAGACCTGGGTTCAATCTCAGGTCGAGTCATACCAAAGACTCAAAAAATGATACTTGATGCCTCCTTGCTTAACACTCAGCATTATAAGGTACGGGTCAAGGGTAAAGTGGAGCAATCCTGGGAAAGGAGTCGCGCCCTTCCCTACACCTCGGTGTAGTAGCTATCGAAAAGGGAGCCTTCGGGTCACCCTCGACTATGGTCGCCAACTTTACTTACTTATTACAGGTTGGAATTAAGAGATTTTCTTCTCATAGACTGCGTACCATAAAAAGGTAAAAGAGCACATTCCGCTCTATAATTAACCCATTCCTGGAGGGAGAATACTTGGACGCATACGTTTCTCAAGGGTATTAGTGCTATGGGAAATGCAAACAGCCTGGTCAAGAAATTGACTAAAGATCGTAGTGCCCATTTCCAACTAGCTTATATATACATATATATATATAAATTCTATTTAATGTAAATCATTTATTTACAGACAGTTAATTGAATTCAATTCTGTTTAATAATATTCATTATTTTGAACAAAGTTTCCTGTACGGCTATTTGATATAGATAATTTTTATTAAGTTTTAATTATTTATTCACATAAAGTTTGATGGTTTCAAGTATTGCTATTTATACTTGATGATTCTATTAATTAAATGATTTCAAATGTTGCTACCTGACATTGATAATTCTATTAATTAAATGATTTCAAGTATTGTTATTTGACTCTTATAATTTTAATTAATTGAATGATTTCTGATGTTGCTATCTGACACTGATAATTATATTAATTGTAGGATTTCAAATGTTGCTATCTAACACTGATTATCATTATCATCATCATGTCGCGCTGGTAGCACGGATATCCCTGACCCTCTCTCGCCACTCCTCCCTATCGTTCATAACCCTAGGCAGGTCTTCAGGACAACATCCCGTATCCTCACATAGCTTCTGAATGTATGTTCGTGCTGGTCGTCCTGCTGTTGCACGGCCATGTGTGGGGGTCCATAAGAGTACATCTCTTATGAGTTCGTCCCTACTTCTCCAGCAGTGTCCTGCATGTCTGGTTCGTCTAACTTGAATAGTTTTCGTGATAGGAGGCAGGTGGCCGTACAGTTGGTGTCTTATGGGGTGTTGCCACCAGGACTTGTTCAAGATTGCACGCAGCATTCTTGTGTAATTGCCGTTTAGCTTCTTCTCCAGCCGTTTTGTTAGCGTCCATGTAGTGCACCCATATAGCAGTATCGATGTGACCGCTGCCGGGAAGAAACTACGTTTCATTTTATCGGTTAGGTCTGATTTCCATATAATCGATAGCCTATTGATTGCTGTCCATGCTTTCGTTAACCTCGTGTCGATGTCCTTTTCGGTTGATTCGACGCTGCTTCCTAGGTAAGTGAATTTGTCTACTAGTTTAAGAGGGGTTCCGTCTAGAGTGGAGATGTCCTCCGTTTGATTATAGCCCATATATTCCGTTTTGTGTGCATTAACATAGAGGCCTATGCCTGCGGCTGCTCGTTCCAAACTATGCAGTAGTGTTTTGGCTTGGTCGGGTGTATTTGCCAGTATCGCTATGTCATCGGCGTCGGTAATTATTGTTGCGGGGTACCTTCTGCTACTTTTCTTCGTCAGCTCGAAGCCATTCTCTCTGATTTTGTCAATCGATGTTCTATGTACGTAGTCTAGACAAATGATAAAGAGGTATGGAGCCAGCGTGTCCCCTTGTTGTACTCCTGCTACAATGTCGAAGTATTCTGTGTCTCCATCTGGTGGTCGTACTTTTACTTTGGTGTTTCTATAGAGAATCGTTATTGCTGCTACTGTTTCTTTAGGTATGCCGTACGCTAGTAGGATTTGTTCCATCTTTCCTCTGTGAATGGAATCGAAGGCCTTGGTAAAGTCGACAAATATTAATGTCGCTTGTAGGTTTTTTGCCCGTACACCTTCAAGGATTCTCACTAACACTGATAATTATATTAATTGAATAATTTCAAAAGTTGCTATAATAATTCTCTTAACTGAATGAATGATTTTAAATGTTGCTCTCTGACACTGATGATTTTATTAATTGTATGATTTCAAGTATTGCTAGTTGACACTTATAATTTTAATTAATTGAATTTAAATGTTGCTATCTAATACAGATAATTCTATTAATTGAATGATTTTAAGTGTTGCTATTTCAACGTTATTGACCCTTAACCACTATCTTTATTTTTTAAATCTTTTTTTCATTTTGTTTATTTAGTTATTCATTTTCTTCATTTTAGAATTTTAATTCGTTTAATAATTAATTCAATAATTTTACTATAGATATATTCAAGAAATAAATTTGTTCCGTCATTAGTTATTTTTCCTCGCTTCTTTTATGATGTATTATCTATTTTAAAAATTATTTTAAAATCTTTAAAAAAAAATCATTTAACAAAAAACTTTCTTCTGACAATGACATAAGATTGATTCTTACTTGGTAATTACCGAAGAATAAATGACAACAAAGAAATATTCTTTTTTATAGTGTCGTGTTTCTTGAACTCTCTGTCTCTCTCTCTCTCTCTCTCTCTCTCTCTCTCTCTCTCTCTCGTTCACTTTTCCGATCTTACTGTTGATTATCTTAAATTCATTTTCCCCTTTTCTTCAATACACACACACACACTCTCTCTCGCGCGCTCTCTCTCACTCTCTCTCTTTCTTTCTCTCTCTCTCTCTCTCTCTCTCTCTCTCTCTCTCTCTCTCTCTTCTGTTTTCCGAACTTACTGTTGATTATCTTAAATTCATTTTTACAAACTTACTTTTGATTATCGTCAATTTTGATTATCTTAAATTCACTTTTACAAACTTACTTTTGATTATCGTCAATTTATTTCTACTTTTTTCAACTCCTTGTCTGTCTGTTTGTCTGTCTCTCTCTACTCTCTTCTCTTTTCCCCTCTTACTTTTGATTATCTTCAATTCATTTCCTCCATTTCTTCAACAATCTCTCTCTCTCTCTCAGTATATCTCTCTCTTTCTCTTTCTCTCTCTCTCTCTCTCTCACACACACACACTTTCTCTCTCTTTCTCTCTCCCTCTCTTTCTCTCTCTCTCTCTCTCCCTCTCTCTCTCTCTCTCTCTCTCTCTCTCTCTCTCTCTCTTATTATCTTACTGTTGATTATCTTCAATATTTATAATATATATAATTTTGGATTCCAGGGAAAGTTGAGATTTGAAACTTAAAGAGACAAGTTGGGTTAATCATTTGTGCGAATAGGTCAGGACGTGAAGTAGGCGCCTCTTTGTTGCAGAAAGCGAGATTTACTCATAAACCCTCAGAAAAGCCTTGCTCTCTGTTCATGTCTGCGTCAGACTGCTAGAAATGTTGGGTCTAAATAAAGACTCTTTCTTATCTGAATAAGTCAGTCATCGATGGTTATTTTTTAATTATAATATTAACGTGGTCCATCGTGTTATAAACCATTACTTTTACACTCAACTGTAAGATACACTCTGACCTGAAATGGTAGTACTTGTTACGGTATCAGCTATGGATCAAGTAGAAGTTTTCAATTATTTACAGTACTTAAAACAACAAACTGTATGCCAAGAAAGTTATATTATTATAATGAAATTGAATTATTAGAAAGCAAAACATGAAACCATTTAACTTTACACAAACATATGAAGTCTGGTTCTTTAAAACTATTATAACTTGTTGACTAATCCCCCCAAAAGCATACGCAACAACAAAATTTGGAATTAAATAATCATGGAGAGTTGATATTCCATTAAATCAAAAAAACATAACTAACGTGACCAATATACCATAAAGTAAAACAGAATAGTTTGAAGTAGAACTGTTTCATCATTTAATTGTGTAAACAAATGACTTTAATTGAAAGTATTAAAAAAACAATGCTTGAAAACGTCAAACTGCGTGTAAACAAATGATTAATGATTAATAGAATTATTCGTACTAGATAGAAATGAGTGAAACCATTAAACTGTGTGACAAATAAAAACAACTCAGGCTTGTTTAAAAACGTTATCTACAAAATGTTTTTAGAAATCATATATTGAATATATATGTATAAAAAAAGTCTGGTATTCAATAACCTACAAGGGTTGATATGCCATAAAACCCAATCAAACCAAATAATATATATTTGTTATATACTTGTAAAGAGTATTTGGCTAAAACAGCATACAAGGGTTGATATGCCATAAAACCCAAGCCAAACTAAATCATATATTTAATAGATACATGTAAATACGATTTGCTAATAAATAACTTATTACGGTTAAAATGCCATAAAAAAAGTAAAATAGTGCAACATGAAGAAGCCATTTTCTATACATAGTGTAAAACAAACGAGTTTCCCATTGATAAAAACATTGAGCTCCGACAAGATAAAACTGTACGCAAACCTCGTCTTAAACTAATCTAACTTATATAGTTGAAAACGTATATAAAAGAAATCTTAAGAACTTGTTGAAGTTTTGAATTTACTGATTATGATGTTTAATGTCCTTGAATATGTAAATCATTTAAAACATACTTTCCCTCTTGTGAACAGTAAATTTTGCATGCTCTATTTTCAGTATCTCCAATTTGTACTGTCTTGACAAATACGATGTCCTCATTTGAGAACAGTTGTACCATAGCCATGATATGGCTATGTGTGAAACGTGAACATGATATGGCTATGTGTGAAATTTGAGCAGTAAATTTTGCATGCTCTATTTTCAGTATCTCCATTTTGTACAGTCTTGACAAATACGATGTCCTCATTTGAGAACAGTTGTACCATAGCCATGATATGGCTATGTGTGAAACATGAACATGATATGGCTATGTGTGAAATTTGAGCAGTAAATTTTGCATGCTCTCTTTTCAGTATCTCCATTTTGTACAGTCTTGACAAATACGATGTCCTCATTTGAGAACAGTTGTACCATAGTCATGATATGGCTATGTGTGAAACGTACATCGAATGTCCATAAAGATAGAACATAGGAATCTCGAAACACGAAAAACATTTGACGATTTCTTTGTTCAGGTACGAAACTTTTTATTACCTTTGAGTTTAAAGGTTCTTCGACATAAGGAGAGAGAGAGGCACAATCTTTCTATTCTGGCTTTTTCATCTGCCCCCTCCCAACACGTGTGACATCCGCCACAAAGGTCTCTGCGAGCAAGCGAAAACCATCTTTCTTCCCCCGTGGCAGGTCTCATCTCAACTTACTGACTTTTTCAAAATCTCCTAAAATCCTCCGTGCATTTCCGGTGCGTGACGTCATTCGAACTCGCTAGCCTCCGTTTCCCATCTCGGGCTATTATGACATCTCTGAGTGACACGTCCGCTCTGCGTGCGCGCGCGTAAACACCCGTGTTAATGTTTCACCTAACTAACCCATGTGCTGAGCCGAAAGGTTCTCAGCCTAACTAAACCCAAAGGCATCAACAGAAATCCCTCGGCCATTATATTACACATTTAAAATAAATATTAAAATTTCATTAAATACTTACATTTTTGGTTACTTTAATGTATACATAACATCATCAACATTATGATTTGTATTTAGAGTAATATGGCTAAGCAGATGTTTCAGTGTGATTATTATCCATTTTATGTTCTTCCTAATAGTAAGACAGAAATATTAATATGTGGGTTATAATGGGCGATTGTGACAACTTGAATTTTGCTTCTGAAGGACCTTACATATAATTCCTGAATCACTTACATTTTCTGAGTAAAAGTTTAGCAAATTAAATTTTTGGCTACGTGGCTAATTTTGTTCGTTTCTCTTTTCAATAACCAAGTAATTAAATATCAACGATAAGTAGACACACATGTTCAAAAGAACAAAGACAAATTTTCAAACGCCTTCCATCACCGAAAAAAGTCAGTTGGTACTTAAAACAAATATCGGGGTTCCTCGTGGTGTAATAGTTAAAGCACCAAACTGCGGAAGGGTAGTGAACAAGTTCGAACTCCACTCGCGCTATTACGTTCACTTTCAGACAAATACGCTTGGGAAAGGCACGAACCCCCTTATCCTCTCAACTAGGTATTAAATGGTACCACTACTGTTCTCCTAGGAGGATGAATTTGACTTTGAAATAGCCTAGAAAGGTTGATATGCAATTAAAACAGAGAAACTAAACAAAACCTTTAAGCATATTGATTGAGAATTAGCATATACTCTTCACTCCAATATAATTTGATGGTGTTTTTTACCGAGTATATCCTTGGATATATATATATATATAAGTAAGCAAAGTTGGTGACTGTAGTTGAGGGGGACCCAAAGGCCTTCTTTTCAATAGCTACTACACCGAGCTTTAGTGGGGGGCTATTCCTTTCTTTTGATTTCTCCACTACCCCTGATAATGCTGAGTATTAAGCAAGGAGGTATCAAGTACTATTTTGAGTCTTTAGTATGAATCGACCTGGGATTGAACCCATTGAACTCATTGGTGAACACTTTACCCACTAGACCACTGAGCCGGTTTTGAATGATTTGCTAACGAGTAGTCGTAAGTAACGTTATCTTTAAACGACCCTGAGTTCAATTTTTACCTCACGTAAATGATAGAGTAAATGATTAAATTATTCTATTTGACCGAGAGATAGGACCATAATAAGTTCTCACTCTCCTGATCAAATTGAACATGGGAGTAATGGCAATTAAAGGGTACTCCACATTCGACAAATCCCCTAGATTGAAGCCTGACCATCAAATCGTTTTGTGGTATTATCAGAACACTCGTTGTGGGGGATTCTTTCCGCTCAGTAAAGTTGTAGTCAACGTATTGTAGTCAACGAGCAGACTGGGCATGGATCTGGGAGTAATGGCAATGAAGAGGTACTCCTCATCGTGCAAAGCTTCAAGACTGTAGTACTGTAATTTTACAATCATGTTGCTTGATGTAAAATCCAAAATACTTTTTAAGGGATCTTACCCCACGGCAGAAATGCAGTCGGCGTATTGTGTGGTCTCAGCCGGCTGTGCGGTCCTATTTTGGTTCATTCAGTCTGCAATGATTCAAGTAAGACTGTTACCCTGGATACATCATCACAAACATAACTTACCTACACACCCAAAAAATACGCATTGATATGAACCGACGTACTTTTTTCTTATTTATTTTACTTTTTTTAAAAATTATTTATTCACCTTTAAAATCCTCATATTCGATTTTATCGGGTTCCGACACAAATACTTCATTGTGTCTTTTTACACAAATCTTACTGCTGTGATGTAAAATCATCTATTATACAAAACTGCAGGTATACGGCCACATACCTCCCATCTCAAAAACTAGTTGAATTAGACGAACAAGAAATTCAGGACACTTCTGTAGAAGTAAGGACGGGCGCATAAGCTACGTTCTCTGTGAAACCCTTCACACAGACGAACATAGGTTGGACGTCCGACTAGAACTTATCTAAGACTACTCTATACAGACACAGGATGCTGTCTAGATGACTTGCCGAATGCGATGGACGATAAAGTCAGAGAAATCTGTGCTCGCGACAAAACATGATGATGATGATGATGATGATGATGATAACACAAAATATATAAAAATACGTTCATTGCAGATTTAATGAAATAAAAATGAAGCTATATTGACAAAAATACTTGAATAAATTGCTAATTGTTTCCATTGAAAGTTATGGATTTCGCGGAAGAAAATAATTTCGGCGGGCCAAGTTTAAATTATGTTTGCGTTTTATTTTGAACTAATGTCTTTGCGAAAAGCATATTTCCGTGTTATGAGTAAAATAGTATAGCAGACTGGTATCTGTAACCTTCATTGAACAACGGTCGAGTAGAAAGAAAAAAAATCTGAATTTAAAACCTTAAGAGAGTTGTATGGAAAAAGTGACACACCCGTGGGTTATTCTTCACTCGAAAACCGAGTCCAATGGTATACAGGCCTTCCAGAGAGTAACCAAATCACCTGTGTAGGTAATTCAAGGGTTCGATTCTTTGACTTAATTGTTGGGTTTTATAGAGTATTTTAGATCTCAAGGTTTTTAAAAAAGAGAAGTTTTACAAGTTCAGCTTTTTTGTGGGGGTTGTTTAATGGCATATCAACTTTCGGGGTTTATTTACTGTCAAAACCATCCTCTGTAGAAGAATATTAGTCGTATTATTTAACCCATAACTAGGGTTATAATGGGTTCTTAACGTATCCAAGTGTATTCATCCGAAAATGAATGTGATAGCAAAGAGTGGAGTTCGAACTCTCTTTCTACTATGCTGCTATCAAGCACGTTAGCCACATTGCCGCGTGAACTCCTCTTCCATTTTCATTGGTCAATTATTGTAAAATTGACTTTCTATAACATAATGGCCGAGGGATTTCGGTTTATGCCTTTGGGTTTAGTTAGGCTGAGAACCTTTCGGCTCAGTGCATGGGTTACTTAGAGGCAACATTAACACAAGTGTTCACGCACGTGCGCTCAGAGCGGACGTGTCACTCAACGATGTCACAATAGCCCAGTTGGGAAACGGAGGCTAGCGAGTGCGAATGACGTCACACACTGGGAGTGCGCGGAGGATTTGGGGAGATTTTGAAAAATTCAGTAGAGCTGAGATGAGACCTGCCTCGGGGGAAGACGGTTGGTTTTCGCTTGCTCGCGGAGACCTTTGTGACGGGTACCACACATGTTGGTGGTGGGGGGCATATGAAAAAGCCAGAATAAAAAGATTGTGACTCTCTCTCTCCTTATGTCGAAGAACCTTTAAACTCTAAGGTAATAAAAAGTTTCGTACCTGAACAAAGAAGTCGTTACGTGTTTTTCGAATTTCGAGATTCCTATGTTCTATCTTTATGGACATTCGATGTACGTTTCACACATAGCCATATCATGGCTATGGTACATTTCGAATAGAATTGCCATAACTGAGTGATCCTAATGTCAGCTTCTTTAACAGTCACCTTAGGAAAATTATGCCAGTTGAGATTTCTATAAAGGAACATAAAATCTGATTGGGTGAAGATAAAGATAATTCGTCACACGAGCATGAGTAATCATCAGCGAGTGTATGATTCTTATATTGCTTTTTTCTTTCATGTTTTTTTTTTCAGCTCTATGATCTTCTTTTGATGAACTGACAAAAGAATAGTTCTCTTCGTTAGAGAACACGTTTTGAGGAGAAACTGCTCGGCCTTTTATTGAAAATTGTAATTTTGTCAGTCTCAACAAGTGACAAGCGAATTCTCTTACCAGAAATTTAGAGAGCTATTATCGCTATCCTTTGTCAGGAAAATATCTTTATCCTTTGTTTTTATAATCATTGTATTTCGATCAGACTTATCTCTCTTTTTCCTAAAATATGTTCTGACTTCAGTAAATTTTGTTATTATGTACAGAGTGTACACAATGTACAGAAGTCGGAAGGCGTTTTTTTTTTCTAAAGACATATTTTATAAAATAGAAATCTTATAATATTGCAAAGCAGTTGTATACAATTTGCATTTTCCTGCAACAAGCAGGATGTGAAACAAAGTCAATTATTAAGTAGGGCTTAACAGGTTTAAATTTAGAGCTTTCTTTCTCTTTGACAGGTTGCCAAAACAACGTCAAAGAGCCCAATCTGTTGAACTATTTACTCAGAGCTGGGGTTGGGTCATAGTTAAATTCATGTCTTTCCTAAGGTTATTAACGCGATGTGAAATGTAAGCATTCGTCACGGATTTGAACTCTGTTCACCATGTGAATACAGAAGTTATCCTTGTCGAAGAACAGCATAGCTGGGTTAAGTGGGTTTTCAGACCTGACCGATAAAAATAAACGCCGTTTCTTCCATGCAGCGGTCGTGTCGATACTGCTGGATGAAAGCACTACTTGGACGCTAACAAAATTGCTGGAGAAGAAGCTAGACGGCAATTACACAAGAATGTTGCGAGCAATAGAGAACAGGTCCTGGCGGCAACACTCAAAGGCACCATCTATACGACCTCCTGCCTCCCATCACGAAAACTATACAAGTTAGACGAACCAGACATGCAGGACACTGCTGGAAAGCAGGGACGACCTCATAAGTGATGACGATAACCATTACACTACGAGTGCGTCTAAAATCTACAAGATAAAAGTTACATATGAGGAAATGGAATAATAACATAGTCTGGCTGCGAGAAGAAATACGGAGAAATACAAAACGAGGATATTGAATGGCTTCTCGGGAAGTTGGACCCTGAGTCTGGCAGGGCTAAATTCGAGTTTATTGAATCTAGGGCCAGTAAGGTCACCTGGCCTACGTGCCGGAGACTTGACAAAGGTTAGCAATTGTTCACATTTTACCTCGTGATCCTATAACCAGCATTGACCAGCAGAGCACAAGTTTAGTCCCGTTCCCGGCCTTTACTCCTCTAAATACCCACTATAAAAAAGACCTTATGTCAACTCCTGCCTGGTGGGAGGCACCGATAAATACCGCTTCTCCGCTTTTTTTTTTTTTTTTTGGTTCCCGGCTCACACCGGGTCACCTTCCGGTAGATAAAGGATCAATGACAAGCATAGCACAAGAACTCCAAATCCATTGAATCTATGACTAACACGGTCACCTGGTCACGTGCTAACAAAGACTCATAGTTCACATTTCACTTTGTGATCCGATGATCCTACTTTGGAGCGACCTCCTTCACCCTCCACCCCATTATAAAATGACCTTGTGTCAAGTACTGTCTGGTGAGACGCTATACCTATACCGATTCTCGGACTTTTGGTTTCCTTAAAATGTCTTTCTTGCATTTTCTCTGATCTCGCTCTGCCAACTGTTACCTCCCAGCTCCTGGGTTTATTGCTTGATCCTGGGTTGATAAAGCACCGTTTGATCCTCTCTCTCTCTCTCTCTCTCTCTCTCTCTCTCTGTTCCTTTTGCTTCTTCCTCTATTTTCACTTGGCTTTAATACTCGGCCGAGAGAGAAGCACCTTCTATTTTATCGCCAGCTCCCTTATTTCAGTTCGAGCCGCCTTTCTATAACCTTTCTGATTTTTGGCTTTCACCGTACCTCCTTACCTCCATACCCAAAGAGGGTAGTTCAGAATCCACGAGAGTGGACTCAGTCGTTCCGTTGGCCGCCGAGACCTAGGTGTCTGACTTTGAAAAGCCATCCCGTTGGCCAGAATCATGACAGAGTCCGGAAACTCAGTTCCTTCGGCCACGGAAACCGAGACTGCAGAGACTGAGGACGTCCTGTCGACCAAAACGACTCAGCAAATGGGGCCTGCCTTTCATCCAGGACTCCAAAAGCCGACCCTTGAAAAAAATGACAGCTTGTGTCAACTCTCAGGAGAACGCTCATAGGTCCTTCACAAGTGGTCGATCCACGGACTTTTGGGGTAACCCTCCAAGAACGGGACTTTGTAGGCAGCGATAAGCCGCTAAACAAAAACCTCAAGCCGCCAAACTTGTGGCGAAAGTGCTTCTCAGGTAAGCTTGCTCGGAACGGACTGGTCATCTTTACCTGTCTATTCGATCCAAGAAAGTTAGGCTGAAGCTGAAGCTGAACCTGACTCAAAGCCCATCGACCCGGCACCAAGACCAGCCTAAAGCTCTAGAACTCCAGCAAACTCTGTAAACCTGAGGCCTCTGCAAAAGGCTCCAGAAGAATATGAACGGGACAGGATTGGGATGTATGCTCATACTTCCAAGGAAACACACTCCTGTGCATTTCCGAAATTGCTTTGACCTTAACGAACTTTATCGTTCATGATTACAGTTTTGAGTTGTCGTTTTTGTTGCTGTCGTAGTTTCTTAGTATTTTGCTCATAGTTTTATGATATCAAGTATTCTTATTTTAAACCAATGATTTGCCAACAGATGTACTTGATCCATCGATTGGACATTGTCAGGTATTACCTCTCCAGGATTGAGTTGACATAGTAGCAATCGTTATGAAGGGGTACTACGGTCTTTTCAGAACTGAGGCTTCATCATCCAATGCAGTTTTGAGTTTATACCCCGGACTCCCATTTTTGGATGATTACCCTTCTGCAGAGGATACCGTCAGAGTATTCTAAGCCCCTCCTACAGAATATATTTTACTTGTTTTTTATCTATAGTAATGGTCTTGGATTATTAGAATTGATATAATGTAAATTTAATGATGTTAATTTTATGTTAGAAATTAATATAGTATTATACGAAGCTTTTTGCTTTGATCTGGCACAAAGCCGAATGAATAGGGTACCCAGTGAGAGACGAACCCACTCTTTAAGGTTTGCCAGTCGAGCTTGCTAATCATTACACTACCTGAGGTGTCCAAATTAATATAGCTGTGTGGCTTATTTTAGTAACGCCTGCGTGTGATAATTTTCCATAGTACTATCACAGTACATGTTACCAAAGAAAAAGGATACAAGAAAAATCATATTGAAGTATGAAATATATCTAGTGTACCAGTTTCCTGGTTTAATAGATTACTTATTTTGCTTACTGGCACATTGAACTTGGTGGGTTAA
The DNA here is from genome assembly GCA_963585895.1 of Sepioteuthis lessoniana. Lineage (NCBI taxonomy): Eukaryota > Metazoa > Mollusca > Cephalopoda > Myopsida > Loliginidae > Sepioteuthis > Sepioteuthis lessoniana. Next base: position 64,337,992 of record OY757923.1, on the reverse strand, counting down.
TCAATACAGAAGTTATCCTCGTCGAAGAACAGCATAGCTGGGTTAAGTGGATTTTCAGACCTGACCGATAAAAATAAACGCCGTTTCTTCCATGCAGCGGTCGTGTCGATACTGTTGTATGGATGCACTACTTGGACGCTAAAAACATTGCTGGAGAAGAAGCTAGACGGCAATTACACAAGAATGTTGCGAGCAATATTAAACAAGTCCTGGCGGCAACACTCAAAGGCACCAGCTATACCATAAAGGGGTACTCTGCATTCCCCAAAGCTCCAGCATTACTGGATCCTCACCATCAGATTGTGTAATGTTATATCTATGACACTCGTCGTGGGAGACTTAACCCTTAGTAGAAATGTAGTCAGTGTAATCTGCAACCCCAATATTTGCGTCACACATTTATTTTTGTTATATAGAAACAATTCATTTGATTTGCTTGAAGGACAGACAAAATTTGGAATCTTATTTATATCTCCCCATCATGCAATGATTTGTTTGCGTCTGGTTTTCTTTTCTTCGATTCAAATTTGTGTATATTTGGCCTCAAAGTAAATAATCTTTTAAGGTGTCAATCGATGTCTTTGGCTTTCAAACAGAATTTTTCTATCATTTGAACTGAAATTTATTTTTTAGATTGATGGTTATTTTAAAGAGAGAAACAACTTAAAAATCCTATACATATTGTCGAGTCATGGAAATTGGAATGTAATATTGAAATTGGAGGGCATACAAAGAACAGTGATAAAAATTACAAAAATACTTAAACCAACTCTGTGTAGACACAGGATGCTGCCTAGAAGACCAGCCAAGAGTGATAGATGATAAGGATGGATGGTAAAAGAGATGGACAACTTACGAACACATGAAGATGTTGAATCTGCTTTGGTAAGTGCATGTATTTTCTGAGTTATAGGAAGACACACACTAAAACAGAATCAACTTCTTTTAATATATAGATAAACATGTTTCATTATAAAATCATAACAAGGTTCTTTTCGATAGTATTTTATTAATTTTTCTTGTCAGCTTACCTTACAATATTTATTAAGTGTGCTGGAAATTCATATAAATATTGTGCAAAATTTTCTTACAGACTACTTTCCACCATCATGGTTCATTTTCAAGATTATAATCATGATGCCATTTTTTTATGATGAAACTTTTGTTTTTAATATCATAAAACTATGTAGGTGGTGCGCCAAGCAGACGATCCCTTTGTCTGTTTTGGCGGGGAATCAGACGTGACCGGAGGTGGATAAGGGAACGCGAGAGGAGTTGGAAAAAGGAATCCACGGAAGGCAGTTGGCGAAGGGTGACGCGAGTGGCCAGTCGACACCGAACAGCAGAAGTGACCAGTCGGCATGAGAGAGAGTCCAGTAGCAGTGAGGGAAGACCGGTCAAGATGGGTTGGCATTCCTAGTAGCTTTGTAGAAATTTCACTAGAAAGCCACGCTAGCGTTAGTCTACATATGCACACAGGGAATGCAGAGTGTTACATAACTTCTCTTCTTGCGCTTGAATTAACCCAAGCATATTGTTCGTTTGTTTTTTTCTCCCACTCCCTTGATTGTATTTCTTGTAGCTATGAAGAAATGTACGATACCCTATCGGAACCACTAGATGATTACCGGCCAAAAAGTGAAAGGGTTAAGAAGTTGATGTATTTGGGGGGCCAAGTGGGTATCGTCACAATATCTGAGATTCTTTCTATCCTGAGTTTTGAGAGATTTGGAATATTTTGTAATTTTTCTGTAGTATGTTAGAAATATATTTGAAATTTTAGATTGTCGCATGTTAACAACATAGCAAAACTATACAAGTTAGACGAATCAGATATGCAGGACACTGCTGGAGAAGCAGGGACGACCTCATAAGTGATGTACCCCTATGGACCCCCTACATATGGCCGAGCAAAAGCAGGACGACCAGCTCGAACGTACATACAGCAGCTATGTGAGGATACGGGATGTAGCCCTGAAGACCTGCCAGAGGCGATCAACGATAGGGAGAAGTGGCGAGAGAAGGTCAAGGATATCCGTGCTAGCGGCACGAAATGATGATATTGATGATTATTCCGGAAGTGAACCTAATAGCGCGATTTGACCTTCTTTCTTATGTCACGTGGTCTACCCGTGAGAGGAGAGAATAAAGGAATTTCCCCTACCCCCTCCGTGTTTGAATTAACAGGCCGCCAAAGACTGACCGTTAAAAGAGGAATGAGGAATGTAGGTCAACTTCGGCCGGCCTGTTGAAGAAAGTAAAGAATGTAGGTCAGGCTATATGTACCCCGTTACCTCACCCGGGTGGAAGAGATAGTGGTCTTAACGAATTGCCTGACAGGGAAGGAGAAAGAGGCCGAATGATTGGCCAGAACCCTAAATCGGAAGTAGCTCCCTTTTCGTCAGCGTCATCAGTTAGTGGATGGAGGTCGCCGTGAACGGACGGGTGAATCTCCTGCAAAACCCTGGGTGAAGAAGTGAAATAAAGCTCTTGGACAAGAGATGGCCGACGCCTCAAGCCGAGCTCCACAGAATCCCACTAACCCGTTAAAGAAAATACTCTCAGAATAAACCCGTCGTCGAAAAGCTAAGTACACCGTAAAACCGTTTTCTCCCTCCATCCTTGATAAGTATTGGCATTTACATTACTCTCTCTCTCTCTCTCTCTCTCTCTCTCTCTCTCAATTTAAAGAAGGTAGAAAGAAAAAAAGAAGAAAGAGACATTTATGTCGGAGACTGTTTATTGGGAAACATAGCCAACCCCTAAAAATATGTTTGGACCTTGTTACATTTTATATCTCTCCTCGTGTCGAAATTTATTCATTGTGTTGTCTGCCTATTAAGTTGTCTTTTGCATATTTCTTTTCAGCTTCATTCACCTCAGTCTATTCTCGCTGAATGTCCTATTAATCTTTTAAAAATATTACACGGGAAACTGGAATTGTCGACTTCGATAATTGATAGTATTATATCTAAACCTAGAGGCCCATATCTTCCATTATCCTTGGGGTAGGAAGAGGTAGTGGGCTAGTGTGTGTGTGTGTGTGTGTGTGTGTGTGTGTGTGTGTGTGTGTAACGTGAAAATTGGAAAAATTGGTCAGTCTAGCCCCAAATTAACCCCCACATAATCTGCCAGTTCCCCTACGCCCAAAAAGGAAATCTTAACTGGAACTTATTCTGCGATGGATCAAGTGCCAGACTGCCCCGTCTTCACACGTGCGAAAAATAAACTCCCGTCTTGGGATAAATATTTTATACCACATCACACTTATGATTGTATTTGTTGTAGGTTTTATAAAGATAAAAAAATACTATAAATAGAAAACAATCACCCAGGGAACCGACATAATAGATGTATTCAATAATCACATATTTCATTCTTTATTTTAAAAAATCTCTTGTCTGTTATATCATGAATGCATGACGATCTGAAATTGTTAAATTTCAAGTATCATATCGGTCATCTTTACCAGTCTTCTCGGCCCCAGAAAGTCAGGCTGAACCTGAATTTGAAGTGTCTTTCTTGCGTTTTCTTTGCTATTCTCTGATTTCAAACAATAGAACATATACAAACTTTCTCTCTCTCTCTCTCTCTCTCTCTCTCTCTCTACTCTGGATAAAAACATCACAGAGGACAAAAATAACTATTTCCCAAGATTTTAAAGAAAATAATATCATGATTAGACCTTTGAATATTATAATCGCTCTGTCAGTCGAGGCTTAGTATATTCTAACAGTATCCCCTAGCTACAAAAATGGGTTGGTCTGTGTATGCCACGAATAGCATCTGAGGTCTAAGGAATTGGGATTATCTCTTAATTGCAATTTCTCCCGGATACTCACTAACCCCTTCTCGTGGTAACTGTAATGATTCAATCTGTTTGAAAATTATTCGTATTCAAGAGGACCGATTTAAAAAAAATATTAAGAAACAACAGTGCAAAAAGTAAACATAAACGGATGATGTACGCGATTCCCTAATCTTTAAGGATAAAATAACTCCAGATGGGTTGCGATGCCCTTAAAATCTATCTATCATTGAATATTAATATTAATATGCAGGTGCCTGTGGTATAATTGTTATCGTCGGAGGAAATGGACACGGCGACACGAGTTCAAATCCTGGACGAGGTTAATTGCATTTCACATAGCACTATTACCCTTGGGAAAGTTATGAATCCAATTATTCTCCCTCCAGCTATGGGTAAATAGTAGGACAGACTAGGTTCTTCAGCCTTGGTTAGGCAACTGGTCTGGGAGAAGGAAAACTCTGAATTCAAACCTGTTAAACTCCGCTTAATAATTGACCTTGTATCATATCCTGCCCGAGCGGAGGGGTTAGGAAATAGGATCATTGAATATTACCACTGAGAGTGGAAAACGCCTTTAGAGAAAATCTCGGTCATTTTTTAGAAAACTGTAAATGAAATTTAAGTATAAATTAGATTTCATTTACATCTGCATAAACATCACATAATGTGACGAGAAAAAAAATCAATAGAAATTGTTAAAAATTTGCCTGTGATTTCACCGAAATATGCTTATATATATATATATATATATATATATATATATATATATATATTCGTTTATGTCTGGGGGTTATACACACACACACACGCACACACACACACGCACACACACACACACACACATGAATATATATATATATGTGTGTGTGTGTTTCTCTGTGGCTGAGTGTGTCTGTGACTGTGTGCATGAATAATGCAATTATCTATTTTATCATAGAAACGAAAACGCACACAATGTAACAATACTAAAGGAAACATATCCCAGGCACAGGTGTCCAGTTTATCAGGTAATCAATTACCTCTCATTAAATGATCACTACCAGGTGTCGTTTGCAGAAGTAGATGTGGTCTCACTGCAATTCTAGCAGAGAGTGATATCATATTAAAGAAAAGTAAGAAAAGAAAAAAAAACAATATGACATGTATGGAATTGTTTTTATTTCAAAATAATTGTTTCTTCCAACTGATGAATGCTGTTGGTGTTCATTCTGATCGATATGCCGTTCTGAATACTCTACCTACAAAAAAAGATCAGTTTCAGAATGATAGTAAATTAAAATAGCTGATTATATAACGTAGATGTTTGTTTGTTTGTTATTTAAAGGCATATCAACCCTCTCGGGTTATTTAAAACCAAATCCATCCTTGTATAAGTATAGTAGTGATACTATCTAACACATAGACGGGAGTTCATACTTTTCCTAAGGGTATTAATCCGAAAATGAACGTAATACCGCGACTGGAATTCGAACTCACGCAGTTCGATTCTGCCGTTAAGCGTATTAAACATTACACCACGGAGACTTCCCCCACTTACAACTTGGCGTAGATTACCCCCACCATGTATCACATTGAGTCTTGTTTAATCATTTATAGTCGTTAGCGACTTTAAACCGGAATTGCAACGAAAATGCACCGGAAAGGGAATAATTTTATATTTCATATTGTGTATGTAATTTTATACTGATTATTTTAATTCATCTTTTATAAATACAAAGGGGAGTTGAAAAAAAGTTAAGCCTCACTTGGAAAGAAGTCATAATAGAAAATTATTTTTACCGCTACCAGTTCTTACAAAACAAGAAAAAACAATTCAGATTTTTTTCTGTGCAGCCAGAAGTTTGCAACAAATCTGAAATATGGGTGAAGATTAAAACATTTTAAGCGATCCCTGCACATAGAACTTATTCATTGTATTACGTTAGAACGAATGTAATTTTCGATTTTGATGGTTTGGTTTGGTTGTTTAATGGCATATCAACTCATTTTAGGTTATTTAATGCCAAAGCTATTCTAGAAGAACAGTAGTGGTACTATTTAACCCATAGCTGGGAGGATAAGGGGGTTCATACCTTTATCAAGGGTATTTGACCGAAAGTGAACATAATAGCGCGACTGGAGTACGAACTCGCGTACTACGATTCCGCAGTCCATCGCTTTAACAATTACACCACGATGACACCCACCTTCGATTTTGAGTATATATCATAAATGGAGATACTTATACCTATAGAAATATTTAATTATTAGATACCACGGCAATAGAATTCTTTAGTTTTTAATTAAAATATAAGAATAACTCGTGTTCAAATTCCTCTATTTTTTTAAAAAGGCTTGTTTATTGGTGTTGAGAAGTGAATATTTTATCATTGTTAAACGCCATCATCAGTGGATCAGTCGAGGAAACTGACCTCTGCTGCATCCAAGAGGATGACTTCATCCAAAGATGATCCTGTTGTGAGAATGATGATATATTCAAGGAAGTGTCCATTACAAACAATTCTTCTTTTTTTAATTCTATTTACCAACCCCTCCGCTCGGGCAGGATATGACACAAGGTAAATTTTTCAGCAGAGTTTAACAGGTTTGAATTCAGAGTTTTCCTTCTCCTAGACTAGTTGCCTCACCAAGGCTGAAGAACTCAGTCTGTCCTACTATTTACCTATAGCTGGAGGGAGAATAATTGGATTCATACCTTTCCCAAGGGTATAAGTGCTATGTGAAATGCAATCAACCTCGTCCAGGATTTGAACTCGTGTCGTCGTGTCCATTTCCTACGACGTTAACCATTACACCCCGGGCACCTCTTCTGTTTTTAATGGCATGTCATCTTTCGTGGGTTATTTAATACCAAACCCATCACAGAAGTGATATGCGTTTACCAAAGCCTCTACATGAGTAGGATGTGACACAAGGACACTTTTCAAATGGAGTTTAACAGGTCTGAAGTCCGAGTTTTTCATTCCCCTAAACTAGTTGCCTAACCAAAGCTAATGAATCTAGTTTGCCCCGCTATTTTCCCGTATGTGGGAGGAGAATTATTAGATTAATCACTTGCCCAAGGGCTTTGTTAAATGCAAACAGTCTCAACCAGAATTTGAACCTGTGTCTCCGTGTCCATTTCCTACCACGGTAACAATTTCACCACCAGAATAACAGCAGTGGTAATATTTAATCCATATCTGTGGGGATAAGGGGTATCATCCGATTCCCCAGAAAGTTAGTCTGAAAGTGGATGTGTTGTATAGTACACAGTGTCGTTATTAACCACGAGGACCACGTATGTATATAAAAATATAAGATTATATTTTTATTTTCGGCGATGATACCTGTGTGGAGCAGAAAGCAATTGCAGAGAGTTTGCGCACACGGAGGAGCTACCGGGAGACGGGCAAGCCAGTGAACAACTGACTTTAGCCGAAATTCGGGAACTTATAACTCTCACGTGACCTGCAGCAATTTTCTTTTTTTCGTTAACCATGGTTATGCCCACATCACACTTCTTTGCTTTTCATTGGTTATGTTGTCTGCTTCCCATTGGCTACTTGCCCAAGCCCGGTTCTGTGGGCGTACGCATCTGCCATTATCACCGAATTCAATGACGCCCACTATTCAGGTGATTTTTCCGATATCTTCGACCGGATGAACCTGTTTTCAACATAACAACTGTGGGCATGGTGACATTTCGGCAATCACCTTGTTGATATTATCCTTGAGCGGATATAATCCTGTCAACATCCTCTGGTACACAGCACCTGTGGACATGATGACATTTCGGTGATCACACCGGTCTTATCAGTCTATCTGTCAACAACATCCGCTGTATTCACACCCGCAGGTAACGTTAATGTATTATAGATGTAATATTATACTAGTGTTCGAACTTACTTTATTCGAGGCTGTAGTCCAGGACCTTAGCCGCTACGCCACGAGAACATCGCCATAGAGATTTGGTCGGGAAAAAAGCCTTCATTCTTAGTATTCTGTAGACCTTGTCCCTTCTGATTATATCTTGTTAAAGAGATTACAAAATCCGTCATTACATTCGTTTCCAACTGTTTGATAAAATAATATTTCAAATATTTTTCTATCTTCTTTACTAAAACTTGTATTGCCCAGTCGGCATGGGCTGTAAAACACATTGTTTGTATCTCTGCAGTGGGGCAAGACTCCCCCAAAGAGTGTCCTGGTAGGACACGAAACAATATGATGGTGAGGTTCCAGTAATGCAGGAGCTTTGGGGATGAGGTGTACTCCTTTATTTCCATCACTCTCAGGTCCACTCTAAGCAAGAGTGGTAGCACCTAAATGGATTGAAATAGAACTGTTTTTAAGTATAAAACTGGATTTGGTGCTTAATAACCTACAATGGTTGATATGACATAAAACTTAACCAAACTAAACCAAATCAATCACTCTCAACACGTTGTTCGAAATAGAACTATTTTGACATTTAACTAGGCTGTTTTGACATTTAATTGTTTGTAAACAAAAAATATACTTATACTAAACTGAATTGTTTGAAATTTCATTCGGTGTTAAATGAGGTGATACGCCGTAGCACAAAACAACCAACCAATTAACTTACTCCTCTAAAGATATCCTGTCATCTACAGCTCGAGCCCCCTGGGCTGAGAAGAAGAAGAAGAAGAAGAAGAAGAAGAAGAAGAAGAAGAAGACATAGAATGTGCTCAATGCTTCTAAGAGTAGACATATTCATAAATTTCTTCTGTGCCATGTTCTGCGAGAATGACTCCTTTAATTCATTTTGCTGTGTTTGAACTGCGCAGATTTTAAAAATCAATAAGTTACGGTTTTGTATCATATGCGTGCCACAGATACAAACTTCATATATAAATCCTAAATTCCTTACACCATAAACAGAGTTGCTGGGCCATTTTTTTCAAATATTTTCGTCTGATGATTGTGCGATACACATGAAAATCTAAGTAACAGACTGAGAGTCCATAATTTGGATATGTTAGATTATATATATATATATATGTGTGTGTGTGTGTGTGTGTGTGTGTGTGTGTGTGTGTGTGTGTGTGTGTGTTCTTTAGAATATTTAGACTATTGTCTTCATCATTATATTCTCAACGTTTCCGCCGATGCATCTTTTGGATGGTATTTAGAAAATCAACAAATTACGATTTTGTTTCGTGTGCGTCTCACAGGAACAAACAAGCTACCTGATAAATTCCTCATGAAATAAACACATTTTTTTCTGATATTTTTGTTTGATGATTGCACAATATACAAGAAATTTTAAGTGACCGGCTGATAGTCCGTATATATATATATATATATATATATATATATATATATATATATATATATATATATATTTGGACTATTGTCCTGATCATTATATTCACAACCTTCCCAGAATACACCAACTGCTTCTCTGCAGATGTTGGTTGGTTGATTGTTTGGGTTTTATGGCATATCAACCTTTATAGGTTATTTAACACCAAATCCATTTTAATGAAAATAATTCTTTTTCAAGCAATTCAGTTTAGCATAAGTACGCAGTTTAAATGTAATTACAGTTTAATTGTGAAAAACATTTCTATTTCAAATTATTCAGCTTAGTCAAGCAGTTCTAATTCAGCTCATTCAGTTTATAATAAGAACATATCATATTTACACACAGTTAAATGTCAAAACGGTTCTATATTAAACAAATCAGTTTAGTGCATGTACAGTGTCAATTAAAAAAACAGTTCCATTTCAAATAATTCAGTTTAGCATAAGCACTGAGTTTAAATGTAAGTACAGTTTGATTGTCAAAAAATATTTCTATTTCAAGCGATTCAGTTTAGTCAAACAATTCAGTTTAGCATAACCATGCCGTTAGTTCTATTTAACCCATAGATAGGGCCCTATCAGGTGCTACCACTCAGGACCAGTGTGGGCTTGGAAGCAATGGCAACGAAGAGGTGCTCCTCATTCCCCAAAGTTCCAGATTCACTGGAACCTCACCATTAGATTGTTTAGTGTCGTATCCAGGAAACTCATTGGGTGTGGGGGGTCTTACCCCTCGGCAGAGAAGTAGTCGGTGTATTCTACAGCTGACTGGACTCTTCTCTGCAGAGGGTTAAGACACCCCTCTAATGAGTGCCCGCGATATGACACTAAAAATTCTGATGGTAAGGTTCCAGTAAAGCTGGAGCTTTGGGGAATGCAGAGTGCGTCTTTATTGCTATTGGTCCTCGCGCGGAGTGATAGCACCTGATAAAGATTCTATCTATGGGTTTAGTAGAACTAAACCCTGATTTGATTTTACTGTTTTTTGCATTTAAACTGTGTATTTATGCTAAACTGCTAGCTTAAAATAGAACTTTTTTTTACATCTAAACTGTGTACTTATGCTTAACTGAATTATCTTAAAGAAAACTGTTTTGACATTAACTTTGTGCATTGCCCAGTCGATTGAGACTGTGGAACATATCGACTGCCTGTCGGCAGAGGGGTCAGACCCCCCAATGAGTGTTCTAATATATGACACTAAGCAATCTGATGGTCAGGTTCCAGCGATGCGTGAACTTTGGGAAATGCGGAGTGCACCTTCATTGCCATTGATCCCAGGTCCACTTTGGCCCGGAATGGTAGCACCTGATAGAACTAACTGCATACTTATGCTAAACTGAATTGTTTGAATTAGAACTGTTTGACTAAACGGAATAGTTTGAAATAGAAATGTTTTTTACAATTAAACTGTTCTTACATTTAAACTATGTGCTTATGCAAAACTGAATTGTTTGAAATGGAACTGTTTTTGACATTGAAACTCTACTTACACTAAACTGAATTGTTTAATATAGAACGGTTTTGACTTTTAATTCTGTGTAAACAAAATCTGTATTTATACTAAACTGAATTAGCTGAATTTGAACTGTTTGAATAAACTTAATAGCGTGAAAAAGAAATGTTTTTGAAAATTAAACTGTGTACTCATGCTAAACGGAATTGTTTGAAATAGAACTGTTTGCATAAAAATGGATTTGGCGTTAAATAATCTACAAAATGTGGAAATTCTTTAAGGGACTAATGACCCTGTTTCACTGAATATCAGCAGCCCCTTGGGGGGGTCACGTGGCGTCCACTATAAAAAGAGCTCCAACTGAAGATTCTTCCCCTTTTTTCCACTCCCACTGCTGTTAGCAACAGGTCCATTAATAGCAGGCCTTGCCGGCAAACGTATTTGGTACCTTCCACCAGCCAAGAGCCAAGAGCGATGAACACACGTGCTGGGTTAAAAGGAACAGGACACACAGCTAAGTTCAAGCAGGCATTTTATTTGCAAAACTTTACCTTATAACTTTACCTTATAACTTCACCTTACACCTTATAACAAACCTTACAAAACCTTACCTAACCTTACTCTTATACACCTACCACCTATCAGAAGATTGAACTCTTTTTTTAACTCTTACATATTCGTTGTTTGTTCCATTTGGTGTAAAACCCTGTTTGTTGTTTGTTGTATATAAATTTTGTTACACAAAAAGTCGTTCGTCTCCCTTCTTCAAAAGCTGCCACCTATCTCCCTACTGCTGTTGAAGTACAGTTTATTCTTTTACAAAACGTAGGAATAAACCAGGCTTTTGGGGGTTTATAAAAATCCCCATAAAAAATTGATATGACATAGAACGCAAACAACCAACAAACATTATATTCACAACGTTTCGGTCGAAGCGTCCTTCGGTAGATTTTTCATGTCGAACTTGGGAGCCTACACGGAGCTTCGAACTCTTTATTTAATCCACGTAGGTGGGGTGTTCTAAATCCGTTAAGCAGAACCAGATATAGGTGTTAAGCTGCCGTAATGAATACTTCTTAATTTACCATTTAGCAAGATTGAATCGGCACTCATCTGATGATTAAACCAAACGACAATATCCGTTTAGCTACGTGTCCTGTCAGAAAATTCGGAGTGAATTTTGGGACTGATAAACCTGATATTTTCATCCACACTATGAATTACTGTATGCCATTGGCCAAATGAGTGCGAGGGTTTGCCAATGGTCCAGGAGACCGGGGTTCAATCCCAGTCGAGTCTAACGAAAGACTCAAAAAAATGGTACTTGAGGTCGCCTTTTTTAACACTCAGCACGATAAGGTAATGACTAAGGGTAAAGCGTAGCAATCGAGGGAATGGAGTAGACCGCTCCCTACATGTCGATGAAGTAGCTATTGAAAAGAGAGCCTTTGGGTCACCCTTGGCTAAGGTCACAAACTTTACGATTATATACCTTTTTTACCTTCGATCATACTTCATTTTTTTCAACATCAGCCGAAATGCTGTAAGTATAAAAATTAAGGCAATAAATCCGAATACTCTCTATATAAAAAATATATAAAAAATTTCGATAAATAATTTATGTGTGTATACTCGCGAAAGGCTTCCAGCGCTTTTTTCTTAAACGATAGACACAGTAGTTAATCGATTTTGCTAATTTGGATGACAAAAGAAAAAAAAAAAATACTGGAAACTTTTGCAGACACTTTGTATTTATAAAGATAGTGTCTTGTGTTGATGGATGTGGCTGAAGGTATGTGCGAATCTTTTAATATGAATTGATTGTGAACACTTTTTAATGCATCCTAAGGCATAATTTTTAATTCAAATCTTAAACTACACATTTCCGAATTAATATTAAATTGCATAATCGAAACAGATACTGACACAGACAAAAGATGAACGGAAAGAATGAGACGCTGTCCTTGTCTGTTTATTTCGAAAGACATCTCATACATTTTACTGATGCTGAAGCTAAAAAACACAATTCTGTATTTGTCAAATATAATTATCAGATTGAGAACGGAATGAGCAAACAAATTTTGTCATATTCAACCCCACATAATTTCAAACACCGGCTAAAAATGTTAAACCCCTCTTGACTTATCAGATGAGAAGAAACTAAATAGAGGCTTATTAATCTTGTTATTAATATTTTCTTTTGAACAAGAAAATTTCAAATTTTGACAAGTCAGAAATTTAGAATATTCAACTTTTCACTTTCGTCTTTTTGAAATGAATTAATTTTGCTATAAAGAACGACTGTTAATCAATTAACAAGCCGGAATATCCGATTCATTTAGGGATCTTTTCATGACGAGAACTACAACAGCTACAATGAAAATGAAATACGTGAAGTTAAATTAAGCATGAATATATTTACATAACCCCATCGCCACAAGCAGTGGCTCAGTTGGTTGGGCCTGTAGAATACACATACAAATTCTCTGCAGAGAGGTAAGACTCCACACTCCACGAGTACCCTGAATATGAGAGTAAACAATCTGATGACGAGGCTTCAGTAATGCTAGGGTTTTGGAGAATACGGAATACCCCTTCATTGCCATCACTCCCCGGTCCACTCTAAGCGTGAGTGGTAGCACCTGATAGAATCCTTTCTATGAGTCAAATAGAACAAAACTGTGTACTTATGCTAAACTGAATTGTTTGAAATACAACTGTTTTAACAAGTAACTGTGTGTAAACAAAAATTATACTTATACTAAAATGAATTATTTGAAACCTATCAAAATGACTTAATTCAAGCGTTAAATGATCCGAAAAGAGTTGATACGCCGTAAAACAAAACACCAACCAACCAACCAACCAACCAACCCCCACGAATATTATGTGAGGCAAGATCAGTTTTTTAGCAGAGAACAGCTAGTTTGAATTCAGAGTTGACTTTCTCTCATATGGGTTGCCTATCCAAGACTAAAGAATTCAGCCTGATCTAATATTTAACCATAGCTGAGTGAAGAATAGAAGAATCCATGCCTCAACCAAGAAACACAGTCTCATCCAGGAAACACATTATGGAACACAGTCTCATCCAGGAATTGAACTCATGTCTCTGGGGCCATTTCCTACGATTATAGCAGCTACTCTAAGAGCGCCTCGTTTGATGCATGGAAGAATTATATTCTGTCAATAAGGTTTGCATAAATTTTTTCGATGAATATCATTATTTTTGTTATCTTTGATGCGGTTCTATAGTCAAATCATTAACAATATATTTGCATTGTAGATATAAGAGCTTCTTTTTCTTTCTTAATTTTTTTTTTAGTTAGGCTTCCAGTAATTTATCCTAATTGATATTCGGTTTTGTTTTGTTGTTGTTGTTATTGTCTTGTTGTTCTTTTTTTTTCAAATTTCCAGAATTATTTATAAAGTAAAATAATGAAACAAATATATACAATCTAAATATGACAATCCTAATGTGATGTGTCAGTTCAGTTCGCTGTGATTCCTAACTAATTGACAATCCCTTTCTTCATAATTTTCAATCCATTTCTATGATAAGAAAATCATTAACAATTCAATTGTATTATTGCTACAGGGTGCGATCGGTAAATTGTCGCCATTTTTAAATTATTTCTTTTAAACATGTGTTTTATTTCAGGTATTGTCTACTGTGTAGCAAACTAGAGTCAGTTTGGCATTGCCTGTGAGGGAAGCAGTACCATGACGTAATAAACTCTTCCAGAAATGGCATGCTATTCAACACGGAAGATATAATACCAAGAATTAAGTGTGTTTGAATGGCAATAACCAAACGGGCAATATTACCACACTAGACGGAGCCTATCTGAGGCTAGTGGACAAATTCACCTACCTAGGAAGTAGCGTCTCATCAACCGAAAACGACATCGACACACGACTGACGAAAGCATGGACGGCTATCGATAGGCTCTCAATCATATGGAAATCAGACCTAACCGATAAAATGAAACGCAGTTTCTTCCAGGCAGTGGTTGTATCGATACTGCTATATGGATGCACTACATGGACGATAACTAAACAGCTGGAGAAGAAATTTGATGGCAACTACACAAGAATGTTGAGAGCAATATTGAACAAGTCCTGGCGACAACACCCCACGAGACACCAACTATACGGACACTTGCCTCCCATCACGAAAACTATACAGGTTAGACGAGCCAGACACGCCGGACACTGCTGGAGAAGCAAGGACGAGCTCGTATGTGATGTACTCCTATGGACCCCCACATATGGCCAAGCAAAAGCAGGACCACCAGCCCGAACTTACATACAGCAGCTATGTGAGGACACATGATGTAACCCCGAAGACCTGCCGGAGGCGATGAATGATAGGGAGAAGTGGCGAGAGATGGTCAGGAATATCCGTGCTGCCGGCACGACATGATGATGATGATGATGATGAATGCCAATCTGAGGACAAATTCATATACATATTGATGAAAACGAAAGACCTATTCTGCGGGATGCTGACGTTATGCTTCCATTCATTTTCTCACATGGCTTCACCCTCAACACAAACCCAGTTGACTGGAGCTGTTGAATATACCGACAGCTTCTCTGCAGAAAAGGCAAGACTCTATCAATGAGTGTGTTGGATATGACAGTAAACAGTCTAGTGGCGGGCTCCAGTAATGCTGGAACTTTTGGGAATGCAGAGTACCCCTACATTTCCATCGCTCCCAGGCCCAATTTGACCCGAAGTGGTAGCACTTGATAGATTCAAAAAGAACTAAACTGTGTATTTATGCTAAACTGAATTGTTAGAAATAGAACTGTTAATACATTTACTTTGTATTAAAAAAACTGTACTTATGCTAATCGAACTCTTTTGACATTTAAACTGCGTACTTATTCACAACTGAATTGTTTGAAATAGAACTGGTTTGACATTTAAACAGGTTACTCATATTAAACTGAATAATTTGAAATAGAACTGTTTATATGTATAAAAATGGATTTGGCATTAAATAGCGTACAATATTTGATATGCCATAAAACCAAACCAAACAAAACCAAACCAATCACCCTCAACACGGTGGCCAACATTATGAGCCTGGAAGGGATATTGCCGGCCTGAATCGAAAGAATGGCAGCTGAAATACCCTACGGCTGGCGACGAGACTCTGCGTCATGCAACACAAGCCAAAGAACCAATATTCCCTGAAATACTAAAGAAGAATTGAAAACAAGGATAACGGAAACATTTATCAATTTTAAGTAGGACACCGAAGGAAAAGCTTGGAGCTGATTCTGAAGTTGTCTGGACGCCATAGTTAAAGGCAATCTCGATTTCTTTGAATAAATTTCATCTGTAGTATCTTAAGATATTTTCATGCAATTTTGGTTTGGTTCGGTTGGGTTTATCGTATATCCATACCATTATAGTTTATTTAATGCCAAGTCCGGCTTATACATATATATTCAGTATTTTTATTTGTAAACACATTTTGTTGATAACATTTTTAAACGAAGCTAAGCTCTTTTTGCAAATAGTTAAATGCTGTGAATTGAATTACCACGACCAGAAAATCCGGCGAACACCTACGCACGACATACAGGAACACTGGACAGCTGTTTCGACCTAATTAATTCTTATCAGCAGTGTATACCGTAATCTCCACTACTGGAGATCGAACTAGCGACCACAGATTTTCTGGTCATGTTAATTCAATCAACAATATCAATTCCTCTACTTAAAAAAGAAAAAAATATGTAAGCTAAATGCTTTAATATATTGCTATGTATCATTAACAATTCAAATAAACATCAATCGTTTTGTTAACACACAGTTAAATGGTCAAACAATTCTATTTCTAACACTTGATTTGCTTGTGAACAGTTTAAATGATCAAACAGTTTTATTTGACCCATAGATAGCACCCTATCAGGTACTATTACAACGGGTCACAGCAATGTCAATGAAGGAGTCCTCCACATTACCCAGGGCGCCAAGACTGGAGCATCGCAATCGGATCATTTAGTGTGATATCCAGGACACTCATAGTGTTATATTGTCCTCTACAGCATCATAACGACACAATAATAAAGACGCACGCAGGAAGACTTCTTTATAGATATATACACCTCTCACTTTATTTGTAAGGGTTCGAAAAGGTTATTCAAGGTTTGCGTGTGACAGGGAGCTGGAAACAAAACAGAAACTGTAATATTTTGACCCCCAAACTTATGGCCGTTAACGTTGTGTCTTTCTCGTTCTCAAGATGTTCAACCGGAGGCCCTGGGGTTCACTCTGCTGGTTGCTGGTTTTCTTTACTACATCTTATCAGCATCTTCTCTGGACACCAATTCAATCAGGGATCCCGAGGGCCTCTTCAGCCGGGTGTGGCTTTCCCTACGAGTCTCGTCCCTCTCCCTCTCCAACTCTACTGCAACTGCACTCAAACTCAACTGTCTTGACCTCTGTCTTGACTGAGCTATATAATAGTTCAACGCCCACTTGATCGCCCACTCGATCTTTGAAATCGCATGTTTAATCGTCATCAAACGGAAATAACTGTCATGCAGTTCAGAGGTCACTCTCTTCCGGTGCGTCAGTCTATGAGAGTATCATGGGATTTTTTAGCTTGTCCCATTTTATCAGCCAATTTCCACCCACACGATTTCCTCTCATAACTGCCATTGGAATGTGTCATCTCCTTCCGGTGCATCACCTTGGAATGGCATTTTTGGCCGGGTCAAAAGGTCAAAATATAACAATGGGGGGGTGTAACTCCATTGCAGAAATGTATTCTGTTTATATTCTGTAGCTCCAGCTGTCTGGTCTCCGTCCTGCTGGTAAATATGTTTACTTAAGTCAGATAACAGCTTTATTTTCGTTTTTGCGTAATTTACACGACAGCGTATCTAACGCACCCTGGCATATCAAACTTTGTAGGTTATTTAACACCAAATCCATTTTAATATAAATACAAAGTTCTATTTCAAAGTACCCAGTTTAATTGTCAAAAACATTCCTACTTCAAACTATTCGGTTTAGTCAAATAGTTCTAATTCAACCAATTCAGTTTAGCATAAGTATAGATTTTGTTTACACACAGGTAAATGTCAAAGCAGTTCTATTTCGAACAATTCAGTTTAGCGTAGGACTGTTTCAATGTCAAAACTGTTCAATTTCAAGCAATTCAGTTTAACATAAGTACGCAGTTTAGTTCTATTTAACCCATAGATAGGGCTTAATCAGGTGCTAACACTCCAGGCTAGAGTAGGCGATGGCAATAAAGAGGTACTCCGCATTCCCCAAAGCTCCTGCAATATTAGAACATCACCATCAGATTATTTAGTGTCATATCCAAGACACTCGTGATGAGGAGTCTAACCCTCTGCAGAGGTGCAATCGGTGTATTCTACATCCCCAGCCGACTGAGCTAAGTGTGAGATTAGATTTCATGACGTGCTAAATTTGATCTGATGTAAATAGCAACATTTGAAGGAAAACTTTCCCAATTTATGTCATTCAAGTCAGATACGTTGCATAATTAACAACGCCAACACAGCCAGCTTTTCTTAGACTGGTTAAACTTTGCCTTTTATCTTTAACTTCAATTATCCCCCAGTGAATTATTCTCATTAATAATATCCACATACACCAACAATCTGCAAATCTTTTTAACATTTTAAATCTGATAGGAATAATCCATTCATTAAACCCGTAACCTGGTTCGGTCTTGGAGGCGCAAAACATTTAACATGTCTTGGCGGAGTCCATCCCTCTCTAGGTCTACAACTCTTTTAAATTTAGAGAAAGCGCGTTATGACAAGGTTAAAAAGCGCAGTCAGCCAAACTATTTAACTATTACTGGAGGAGGAATAGTCGGACTCATGCCTTTCGCAAAATTATTAGTTATGCAAAGAGCGTCGTTCAGGACTTGAACTTTGATAGCTAATACTACTTCCCGTGACGCTAAGAGTGACTTCTGATAGATTAACGATTAAATTTATTCACACACACACACACACACACACACACACACACACACACACACACACACACACACATATATATATATATATATATATATATATATATATATATAACTTGGCAAATCGTATTTGAGAGTGGCCAAAAGTCTCCCTTTTCAATAGCTGCAACACCAAGGTGTTGAGGAGGGTGCTAGTTCTTTCCCTGGATTGCTTCATTTACCCTTGATCCTTAACTTATAATGCAGAGTGTTAAGCAAGGATATATCAAGTATCACTTTTTTTTTAGTGTTTCGTAAGACTCGACCTGGAATTGAAACTCGGTCTTCCGGACCATTTACGAACACACTAAACATTATGCTAATATTTTATCTGCTTGTAACAAGCAGATAAAAATATTGGAAAGGATTTTATTTCAAAACTTTAACTTTCTATCTTTCTACAACATATAAACAGTGTTTTATAATAAAAAAAGAAAATAGTCTTTTATAGAATTTCAAGCGCAATCATATTTCATTTGATTTAATTTGTATACTTGTCATTGTATTGTGCCATTAAGTTGTGACTTGATTGGCTGTTAGATAACTGAAGTTGTACACGATTGTTAAATGAATCGTTGAATTGATAATCATGGTTGGCACACAACAGACACGGTTGGTGTAATAATTTACTTCTTTTAATTTGGGACTAATTTCTTATAAGATCTGAAACAGATGTTATTTCATATCATGTGGTCTCCGGACACGAGGTCAACTTTATTGCGTCCCTATTTTGCATACGCACAGAATATGCTAATAATTGCTCCTTTTATTGTGACCAGTGAGATAGCAGTGATTTATCCTGAACTTCTTCATTTTAGTACATTGGAAAGGCTCTTAATGTTCACCAACAATTAAGTCTGAGCGCAACAGTCATCGTTAAAGATGATCCGAAAAATAGATAAATAAATATTTCTGTTTGGGAAAAGAAAAAAGAATTAGTGTAAATTAAGAGAACGTGTTTTGTCTGGGGATACATATTTCAGTAAAAAAATGTTTACAAATGGATTAAATGTTTGTTTGTTTGTTAATGGCATATCAATCTCATCGGATTATTTAATGCCAAATCCATCCTTTTAGAATGGCAGTTAAGGTACTATTTAATCCATAGATGTGAGGATAAGGGGGTTCATACCTTTCCAAAGGGTATTTGTCCGAAAGTAAACGTAATACTGCGACTGGATTTTCAATTCACTTTCTACGATTCCACAGTCCAGTGCCTTCAACATTATACCACGTAGACACTCCGAGGCTATACACGAGTTTGTCTCTACGAACCTAAGTCAAAAAGATAGTCTATGAAGTGGAAACACACTGAATTTTCTTTAACGAAAAAATTCATGGCACAGAGGTCAGTAAATGAAGTAATTCTGACAGTCTCCTTGGGACATGAAAGTACCCATCACAATTGATATCCCAGATAACGGTACAACTGTAAACAATGATTCCTATATCCAACCTCTGAGTAAAATTCATTTTGTTCATTAAATAACCCTCGTGCACACTCGTGGGTAATTTTCCGGCAACCACACACGCTGAAATGCAACACTTCTCATGAAATTAGTACTTCGGTAGCTGACTGTGTATACGTAAAAAAATTATTTCCCTTACGCTGAGATTGGCGATGAATCTGGGGTAAGATATCTGACTGGCGTTTAGTCTGCCAGGTTTCGATATTGTCTTTAAACATCTCGCGTTTCTAGCCACACTGAAGAGTCGTGATTCAACGAAACAGTGTGGTAATTTACGAAGCTCTTTGCTTCAATTTAGCACAAGGCCAAATGAACGGGGCACCCAATGAGACACGAACTCACTCGTGTAGGTTTGCTAGTCGAGTTTGCTAACCATTACACCACCAGTGTGTCTGGGAGGACAATATATAACTACCTCTCCGTTGGTTGAGCACTTGAGTAGGGGTTTGTTGGCTACTACATACCCTGAAATACAACGATCTTCTAATGAATTGATTACTCCGATAGCGTATATGTAAAAGAAAAAAGATATACGTAAAAGATTATTTCGTTTACGCTGAAATTGACGATGATTCTCGGGTAAAATATCCAACGTAAAGTCAGCCAGGTTTTGATCTAGGATTGCAGCATCTCGCGGGTCTAGCTACACTGAAGATTTGTGAAATGACGAAACATTCTCTATGAGGATGACAATATATATTTATGTATATATATATGTGAGTGTGTAGTTAGGCAGCAGTCTTTCATTTAAGTATTTTTGATAAAATAATAGAGACACATTTTGTCTATATAGGTTGAATATATTAAAATTGTTCCGAAAGCTTTCAGACCTTTCATAGGCCATCATCAGGGGTTGTTCGCATGAGTAAAGTGTTTAATAAAGAGTTTTTTTAAAGATTTTTTAGGGTTTGTATAACATTACAAAATTACATAAAAGTTGCATAAAACTGAGATACTGATGACATCGAACGAATTTAAAACGGAGCGCTATTAATGGAAATAGAATATTATCAAGAAAATTAGAATATCAAATAAAAGACTAAAAGCATTTGAAAGCACTGCCACTTTTTCAAAATTAATTCTATAGATTCTAATTTTTTTTGTTTGTTTTTATATGTAGGGCTTCTAGGATTTGTCGTCGTAGCTTATTAATTTTGTGTGCTATTAAATGTGGTTTCAACGAGAATTTTTCAAAATTTGGATATGGAAATAGAGTGATTTTTAAGATGTAAGTCTATGGAGGTAGAATCATTAAGGTGCATAGTAATACGTCTCTAAAGAGTCGTAGTTGTAACAGCAGCGTACGAATTATTTTCGTTGGAGACTGAGTAATGTTATAAAAAAACCTTAGAAAAACTCTTTAAAAAAACCTTAGAAAAACTCTTTAAAAAAACCTTAGAAAAACTCTTTAAAAAAACCTTAGAAAAACTCTTTAAAAAAAACCTTAGAAAAACTCTTTAAAAAAACCTTAGAAAAACTCTTTAAAAAAACCTTAGAAAAACTCTTTAAAAAAAACCTTAGAAAAACTCTTTAAAAAAACCTTAGAAAAACTCTTTAAAAAAAACTTAGAAAAACTCTTTAAAAAAACCTTAGAAAAACTCTTTAAAAAAACCTTAGAAAAACTCTTTAAAAAAAACTTTAGAAAAACTCTTTAAAAAAACCTTAGAAAAACTCTTTAAAAAAACCTTAGAAAAACTCTTTAAAAAAAACCTTAGAAAAACTCTTTAAAAAAAACATTAGAAAAACTCTTTAAAAAAACCTTAGAAAAACTCTTTAAAAAAACCTTAGAAAAACTCTTTAAAAAAACCTTAGAAAAACTCTTTAAAAAAAACCTTAGAAAAACTCTTTAAAAAAACCTTAGAAAAACTCTTTAAAAAAAACTTAGAAAAACTCTTTAAAAAAACCTTAGAAAAACTCTTTAAAAAAAACCTTAGAAAAACTCTTTAAAAAAACCTTAGAAAAACTCTTTAAAAAAAACTTTAGAAAAACTCTTTAAAAAAACCTTAGAAAAACTCTTTAAAAAAACCTTAGAAAAACTCTTTAAAAAAACCTTAGAAAAACTCTTTAAAAAAAACCTTAGAAAAACTCTTTAAAAAAACCTTAGAAAAACTCTTTAAAAAAAACTTAGAAAAACTCTTTAAAAAAACCTTAGAAAAACTCTTTAAAAAAAAACTTAGAAAAACTCTTTAAAAAAACCTTAGAAAAACTCTTTAAAAAAAACTTTAGAAAAACTCTTTAAAAAAACCTTAGAAAAACTCTTTAAAAAAACCTTAGAAAAACTCTTTAAAAAAAAACTTAGAAAAACTCTTTAAAAAAACCTTAGAAAAACTCTTTAAAAAAACCTTAGAAAAACTCTTTAAAAAAACCTTAGAAAAACTCTTTAAAAAAACCTTAGAAAAACTCTTTAAAAAAAACCTTAGAAAAACTCTTTAAAAAAACCTTAGAAAAACTCTTTAAAAAAAACTTAGAAAAACTCTTTAAAAAAACCTTAGAAAAACTCTTTAAAAAAACCTTAGAAAAACTCTTTAAAAAAACCTTAGAAAAACTCTTTAAAAAAAACTTTAGAAAAACTCTTTAAAAAAACCTTAGAAAAACTCTTTAAAAAAACCTTAGAAAAACTCTTTAAAAAAAAACTTAGAAAAACTCTTTAAAAAAACCTTAGAAAAACTCTTTAAAAAAAACCTTAGAAAAACTCTTTAAAAAAACCTTAGAAAAACTCTTTAAAAAAAACTTAGAAAAACTCTTTAAAAAAACCTTAGAAAAACTCTTTAGAAACACTCTTTACTCATGCAAACACCCCCTGACGATGGCTTATGAAATGTCCGAAAATGCTCGGGATAATTTTGGTAAATTCATCTACTAGTTTCAACCTAAAAACCAAGACACTTATCAGGAACCTTGAATGGATTTTAATAAGATTATATACACAAAATGCCGCTTAATTATTTAATGAAATATACTTATATATATATATATATATATATATTTGAATTGGGATCTCGGCGGCCGTTTGAACGGATGTATGTAAACAATATTAATTGTGATTCATAACTGTTTAAAAATGTACTTCGTAGCTAATATCTCCTCGTAGCTCAATGGTAAAAAGATTTGGCTTGACATTTGAGTCAACCGGTTTTCGATCCCAGCTACTGTGAGATACTGTCTAGCCACACTGATGAGTTCTGATAGAACGAAACAGATCTCTCTGTGGATGACTATATATATATATAAGTATTATTTGGTCCAGTTAAACCGGAGTTGGAAGTAATTCCATCAGGACAAGAAAACAATTCCAAAATGAACATTTAATTAGGGTGATTAGAATTTATTTTATCCATAAGATCTGAAGAAGTTCTGTTAATTTTTTTCGTGTTTTTGATTTTTCAAAAACACATAACAGGATGGAAATAAATTTATAATCATAATGTGACCGGTTTGTGTTTTTTCTTAATGAAATATATATATATATATATATATATATATATATATATATATATATATATATATATATATAAATTCCTCTCCCTCGCTACATTTTAGAAATATATAACCCAAACTTAATAAACGTCATTCTGAAACCGGTGCTAATGTACTTAAATGCATTTAGCCACTGACGCTATTTATAAAAACAAATTTGAAAAGTAAACGCTACACAATACACCAGTATTTATTTGCCCACAGTTAAATAGTTCCAAGAAAAAAACATGTTTATTTAACCCATAGATAAGATCTTAGAAAAATTACTACTACTACTACTACTACGATTCTCTGTGGACCTGGAAGTTATGTCAGTAAAGAAGTGCCCTACATTCTCCAAAGCTCCTGGTTAGAGCCTCACCATCTCATTCTTACACAGTCGTCATGTACATACAAAAGTTACTTTTGTTATACATCCTCCCCAGATGATAGCCCAAGGTTGGGCAGAAAATACTTGCGAAATAATTAATTATGGAAGTTTAATCAACCAATTCCTGCCAAATATCGTATTAAATAACCTACAAAGGTTGATTTGCCATAAAACCTAAACAACCAGCCGCTGAATATCATAAGATCGATACGGAAACTCGAAAGGATTAACAAAAAATGTATTGACCAAAAATGTAATGTATATATATATATATATATATATATATATATATATATATATATATATATATATATCAGTGTGAAGAAAATAATTCAAAATCAAAATTGAAAAAAAAGAAGCAACAAAAAACAGAAACGAATAATACATACTATTTCCTTGTCATTTCATCATTTTATTACATGTTCAGTCATTTCAAAAAGAAACATTGATTTCACATTCACGGTTTTAATCTTTGTATTAAAAAAAAAGTGTGTGATAGACGTAATCAACTCGATTGACTTTCTCCAAGATGAGATTTTAGTTTAACGAGGTTTCTAATCAAATTAAGTTAATTATAAAGTGAAATTATCTGATAGCACTGGAAAAAAATAGGTTCGTCTTTGCGATGATCTAAGTTTCTTGTCAGAAAGAATTACTTTACTGTAATTAATTCACCGGTTTTAACGTAGAAAAAAAACGCAAGACAAATAATAACATCTGACTTTATCTCTAAACAAAGTTGCATGGAAAATGTGTCGGGAAATGTCGACCCGTTGGTCCTAGAATTTAGTCATGTTGAAAGAATATATTTACACAATACACTGTCTGACGAGGCGCCGTGGTGTAATGTTTATCGTCGTAGGAAATGGACACGGCGACTCGAGTTCAAATCCTGGACGAGACTGGTTGCATTGCACTAAAATAAATACAAAGTCTAATGGCATTTTTTTATTATGCCATAGAAAACTTTGTGTGTTATTTAGTGCCAAAGCCATCTCACCTATTCGCCTGGCGCTGAAGAATACACCGACAGCATCACTGAAGAGAGATAGACAATCCCTCCCCTAAAAATATCCTGGATATGACCAAAATTATCACATGGTGAGGCTCTATCCAGGAGCTTTGGAGAATGTGGAGTAATCTTTCACTGACATAACTTCCAGATCCCCTCAGATTCATAGGAGTAGTATTTTAAGATCTTATCTATGAGTTAAATAAACCTGTTTATTCTTGGAACTATTTAACTGTGTGTAAATGAAACAATTAGTGTTAGCAGTACTGGAAAACCAATTAACAATGTACGAATGGCTTATACCAATACTGGAAATGATTTAATCTTACTCAAATGAATGAGCTCTGACTCATTTAAAATTGTTCTTACAAAATACTCTGACCCATTGGCTTAGCAGGTCGAGTGTTCGCTTATAACCTGAGAGACCAGGGTTCAATCCCAGGTCGAGTCATATCAAAAAGTGGGATTTGCTACTTCTTTGCCTAACACTCAATATTATACAGTATGTATCAACAGTAGAGTGGAGCAATACAGGGAAAGGATGGTTGGTTTTATGGCATATCAACCTTTGTAGGTTGTTTAACGCCACATCCATTTTTATGCGAAAAGTCAGTTCTATTTCAAACGATTTAGTTTAGCATGAGTTCACAGTTTAATTGTCAATAAGTACAGTTTATGAAAATAGTTCTATTTCAAAAAATTCCGTTTAGTATAAGTACGCAGTTTAAATGTAAGTACAGTTTAATAATGAAAAACATTTCTATTTCAAGCTATTCAGTTTAGTCAAGCAGTTCTAATTCAGCTAATTCAGTTTAGTATAAGTCCAGATTTTGTTTACACACAGTTAAATATCAAAGCAGTAATATATTAAACAATTCAGTTTTGTGTAAGTTTTAATGTCAAAAACAGTTTTATTTCAAATAATTCAGTTTAGCATAAGCACGCAGTTTAAATGTAAGTACAGTTTAATTGTCAAAAACATTTTTATTTCAAGCTCTTCAGTTTAGACAAACATTTCAGTTTAGCATAAGTATGCCGTTAGTTCTATTTAATCCATAGATAGGGTCCTATCAGGTGCTACCTCCCCGGGTCAGAGTGGACCTTGGAGCAATGGCAATGAAGGGTTACTCCGTATTTACTATCAGATTATTTTGTGTCATATCCAGGATAATCATTGGCGGGGGGCGAGTCTTACCCCTCTGTAGAGGTGCAGTCAGTGTATTCTACAGCCCCAGATAACTAGGCAACTGGGAAAGGATTAGCGTCCTCCCCTTTCACCTTTGGGTAGTAGCTATTGAAAAGGACCCTTCGGGTCATCTTCTTTATATATATATATATATATATATATAAGAAGATGACCCGAAGGGTCCTTTTCAATATATATATATATATATATATATATTAGTGGGGTGTAGGTATAAACAGGATTAGGCATTACATAATCTACAAGGTTCCATTTATCATAAAAGAAAACCAACCTACCAACAATTCTTTCACATTGATCCGGTGAAATAGTACCTGTTTGGGTCTCATCAGTCGGTCAAATAATGTTATTTCATCATGTAATATACTTGAAACTATTTAACTACGTGCGAATAAAACAATAAGTGTAAGTAAGTGAAGTTGGTGACCGTAGTCGAGGGTGACCAGAAGGCTCCCTTCAACTGCTACTTCTTCACTACTTTCCCTGGATTGCTCCACTTTACCCTTGATACGCAAGTTATATTGCTAAGTGTTAAGCAAGGAGGTATCAAGTACCATTTTTAAAGTCTTTGATATGACGCGATCTGGGATTGAACCCAGGTCTCCCCGCCCATTGGCGAACACTCTACCCACTAGGCCAATGAACCGGCTACTATAAGTGTAAGATAGCAAC
The DNA here is from genome assembly GCA_963585895.1 of Sepioteuthis lessoniana. NCBI lineage: Eukaryota > Metazoa > Mollusca > Cephalopoda > Myopsida > Loliginidae > Sepioteuthis > Sepioteuthis lessoniana. The sequence continues at coordinate 64,311,190 of OY757923.1, read as the reverse complement.
CGGGAACTTAGTTATGGATAATTTTTGGATCTCACCCATATCACTATAATTATTTCCTTTTTCCCCAGTCGGCTGGGGTGGTAGAATACACCGACTGCACCTCTGCAGAGGTATAATACCCCACCCCAACGAATGTCCTGTATGACACTAAACAATCTGGTGAGGTTCCACAGATGCTGGAGCTTTGGGGAATGCGGAGTACCCCTTTATTGTCATCGCTCCCGGGTCCACTCTGGTCAGGAGTGGTAGCACCTGATAAGGGTCCTATCTATGGGTTAAATAGAACTACATTGCATACTTATGCTAAACCGAATTGTTTGACTAAATGGAATAGCTTGAAATAGAAATGTTTTTGATAATCAAACTGTACTTACATTTAAACATTGTGCTTATGCAAAACCGAATTAATTGAAATTGAACTGTTTTTGGCATTGAAACTCTACTGACACTAAACTGAATTGTTTAATATAAAACTGTTTTGACATTTAACTGTGTGTAAACAAAATCTGTACTTATACTAAACTGAATTAGCTGAATTAGAACTGTTTTAATTAACTGAATAGCTTGAAAGAGAAACGTTTTTGACAATTAAAATGTGTACTTATGCTAAACTGAAATTTTTGAAATAGAACTGATTTTTGTATAAAAATGGATTTGGCGTTAAATAACCTACAAAAGTTGATATGCCGTAAAAACCCAATCAACCAACCAACCAACCATCTCCTTTGTCTTTCACTCTTTCAAAATCAACTCTCGATGAAATTATTTAATTATTTTATTCTTCAGCCGACTAGGCTGAAGATAAAGAATATACCAAATGAATCTCTGCTGATTAGAAAAAAATGTATCGAGTGTCCCGGATGACACGATCTAATGGTGAAGCTCCAGTTTAGGAGCTTTGAGGAATATTGAGAACCCTTTCATTGCTATTACTCCGAGGTTCAAACTGACCCGGAGATGAAGTATCTCATAATATCTCACCTATGGATCAAATAGAACTATTTACACTTAAAACCATTTAACTATATGCCAAAAGAACTATTAGTGGTCGATAGCAATGCTTGAACCGTTAAAATGTGCGCAAACAGTTAATAACAATACTTAAAACCAATGAATTGTGTGCAAAGCTCTGACCCTTTTTAAGAATATTACCTACAAACTATTTGTTTATAAACACACTCTATATATATATATATATATATATATATATATATATATATATATATATATATATATATATATATATATATATATATATATATATATAATCAGAATTTGGTATTAAATGAACTACAAGGTTTATCTGACATAAAACTCAAGGTAATTTCTTCTTCTTCTTTATTGGCATATCCACCTTTGTTTGTTATTTTAGGTAATCATTGTCGGAGAAAAGTAACGGAACTATTTAACCTACGGTTACGAGGATATAAGAGTTCGTAGCTCTCCCAAGTCATACATCAACTGCATCTCTACAGAAGGTTAAAACTCCCCCAACGAGTGTCCTGATATGACACAAAACAATCTGATGGTGAGGTTCAAGTAATACTGGAGCTTTAGGGAAGGCGGAGCACCCCTTCATTGCCATTGCTCCAAGGTCCACTCTGACTCGGAGTGGTAGAAACAGATAGGGTCCTATTTATGGGTTAAATAGTTCTAAACTGTATATTTGTGCTAAAGTAGATTGTTTGAAATAGAACTATTTATATGTATGAAATAGATTTGGCATTAAATAACCTAAAAGGATTGATATACCCTAAGACCGAACCAAACCCAAATGACTTAATTCGGCGTTAAATAACCCAAAAAGGGTTCACACACCATAAAACCAACCAACCAACAAAGAGCATTACTCCCAAAGTGAACATAAAAGTGCAACTGGAGTTCGAACTCGCATTATATGATCTTACAGTCCTGTTCGTCAACCACTACGCCATGAAGACTCTCTATATTTTATTTTGTTGACAACATAAACCTTGATGTATAAAGAGTTCGTCTTGGTGTTTATTTCTCGCAAAGTTTTCAGTGAACGAAACTAAACTAAACAATGTTCTTCGGATATTCTTTTTATGCCAAACATCATTTTTAATGAGGTACAGGTACAGTAACGGTTATCCTTGTAAGAAATGGATTTAGTAACCGGAGTTGAAATCCTAAACGAAGCTGTATGCGTTCCCTTCACACTAAAACCCTTCGGACAAGCATGAATGATTTTTTCCTCATCTTGATGTGATGTGGATTTTAGTGTCATTTTTTCTGTCCCGAGTGGATCTATTAAACGAACTGACTACACCTGTATATATACAGGAGTGAATCTTTCCCCACTTATTGACCTTGGTTACCCATAGACTGGAAGTATTGCCAGACTCTATGTCTCCAAGACACCATAAAAAGTGTGACAATGAAATTGAATTCTTTTCAGCTGCAGTCTGAGCGGTCTTCTCCATTTACAGAGAGAGATGGATGAGTGGCCAACACACAAAATACGTACGATAACGTTCATACTCATCCACATACACAAGATACATACTCAAGGTATGCTTACACACACATGAATATATGTCCAGGTCCCAATATGAATACGTACACATGCATATATATATATATATATATACCTCGTGAAAAAACATATCATATATACGTACTAATCATAAAATGTGTAACTGATTAATAGGTTCTAAATATTTTTGATTTAAAAAAAAAAATTGAATTTAATTAAATCTTGAGTTTAATTTAATATAATTATTACTGTATCATTACGTAAATTTATTGTATAAAGTTAGATATCGATTTTAATATTAGATCTATAGTTTAAGTCAAAATGTAATTAGAATTTAAAAATTAAAATAAAAATAACTTTTAAAAAAAAATAAATTTACAACATTTCTAACCGAAATTAAAATAAAACACGAAAGTGGGCTAAATGAGGAGATAACTCTTCACCTCTCTTCTATCCCCTCCCACCTTTTTCTGTGTCTATTCTGATTTGTTTTATCCATAGGATCTGAAGATGTCCTGTTAATCTTTTTTCGTGTTTTTGAAATTTTCAAAAACGCGTTACAGGATGGAAATAAATTTATAATCCAAATCGGACTGGTTTGTTGTTTTTCTGAGAGAATTTATTGGTCTTTATTGTCAGTTACATTGAGTTTTTTACCAGGAAAATTTAAATGTTCACTCTTGAATAGTTTTCTTGTCCTGATGGAATTACTCCCAACTCCGGTTTAACTGGACCAAATAGTATATATATATATATATATATATATATATATATATATATATATATATATATATATGTGTGTGTGTGTGTGTGTGTGTGTGTATGAAACAGGTTTGGTTAAATAAAATGGAAACATTGTTATTTTGAAGTTTTTTTCGTTTAAGAGTCCTAACACTTTGCTTTTTAATGATTTTGAAATTCGTTAATGATTTCTCCAAAGGATCCATTTATGTTGAACCGAGGTAATGTGTATATGTATTTCGAAATTAAAATTGTTGGAATCGTTTGGAAGAATTTTGGAATGTAGATTGTTCTATGCATCTATTTCTTAAACTTTCAAATATTATCACTAGTTTCATAGGTAAATGAATTATATATATATATACATATATATATATATATATATATATATATATATATATATATATATATATAATAATTCAGTCTGCCCAACTAATTATTCTCTGTAATGGGGATAGTTTTAAATTGACTATATATATATATATATGAGATCCAATTGACTATATATATATATATATATATATATAACATATCTTGACATTTGATGTCGAGGTTTTATTTCAAAAGCAACCTCTACATTTTTAACCATAATCGGACTTACACCAGCAAAGAAGAGGGAATATATAAAAAAGATCCAAAACAAGACTGTAACTGCATCTGAACGGATATGGCATTCGAACAGATTAAACACCATCTAATAAAGTCTGGTAGTATTGTGAGATACTGCTGGGTCACCGTGGGTTAGTGGTAATGATGCTTCGGCCCCGAAACCATGCCTGAACCCAGGGTCATCATCTGATGAAGACTTTACTGGAAGCATAACTGCTTCTTTGGCGGCATTTTTGTATATAATTTATATATATATATATATATATATATATATATATATATTTGTATATATATATAATTGTATACATATATATAATTTGTATTATATAATATATATATATTATATATTAATTAATATATATATTATATATTATATATATATTATATTATATATATATATTATATTATATTATACATATATAATATGTATATTATTTAATATATATATTATAATATATATATATATATATATATATATATTAATTAATATATATATATTAATTAATATTATATAATGTATATATATATATTATATAATATATATATACTTATATAATCGTGTATATATATATAATTCGTATATATATATATATATATATATAATATTTGTATATATATATATGTAATCTCTCTCTCTCTCTCTCTCTCTCTATATATATATATATAGTCAATTCAAAATTACCCACACTACAGAGAATAATTAGTTGGGCAGACTGAATTATTTGGCATTGGTTAGATAACCAGTCAAGGAATAGGAAAACTTTGATTTCAAAACCACTTTAGCCAACTCAAAACTTGACCATGTGATACTACCAGTAAGTAGTCAAGGGCCTTGGGGAATATAAAAAATATTGTTGTGATATATAAAGGATAGCACTGATTAGTGATTAATGAAGTCGATATTTGTCTCTGCCTCCCATCAAAAAGGACTTGACACAAGGTCAAATGGCCTGAAGGTCGATCTATAGTGGGGATTTAGGAGAGGGGAAGTTCAGGAACGAGCCGAGCCTTGACCTTTGCTTGACTATGCTGGTCATCGGGCCACTGACTGCTATGTGGGCCTAATGAGCCGAACGGGACATGGATCCAAACATGGGTCCAGGCAAGAATGCCTGATTATAGCTTAAACTGGACAGCAAGATCCAGTGCTATAAAAAATTGTCAAAAGTGTCAGTAACGCAGCTCACACTGCCGACGGTAGCCCAGTTGAAGTTGGGGGCTATTCGGGCTCAAGCCTGCCCTTAAGCATTGACGGTCCGACACGGATGCCAGACGGTCCGCTAAAATTTTTGCTTTATCTGATATATGATTTAAAATATCAAATGCAGGTCTGGAAGATTATGCTGCGCCAGTTGGGGAGGCTTTTTTAACATTCGAATTATTGGTATCTGCACAAACTCTGTTTTTCACATTGAAACTGTTCTTATGCGAAACTGAATTGTTTGAAATAGAATTATTTTGACTTTTAAAAGTGTGTTGGTTGAGATTGGACTATTTTGGCATTTAAACTGCTAAACTAAATTATTTGAAATAGAACAGTGTTCTATGGTCAACCGGATGGGCGTTATTGTGCTATTTCCTCCAGGCAATACCTGCTTAGCAATGCCAAGTTTATTCATATTTACCAACCCCTCCGCTCGGGCAGGATAGGACACAAGGTCAATTTTTAAGCGGAGTTTAACAGGTTTGAATTCAGAGTTTTCCTTCTCCTAGACTAATTGCCTCACCAAGGCTGAAGAATCTAGTCTGCCCTACTATTTACCCATAGCTGGAGGGAGAATAATAGGATTTATACCTTTCCCAAGGGTATTAGTGCTTAGTGAAATGCAATCAGTCTCGTTCAGGATTTGAACTCGTGTTGCCGTGTCCATTTCCTCCGACGATTACATTACACCACAGGCACCTCCAATACCTCCAGTCCCAAGTTTATTGCTTAGTGCTTTAGGTGCCCCAAAAATGGGGATTTCTGAGGGGATCAAGCATCTTTCATGAGTCTATATTTGGGCGTGACTCACCGAAATAGAATGACCTTGTGTCAAATTCTGCCTGGTGGGAGGTTGTATTAATTTCAAACCCAAACACCGGTGTAAGAAACACAATTATCTAAGCCACCAGGCAAGTCTTTAATAAATATTTCGTCTTTTAACTTTAAATCGTCATTGGGTGTGAGTTCACTTGGAGTAATTGTAAACGCTATGACATTGTAGAAAGCGTATTCTAATCAAGCAATTATGTACACTTCCATATTGATACCTTTGGGGAAAATATGAACCCTTTATCTACGCAACAATGGATTAAATAGTATCATTGTGGTTCTTTTAAAAGGATGGATTTAGCATTAAATAAGGCCCGAAGGTTGATATGCCATTAAACAAAGTAACCAAACCAAATTGGCATGGGTTCAAAAGAAGATAAGATTGAGAATAATTCAGAATATCAGTCCACAATACGAAGCATCGTAAACTAAATTGCATGATTTAGGAAAATTCAATAGATGATAAATATCGGTATTCGGTTTCAAAAGGAGATAATTTGGAATTCAATGGAGAGGAAACAACTTTAGAAAAAAAATCAAAATTCTAATTTTTTTTTTAAATGGATTAGCTTAAGTGTAACCTCAACTAACGGATTATAATATTGAAGTTTTCATAAAGGCATATAAAATGCAACTATTGTATGCATTTTTAGTCGTTAATAATGCTACAAACATTCAATATATTTGGAATGAAAAATATTTTCAAATCCTTTTAAATACCTATTCGTATTTTATGAGATAAATCAATTTGGATGAGTCTATCCGTAGAGATAGGTAGATAGATAGATAAATAGATGCATATGAACAGACTATGAAACATAGTTGGTTGGCTACTTAGTTTAATGGCATATCAAACTCCGTGGGTTTTTTTATTCAAAACTCATATTTATAGAAGGATAGCAGTGATACTATTTAATTCATAGCTGGGGTGGAAGATAAAAGGGTTGATAAATTTTCTAAAGTTAGCAGTCCGAAAGGGCACATAATATCTCGACTGGAGTTCGAACTCACATACAATCCAGCACTTTAGCCATTACGCTTTATATAATTAACATTCGAACACTAATTACGTTTGCCCAGTCAGTTGGGACTGTAGAATACACCAACTGCACCTCTGCAGAGGGGTAATACCCCCACCCCCCAAAAAACGAGTGTCCTGGATTTGACACAAAATAATCTGATGGTGAGGTTTCACAGATGCTGGAGGTTTGGGGAATGCGGAGCACCCCATCATTGCTATCGCTCCCAGGTCCACTCTGCCCTGGAGTGGTAGCATGTGATAGGACCCTATCTATGGGTTAAATAGAACTAAACTGCTTACTTATGCTGAACTGAATTGTTTGAATTAGAACTGTTTGACTCAACTAAATAGCTTGAAATAGAAATGTTTTTGACAATTAAACTGTGTACTCCTGCTAAAATGAATTGTTCGAAATAGAACTATTTGTATGAAGATGGATTTGGCGTTTAATAGCCTAGAAAGTTTGATATGCAATAAAATCCAACCAACCAACCAACTAACCAACTAATTACGTCACATAGAAAACGCTGCTAACGCTAATAGCAATAATTTTTTTTTCTTTTTATTTTGTAATTGAATATAATAAGAGGCATCACATATTAACATAGTCTTTAATAATGGTTTAATATAAAAGCCAAAACGTTAAAAGCTGGCCAGTAATTCATCTATAGATAAAAATCATCCTTTTAATACATTACTTTTTCATATTAGTATATTTACATATATCTATTCATGTATCTATTTAACACCTCCTCTGCACGGACAGGGTCAGACACACGTTCAAATTTTAAGCGTAGTTTAGCATGTTTAAATTCAGAAATCCCCTTCTCCTAGACTGGTTGCCTAACCCAGGCTAAGAACCCAATCTGCTCTACGATTTATCCGCATTTGTGCATATATTTCCTTTCCTGAAGCGAGTATAATTTTTTTTGGTGGACTCTGAATATACTTTTAATTAATTATTTGATTTCAATAAAGCAATATTTTTAAAGTCTTCATTTTAAAAAAGATTTGATTCTTTGATTGCAGGGGGAAATCCTAAAACTTTTGAACGTAATATATATATATATATATATATATATATATATATATATATATATATGTGTGTGTGTGTGTGTGTGTATTCATTGTGACATTTTTAATTTTCGAAATTTTGCTGTGCATATTTCTATTTGCTTGAGCTGCAACGGTTATCGTCACTGAAAATGGCCTCGGCAAACTGAATTCAAAACCTCTATGAAGCTGTTTGCATTTGACATTCCGCTAATACCCTTGGAAAAGATATGTTTGGTTTAGATTGGTTTTATGGCATATCAGACATTGTAGGTTATTAATGCCAAATCTATTTTTAAACATATAAACTGTTCTATTTCAAACCATTCAGCTTAGCAGTTTAAATGTCAAAACAGTCCAATCTCAACCAGCACACTTTTAAAAGTCAAAGTCGTTCTTTTTCAAACAATTCAGTTTAGCGAAAGAACAGTGTACACGTGAAAAACAGTTCGATTTCAAACAATTCAGTTCAGCAGAAGTGTGTCGTTTAAATGCCAAAAACAGTCCTATTTTAATCAATTAAGTTTATCCTAAGTACAGAGTATAGTTCTATTTGATCCATAGATCGGACTCTATCAGGACCTATCACTCCCTACCAGAATGCACCGGGAGCGATGACAATGAAGGAGTACTCCGAATTCCCCAAAGCTCCAGCATTACTTGAGCTTCATTATTTGATTGTTTAGTATCATATTCGGGACACTCGTTGAAGTGGGGGGGTCTTATCCCTCTACAGAGAACCAGTCGGTGTATTCTACAACCCTAGCCAACAGGGCAAGTTTTAGTTTGGTTGAGTTTTATAGCATTTCAACCATTGTATGTTATTTAATACCAAACTATCTTATACATATATATCAAATATATCTGATCGGATTTGATTGGGTTTTCTGGTATGTCAACCAGGGGCGGAGATGGGACTAGTGCTACTCGTGCCCGGCACGACCAATAACTCGGTCAATGTTATTCAAAATGGATTAAAAATCATCCATTAAATTCAAGCAAACATACTTAGTCTGATCTCAATTAAATTACCTATCTATTCAAGTTTCGATAACTAAGTAGCCAAAAGTTCATAAATATATCTCGGAATAATACAACGATGCTGTTTTAAACGGATGGTCTTTGTCCGGCCACCGTCAGATTCATTGAACATCCCATAAAATCGGCTATAATGTTGAACACGCGCAAATCCGTGCCGAGCACTAGACCCTTATAATAACAGTAATGTTAGAGAAATCCGCTATTGGCTGTAGCCAAAAGCAAGAGCAACCCAAACATCGTGCCCAAAAATCTTAGCACATTCTGACTGCTGACAGCTGTCTTGGGAAGAGGGAGAGCGGCCGAGAGAGAGAGAAAGAGAGAGAGAGGGGGGATAGCAGATTATAGCCGTCACCGACGTCATCATCATCGCTATGGTAAATGTTGGTTAAACGACGTGTTTTAATTCGTTTTTTCACTAACAGATCTCTATTTCTTTAATGAATGTTGCATATATTACATTCTGTTACTAAAGTTTGTTTATTTGAATATATTTTCAACAAATAATCTTTATTTTAAGCAAAATTGAAACTACTAGCTGTGTCTGTGTATATTGTCATCAGTTTCTTTATTCTAATAAACATATTTTTCTCGTCATAGTAATGAACATCTTCTCTTTTCTTCTATACTTTTGAAAGGAAAAAAATTATCTTATCTACTGTATTAACAAGACTACAAATTATATAGTATCTTGATTGTTTACAAAAAAAAACACCATGCAACGTACGTTTGTCAATCTGTGCTATACAATGGAGAATCACGCAATAGCAACTATGATGACTTACTTTGGGTCCACGGACCACGGGTTGGGAACTGAAGTTGACAGAGGGCGGGTGGGGACACTAGTAGCAAAAATAGGCTAGAGTCGCCACTGATGTCAACCATTGTAGATTATTTAATGCTAAATCTCCTTTATATATGATTTGTTAACACATTTTGTAGATAACATTCTTAAACGAACCTGAGCTCTTTCTTCCATACAGTTAAATGCTTTATAACAGTCAACATTTAAAATCTCATTTGTTTACACACAGTTTGTTCTATTTGACCTATAGATAGGACCCTATCAGTTGCTACCACCTAGGTTTAGAGAGAACTTCGGAGCCATGGTAATGAAGGGGTACTCCACATTCCCCCAAATGCTCAAGGTTGAGGCTTTGCAATCTGATAGTTTAATGTCAGACTTGTTAGGGTTATTTTACTCCTGCAGAGATGCAGGTGTATTCTATAGCCCCAGCCGACTGAGCCGAGGAAAACGTATGAATAGAACCCATATCCTTCCCCACTAGGTATGGGAAATTGCTGGGTAACTCGGCAGTTTAATATTGGAATGGCAACTTATATAGGAAAAGTAAAACTGTCATTTAAAACCAGTTGTTCTCTGCTTGAAAATTGACCTTATGTTCCATACTTATCTTGGAGGATGCTTGATAAGTACATCCTCACATATCTCCTAAAACGTCAATGATGATCAACTTGGTTACTGCTAGAATTTTGGGCATTTTTATTTTGTCTGATTAATTTATTTTTGACCGGCCTTTTGGACTGTTTTAATATTCTTACATTTTGCCTTGTTCATAAAAATCAAATGATTATATCGCTTAGGTAAATAAATCACACATAATAAAAAAATAAACAGAAAAATCTTGTAATCAATTTTATTCCTATTTAATGAGGGTCGAAATTTAAGATTTGCTGTTTAGAGAACAGGAGTTATGACATGCATAGATGGTTTAAAGTAGAAGTTATACTGCAACAAGTGTAGGACTTCATATATTATCAGCGTTTGAAGTTAGTTTCCATTGTTTATGAGTTGTAGAATTTGAAGGATGATCATTGAGAGTGAAATTATTTCATCTGCTAATGAATTTATCAGCAAAGAAGTTGTTCAACTTTTTATGATAATTGCTGCAATGAACTAGACATGGCGTTTCACTTGATTGTTCTAACGCTTAGAATATTTTCAAAAATGGAATGGACGACATTTGATGATTAAGAGTCATTCATTGATAATTACACGGATAAAAACCTTTTTGTTTTTTTTGTTTTTTTTTTCTGGTGAAAAATAAGATTGAAATGAAACGCTCCATTGGTGATAAAATTAATCTGAAATTCAACATTCGATTCTTTTTTTTTTTAATTTTTTCTCATGAAAAGGAAACTAAAAACAAAAGACATAGAAAAGAAAAAATGCCAAGGGGGATGAATCAGTATAAAACATAAAGAAAATAAAAACGAGAGGGGAAAAAAATTAGACAAAAGCAAAAACGGGGAGAGAAAAAGAGAATCTATTTCAGAAAAATAACGGAAAGGGGAAAAAGAAATAAAATAAGAAAGAAAGAGAATTCGAAAATAAAGATGGGAGAATTTCAAATAGAATAGAAATAATGAAAAGAAAGGAAAGATGAGAGTTAATACTGTCTCATCTTTCCTTTCTTTTCATTAATGAAATGAAAACAGGAATGAAGAAACATATATATAAAATAGGGAAGATGCGATCAGCCAGTTTGCTTCTGAGTCAGACTGTTTATTTCCTTATATTACAATAAGGGGCATAAAGCCTCAATAGTTTTGTGGGGCATGGAGGAGGATGGAGCGGTCATGCTATACCTATATTGACTAAGGGGCCCTTGCTAGCCACATTCATCGACCCATTCAACAGTACACTATGTAATCAGCCATTCTTCGCCAAGCACCAAAATACCGCTTTTGCTCTGTGAGAAAACCTACTTAAAAACCCCGAATGGAATGTATGATTTTATAGACAGAAAATGATTCTATTAACAAAAACTGATGTATGATCGGGATGGGAGAAAAACCCCGAAAGAAAAAAGAAAACAAAAGCGAATAAAACCAAGGAAGAAATCCCCGTTTGGTTGCCCTCCCATCCCCACTTCTTCGATATGGAAGCCGACAGTTTTCCGTTGTCTGAGAACAACGAAACAAACCGGACCTACCGTAAGTGGGAGGGGTTCCTAATCTAATGGGGAAAAAGAAAAAGATAGGGTCGGGCGCGGTCTGAACAGATGGCATGAATTTATACGAGTGAGATTCCAAGATCTTCAGAAAAGGCGGGCTGGAGTAGGGGTTGAAGAATAAAAAGAGTAGGAATAGGCAAGATCTTGGAGACTAACAATTAGGTGATGGGGGAGCAAGCCTCAACATACTGCTAAGGCTGAAGTACAAAAAACCTACTAACTCTGGATGAGGTCCCGAGGGACCCGGACTGTAGATGCCATGCGCAGGAAGAGGAGGGAAGGATGACTCCAACATTGCTCCATTTCTTACGACCAGGCTTGCTGCATTCACCCACCTTTTATCGAATGTTAGGTTATCCAAGCATTTTCTATTGCATCTGATCTTGACCCTAAGCTGATGCCTAAATAACAATATCAGATCACGATGAGAAGTTTGCATCGTTAGACAATCCCTTCTTTCATGTCGTCCAAATCCCCATTTTGACTACACCAAGGATCGCAAGAAAAACCACACGCTTACCTTGAAACAGAGGTTAAACGTTCTCTGCGACGCAACCAACGTCGAGCAGCACGAGCTGCTTGGGTTCGATGCGAATCGTCCACTCCCCGACGTGATCCCATAACAGGCGAAGTCGCTCGTAGTAGTGGGTGTTCTCAGCCGTTTCTTCTAAACCACTGCCGCAGCGAGGACAATCGAGCATGTCAGCCAGGCCTGCATTGAAATTCAAGCCGAGAAGGGACAACGCGTTCCGTGTAAGCCGCCTGATGAGCGAGAACTTGGAATTGTTCAAGAAGCCCGAACCTGGCGCCCAATTCTACAGGGAGTGGACCTCCTCCGCCGTCCAGCCGTACCGCTGAACTGAGAGAATCCGAAGCGGAGCCCACCACGAGTTCCCGATACAGTTCTTTCCGAGGCCGTGAAAGGCCATTGGACCCAGAAAGGTTACGTAGGGCCTTACTGCATTCGCGGATAAACGGTGTTTTGCCCATCGGCTTACGTCGACCTTCGGCCTTTGGGTCTGACTTGAGGCGAGGAAAATTCCTACACGCCTTTAGTCTCCACACTGCGTACCCCGACAAGGATCGGCCCAAGTATGCAAGTTTTTCAGCGAGCCAGTGGCTCTCTAAATCAAGCGTACCTTGACACATTGTGTGTACGTTAAATACAGACCTGTGCACGGACCATTGGCCTTCGACTTCCCCAGAGTAATCTGGTGAGGGATCGTTGCAGCGTCAGCCGACATGACCTAGACAAAGGAAGTACAGCCAATAGGTTATGGATCAAGGGAAGTTGTACACGGCGCACACCTCCGCCTTGCCCTTTAAAGACAACCTCATTGGAAGCCAAGTTCCCACCTGGGCATCCACCTTAACCTGTACCTCCAACCATTTTTGTTCCAGCTGGAGGTTGGGCCCGAACCACACTTGAGGAGGTAAACAGGTCCGTCACTCGAGCGGAAGGGCCCTGCCATGGTATCTCTACTCATCCAGGCACCAAGCTGCAAACCTTCGCTTTTGTCAAAGTTGGCCTTGGCTCCTGCTATTCGATCGTACTCGGCAACCGCCTTCTTCACAGCCTCTATATCTTGGTGGCAGGACACAAAGACGGTGATATCATCGGCGTACGCAGAAACCCTTGGCCCCTCATCCCTAAGCCTTTTAAATGATTGATTTATTTCACCGGTATCACTATCCATTTTTTATTACTGAATGCCTTAAGTTTAGGGAATCGCGTTTATAATTACATTTGTTGCAATAATTTCCAAAGAGGTTTTTTTCCCCACGGTCCTATTGGATACAAATAATTTTGAAAAAGATCTATTTGACTCATAAATGGGACCCTAACAGATACTACCACTTAGGTTCAGAGTGAACCTGGGAGTAATGGCAATGTGGGGAGTACTCCATATTCTCCTAAATATCAGGATCGGAGCCTTCCTATCAGATGAAGTTTACTGTCATACCCAGTACACTAGTTTAGTTTGACCTATGAATGGGACCCTAACATGTAGTACCACTCTGGTTCAGAGTGGACCTGGTAGTAATGGCAGTGTGGGGGGTACCCCATATTCTCCTAAGTATCAGGATCGGAGCCTTCCTATCAGATGCAGTTTACTGTCATACCCATTATACTAGTTTAGTTTGACCTATTAATGGAACCCTAACATGTAGTACCACTCAGGTTCAGAGTGGATCTGGGAGTAATGGCAATGAAGGTGTACTACAAACACTTTATGAATAATAAAGAAGGAAAAAATATCACTCGTAATAATAGGAGGGATGTAAAAGAAAAATTAATATTTCTATGTTTTTTGTCTTGGTTTGTTTTTTTGTTTATTGATTTATTTTCTTTTTCTTTTTGTTTTTTGTTTTTTTTTTTTTTTTGGTGAGTAGTGAGTGAATATCTTAAAAGTTCATTTTCTTTGCTTTATTTTCAACAGGGGTAATAGAAGATAACGTGACATTAATTCTGAAGTTGAAAAGAGCGGCCTTTACTTGGATTCGAACTTCAATCTCTGACTATTTTAGCAAATAGTAGGGATTTTTCTGAATTCTTGCTAAGTTAGACGTGGAGTGAAATCCTTTTACAGTTTTGGAGCGGGCCACGCGCATTTTGAGACTCAAGCGTGGATATCTAATATTAGAAAATCGTACATTAAAGATTTAAAAAGCCTTTTTTAAGTATTTGATTGCATGTAACGGACACTTGTTCGGCATTGCTCTTGGCCGTTTCTTCGTATTCTATTTTTATAAATGAATATCATTTGGTAAATTAAAATCTATGTAGAATGGATCGACCACAATACACTGTGATAAAGAAAAAAATAAAATACACAAAATTAACATTTATACAGACAGACCATTTTATTCCGTATTTAGTCATATAGTAAATTCGTGGGTTAATGGTTACCGTCGCAGGAAACGAATGCGGCGACTCGAGTTCAGTTACCAGGCGAGGATGTTTGCATTTCATATCGCACTAATAACCGTCAGAAAAGTGTGAGTTCAATTATTCTCTCTCAAAGTATGCGTAAATAAGAGGGCAGACTGGGCTGTTTAAACTAAATATAGCAACCGGTCTAAGAGAAGAAAAAAGCTTGAAATAAAACTAGTTATACTTCAGATAAAAAATAGACCTTATGTTGCATCCTGCACGTGCAGATAACTCGGTAATAGAGGCATCCAAAGTGTAATGGTTACTGTCGTAGAAAATGCGTCCAACGACCCGAGTTCAAATCCTGGACAAGCTGGTTTGTATTTCACAGAGATCTAATACACTTGATAAAAATATGAATCCAATTATTCTCCCTCTAGTAATGGGTAAATAATAGGGCAGACTAGGTTCGTTCCTTAACCTTGATATGGCAACGAATTTAGAAGGAAAACTCTGAATTCAAATTTGTTAAACTCTGTTTTGAAATTGACCTTGAGTCACATTTTGCTTTGGGTATATATATATATATATATAGTAAATTCGTGTAGAGTTGTGTATTTAATCAACGAGGTATACTGTTCTTATCCGACTGTTAATGTTTATATTTTAGTCGAGGGTTCGTTCTCTGAATCAAGTAGCAATCTACTGAGCTAAGTTTGGTACCAAGCTAAATGTATGGGACAATCAAAGAATGCCCTGCTCACCTATGATTACACCATAACACTTTGGAAGGCACCAGTTCCTATATCAAATATTGAAAGTCATTAAGTATCTTTCAAAGTAAATATAAAAATGCATCATAAGGAGAAATTAACTAATATGAATTAAATTTCAATGTCTATACTGGAAAAAAATATACGATTGACAGCCATCCAAACTACTGATAATGAAATTGTGCCTAATTGATTTCTTTGGTTTAACGTTTTTAACATGACTTCATTTATCTTTTAATTCTCAGACTTCTTTCCCTTAAACTCATCATGGGAAAAGATGGCAAGAAAAAAAAATAGAATTACCTAAATTATAAAATTAATTATTATAATTAAGGTTATGTATTTGAATATTATTACGTGTAATGATAAAGAAATAGCTAATCTTGATTTATATTTCTATCGACTGTTTTTTTAATTTTTTTTCTAATCTGTTATCTCAGGAGATATTCCATTTCTATTTAAGGCGTTAATATTTCAACAAGATTAAATGTTATCGTGACAAAAATCACGCGAACGTAATTTATAGCATATGGTGATTTTATTGACGTATATATTTTTTATTGACGTATATATGGTAATCTTTTTTCAAAGTCCAACAGGAAAGCAATCTTTTAAATTTTCTGATCGAAAATATTTTAGCAATGCTTTTTAAATCAAGATATTTTATTTGCTGGTGTCGATGTGGTTTAATGATGATTTTATATCAGCGAAATTAAGATAGTAAAAAATAAATCAACATATTTACAGATACTACTCAAAATACTACAATGCGCATACGAACATTAATCATACATCAATAGACACACACACACACACACACGCATATATATATATATATATATATATATGTGTCTGTCTGTATGTGTGTGTGTGTAAATATATATAAAGAGAGAGAGAGAGAGAGAGATATTATCAACTCACATTGATATCATGGGGTTCCCTGAATATTACTTTCAATCCGTCTCTATCACCCATCACTCCTAGGAGGTCCTCTAAACAGCATCCAGTGTCAGTGCAGAACTGATGCATATAAATTCTTATCAAGTTGGCAAACAATGGTACGTCCATGTATTGGAGCCCATGAGAAAATATCGCTAATGCGTTCTTCTTTACATCTCAAGCAATGTCTTCTTCGTTTTAGTTGGATAGTTTGTGAGATGGGAGGTAAGTTGCCGTACAGCTCCTTTTTTCTAAGGTCTTGCTGCCTGTATGTATTCAAAACTGTGCCAAGCATCTTTGTGTATTTCCCATCAAGCTTTTTTCTCCAGGCATTTCGTTAGCGTCCAGTTGGTGCATCTATTTGGTAGAACTGACACAGCCACGGCTTGGAAGATATCCTATTTTATTTGATCAGATATAAGATTTCCATATAATCGATAGCCTGTAGATGGCAGGCCACACCTTCGCAATGTGTATGCGGACATCTCTTTTAATCATATTTACCAACCCCTCCGCTCGGGCAGGATATGACACAAGGTTAATTTTTTAAAGCGGGGTTTAACAGGTTTGAATTCAGAGTTTTCCTTCTCCTAGACTAGTTGCCTCACCAAGGCTGAAGAATCTAGTCTGTCCAACTATTTACCCATAGCTGGAGGGGGAATAATTGAATTCATACCTTTCCCAAGGGTATTAGTGCTATGTGAAATGCAATCAGTCTCGTCAAAGATTTGAACTCGTGTCGCCGTGTTCATTTCCTACGACGATAACCATTACACCAGAGGCACATCTCTTTTAATAGATGAGATACTGCTGTCCAGTTATGTAAACTATTCTACTAATTTGCGGGGTTGGCCACCTTAGGTGGAAATAAAAACTTCTTGTTAAAGCATGAGAATTCTGTTTTATTTGCGTTTAGTTTGAGGGTAATGTGAAATGATTTTTTTAATTAGATCTAGTGACGTATGTAATATGTAATCTGGGCAAGTTATAAACACAAATAGTTGGAGGTGCCCGTATTGTAATGGTTATCGTTGAAGGAAATGGACACGGCGACACGAGTTCAAATCCTCGACGAGACTGATTGCATTTCATATATCACTAATACCCTTGGGAAAGGTATGAATCTAATTATTCTCCCTCCAGCTATGGGTAAATAATAGGACAGACTAATTTCTTCAGCCTAGGGGAGGCAACTATTCTAGGAGGAGGAAAACTCTGAATTCAAACCTGTTAAACACTGCTTAAGAATTGACCTTGTCATATCCTGCCCGAGCGGAAGGGCTGGTAAATATGATTAACACAAATAGTTCTAATATATCTCTGTTCAAGATATATATAAGAGAAAATAGAAATCAATCTGACAGTTTCTAATCATGAAATGTTTTTAGAAAAAGAAGTTTTGGGACTATGAGTTTATCCATAATTATATAGTGATCACTGTTCGTTTTTTTTTATTAAACCATCATCAAGGCAAAGTTAATATATGATGTTGGATATAACTCAAAAGATGTAAAATCACATATTCACATTGCCTTGACGATAGATTTGTAATGGCTCCTCGGTAGTAGATATTGATAAAGATATCATCATCATCATCATCATCATCATATCGCGCTGGTAGCACGGATATCCCTGACCCTCTCTCGCCACTCCTCCCAATCGTTCATCGCCCTAGGTAGGTCTTCAGGACAACATCCTGTATCCTCACATAGCTGCTGAATATACGTTCGAGCTGGTCGCCCTGCTTTTGCGCGGCCATGTGTGGAGATCCATAAGAGTACATCTCTTATGAGTTCATCTCTGCTTCTCCAGCAGTGTCCTACATGTCTGGTTCGTCTAACTTGAATAGTTTTCGTGATAGGGGGCAGGTGGCCGTACAGTTGGTGTCTTGTGGGGTGTTGCTGCCAGGACTTGTTCAGGATTGCACGCAGCATTCTTGTGTATATAGATATTATTTTTATCAAAGAGGGGTTTAACCAACGCTAACTCTCAATTTAAAAAACGTCCTAAATCGACATGTCGAATAAGATCAAAGACTGCTGACACCTACCAACCCACACCCATAGTCAAGTCTCCTGCACTTCCACTGGAAGACTGAGATCATTAATACCTTACTAACCAACGCCACACGCAAAGCCAGCCAGCTAAGAACAACTTACACCCACTCATCTCCTGATCTTTATCTGGTGGAAGAAGAGAACGTATATCTATATCTCTACCGACTTCGTTTTGATTTTAAAAAGATACGCTTGTTATAAAGGTCAGGTAGACGAGAGTGCTGAGCAGTAGCAGAGATGAGGGCAATAGAAATACATGGACGGAAGGTATCAGTTCTAATAAGCTTATTACATCTTTGTAACCTGTTTTAAATTAAACAATAATAATAAGTATGAGAGACAAATATTTTGCAACTAAAACTTTTCGATTGTTACTTTTTCTATTTGTTTACTTTTGTCAATATTTCGTTTCAATTAAAATGTTCGTCCTCTACCTTCCAGCACGGACTCGGTAAGCACACACACTGACAAACACAATACTATCCCGACTGCAGTTAAATAAAAACTAAAACGGATATTTGGCATATTGTTTTGAAAATTCGCTGACGATAATGTTTGAATTGCCAAGGAAAATTTATTGGATCAAAACCCAAGATAATTCAAGGAAAGCTTTTCCTGCTAGATGATTAATGATACATTTTTAACCAATCAGAATCATTAATAAATTAATCTACTTTTTATCTAATGTGGAACCTATCTAAATGTTAAAAATGGTGCGATAAGATACACTAACCTTTTGCAATATAGCAGATCTCTTCTGAAGCTTCTTATTTCGTCATTATTTCTATTGAGAAAAAAATTAACGTTAACATTTTTTTCAGTATGTATATGGGGAATATGAGATTTTGTCAGTTATCATTTGATTGTTAGTTTCGGGGGTTGGGGGTATTAAGGTTTAGACATCTGTCTCCATTGTTTTCTTTCTTCTTTTCCCCATTAAATTCTTTGACGTCTTCTGCGTCTGTGAAGGCTATAAAGGAATTACTGGAGGAAGGAAGAAAAGTGACGAAGATATATTTTACATTTCAACTTTATTTTCAGGTTCCATACGGCTACTCTGTATCGAAATGTCTTCCTTGACTATAAAAGAACAGTCACGATTCCCAAATAAGGTGCTGAAATGCACTTGTCGTTTTCATTGTTTGATACGTCCAAATTGGGTGTGGTCATTTCCTGTGCGTGTTTTTTATACAAGCTTCTGCCAGAAGAGAAATGGTCTTACGCCAAGTACGAGACTTGGGAGGATATATGCGCTGCCTATTAGTGTTGTAGTGTCTCATAGGCCGAACCATGAACATAATCAAAGATAATGAACGAACGAAACACTTCTTTAAAAATATATATCTCTCATTTTATTCTCCAAAAGAGGCCCACTGTTTGTTGTTTGTTTGAGAGATAGATGGAGAGACATATACTCAGAGAGGGGACTTTTTATTGTCCCATACCTTCTTCCGCGAGCCGAGGGGTGCCAATGCTTGCACCTCCTTGCTAGCGGTATTGTCAAAGAGGCCTCTGACCGGCTGAGTGTCCCTGGCTCGATTCCCGATTCTCTGCCTCAGTCTAAATCTGACCACGTGGTTATCACGTGGTCTCCTTCCGGTTATACACCTGTTGGACTTGACTGCCCTGGTGCGCTACCCTGTTTAGAAATCACAACGTGACAACTTGTCAAAGCACAAACGGTTACGAGGAACGAACCGAAAATCCATGTCATATGTTATATAACATTAGCAACCTAGAAAAGAAGGTCTGTCTACATTAAAAGGTGAGTTTGACGGTGTACTGGTGGGAGATTGACCTTGCATGCCACTGAGCAGATACGTTGTTTTTCCCACCACCAGCATGAGAGAAGGTGGTTTTTCCAATCTAAGTGGTCACTGCTGAAGGATAAAGGGTTTCCTTCTCGTACCAGTACGTCTGTTGGTTTTTTTTTTTCAGGAATGCAAGGATTTCGCTTCCTGTCAGACGTTTCAGTGGGGCTGCTCCCCTTTTGCATTTATTTTCTTTTATAACTATTTTTATTTTTTGTATCCCGTACACGTATTTTATTTCAACATGTCTAAAAGCAAAAACGTCTCGTTTTTTGTTTACTTTTGTGGGGTAAATCTACTCGGATAAAAAAGGAAAAATGGTTAAAAGAAAATCTAAAAGAAGCGATGAGAAAAAAACAGATTGAAATCGTTAAACATTTATATACATATTAACATTTTCATTCATGTTTTTAGAGCTTTGTAGTGTTTTGGCCGTTAGAAACCAAAAGTTGAAAAATTCAAAAATGATCTTGGCAAGAATTTAGTATTATGTGTGTGTATGTGCGTGTGTGAGTAAAAGCACATATCAGCGTAGTATATGTTTGACTGTTGACTGAATGTGTTTATGTGACTGGAGATACATGAAATCTGACTGAGTTGATCCCATAATAAAATAAGCGAACAGAAAAATTGTAATTTTACTTTCGCCACGACTATGAAAGAGATTTTGTTGGATGTGTGGACTCAGTGTTGTCATTGTTATGAAGTTGAATTTTGGTCTGTGTTAAAATGTCGATGTTGCCCCTAGTGAGCCGTCATTACAATGGAGGCTTTTTTTTTATCAAGATTTACCATGGCTTGTTCGCTTACTGTGTATTGCTGTGTGAAAAGTTCTCTCATTGTTTGGCTGGGTGTGGTAGGGTGTGTTAGTTGCCGACGAAAGCGTGAATATATAGAAACCCTAATCACGTGACCGTCTCCAAATGAAAGATTTTATTTCTGCGCGGGAAATCGTTCGAAACAACTTTATTTGGAGGTTAATTGTAGTCAAAGACAACAGTAGATGACTATTCAGTCCAATCAGATTCCAGAGACCACTTATTCAATTTTTTACTGATTTGTGCTAAAGTTTTTGTTTAAAGTGATTTCGATTTGTTTATGTGTGGACATCTAATTGGTCTAGTGAGTAGAGTGTTCGCCAATGCTCCGCGAGACCTGGGTTCAATCTCAGTTCGAGTCATACCAAAGACTTTTAAAATGGTAGTTGCTACCTTCTTGCTTGGCACACAGCGATATAAGGTACGTATCAAGGGTAAAGTAGAGAAATCCATGGAAAGGAGAACCGCCCTCCACTACACCTCGCTGTAGAAGCTATTGAAAAGGTAACCTTCGGGTCGCCCTCGACTACGGTCGTCAACTTTGCTTAACTTTATGGGTTGTAGAATGTAGGATTTATATCCTATACCTTTTCGATAGAGCTCCTAGCGCAAATATAAGTTGCCTGACTACTGATTATTAAACCTAGCATTACACATACATACTTGCGTATAAACATATGTCTATGCAAAGATGGCATACATACAAAATATATTATCTCGTATTGAAATAGTGGAATTAAAAAAAAAGGAAATTAAATCCGATAGTTTCAAGAAAAGAAGAAAAACAAAATAATCGATATTTGATAATCAAATTTGTCATCAAACGTTTCGGTTTGATAAACTTCTTGAAGGCTTTAAATTCATGAAAACTATCGTTGTTTAACATCCATCGCTATTTTAAATATACTTTTTATGAATTCAAAGTTCTGAAGAAGGTTATCATAACTGAAACGTTCAAGGTCGACTTTCATGATTAAATTTATCAAATTTAGTTTATTTTGTTTTTTTCTACTTTTCTTCATATTGAAACAATGCAAACTGCTATTAAGATTCTCTAGAAAAAAACCTTTTGGGGCATAATTTAACTTCCACCTCTTCTTACGAAAATAATCTTCAACATTTGCTGTTTTATAAGAAACTCTTCACTCAAGTTGAAAGAATAAAATTTATCAAATAAACAGAATTGTGCTTTATTTAATCATTTAAACACTTTTCGTCTCTCCCGTTTTCTCTCTTTCTCTCTCTCTCTCTCTCTCTTTCTCTCTCTCTCCCTCCCTCTCTTTCTCTGTTTCTCTTTCTCTCACTCACTCTCTCTTATATATATATATATATATATATATATATATATATATATATTCGAAAATGTAATAACTGAAAAAAACATATCATTTGAAGATGATTTTATTTATTGAATTATTAGCTGACGTTGAATGCTTGGTTTTTTTTAATCCTTCGTCAGAGCACATGAGTTATTGAATAAAACGAAAAAAATGAGGAAGTTTTCTTTCATTCTCTCTGAGTTTATTTTAACCCACTATGTATTTATTCATCTCTCAAGGTATGTATAAACGATAAAGCCAAATAATTCTAATTAAGGGGTTATGTAAGCACTAATCTGACTAAAAAGGAGGACAACTTGAAAAAAAACAAAACAAAACAAGTCTCTGTTTTTGACAGAAAGAAAAAAGGTGACATTAGTTATGACGGATAGATATGTTGTATAATAATCATAATTGGTAGATATGAACTAAAAA
Organism: Sepioteuthis lessoniana; assembly: GCA_963585895.1. Taxonomy (NCBI): domain Eukaryota; kingdom Metazoa; phylum Mollusca; class Cephalopoda; order Myopsida; family Loliginidae; genus Sepioteuthis; species Sepioteuthis lessoniana. The sequence continues at coordinate 64,288,191 of OY757923.1, read as the reverse complement.
AAGGAATATTATGATAGATAGATAGATAGATAGATAGATAGATAAAGAGAAAGAGAAAGAAAAAGAGAGAATGATAGATGTGATATGAAGTGTTTCTTCTTGTAAATTTTGAAACAGCAATTATTTCACAGAAATTTGAAATAGAACGCTACCAACAGAAATAGAATGTTTCTAAACTTTTTAATTATTTCGTCTCATTTAATAACTTGTACCGGCTGATGAAGGTCTAAAATCCAAAAACATTCAGTGCCGACAAATAATACAATAAATAAAACCATTTTCAGAAGATCTTGATTTTTTTAGTGGGTGGGTGTTATCTCTTTGTTCGTTTTCATACAGTCAAATTTATTTTCAGTTCCCCACGACGAATATCTCGATATATTTATTTAGGTCTCTGTCTCTGTCTCTGTCTCTGTCTCTCTCTCTCTCTCTCTCTCTCTCTCTGTCTCTCTGTCTCTCACGCGCTCGGGAATCTAGCCTGTCTAGCCACACTGAAGAATGAAACAGGTCTGTCTGTGAATGACAATATATATGCTCCCCTACCCCTGTGGGGTTGAGCTCTCTAGCGAGAGAAGTAATGGGTGCCACTAACGTAAAGCAAAGCTCTTCAAATGTGATACATAAGCATTTAAATTTCCTTCGCTTGCGCTGGATTCCTCGAGGCTGAGTGGTAGAATCTTGGATTGGCGTTTCAGCCAGGTTTCGATCCCAGCTTCGGGAATCTAGCCTGTCTAGCTACACTGAAGAGTTCTGATAGTACGAAACATCTCTGTCCGTGGATGACAATATATATATATATATATATATATATATATATTATGGCTGGGCAAAATAATGCAAACACCTGAAAATTTCAAACAAATTTATTCGAATAAGGTTTTCTTATTGCAGCCCTCCCGTTTAATCCAGCTTTTGCTGCTCCATTCTTACAGCTTTTGAGGAAACTGGGCTTTCGAGATGGTCATTAAGCTCTGCTATAATTTTCGGAGGTGTATTCTTATTATCCTTCCCAACAATCAGTATAAGAGTCCGATGGTCCCTATCAGACAGCTTTTGCTTTCTACCAAAGCTTTTATTCTGTGAGGAGGTTTTTCTTTCTTTCTCAAATGCTGCCATTACTTTCGAGACAATACTTCTTGCTACACCAAATAATGCAGGGTTTTTTTTTATATTCTAGCGCCTATCATACGAATACCAACAAATTTGACTCTTTTAAAGTCTAAAAGACCGGCTATTTTATTGAATTTTGATTAATTTGTTCTGATGATATCTGTAAAAAAAAAACACTAATTTTGGTAAATTAAAAGGAGAAAAATTATTAATGAAACTAAAAACATGAAAATAAAAGTTTGATGGTTTTGCAAGACTTTCAAAATTATGATACTAATATTCAAGGTATTTCCATCATACGTTCTCCTCCCCGAGGTCGAGCATTCTGGCAAAGGAATTAACAGCTGCCACACGCGTAATGCAAAGCTCTTCAAACGAATTGAACAATCTGGTATCCGGGAGCTAAAAATGTAAACAAACGAAAGCTAATACAAAATACGTTGTAATTCCTGAACTGATGTCATCATCATCATCATATCGTGCTGGCAGCACGGATATCCCTGACCCTCTCTCGCCACTCCTCCCTATCGTTCATCGCCCTAGGCAGGTCTTCAGGACAACATCCTGTATCCTCACACAGCTGCTGAATGTACGTTCGTGCTGGTCGTCCTGCTTTTGCGCGGCCGTGTGTAGGGATCCATAAGAGTACATCTCTTATGAGTTCATCTCTGCTTCTCCAGCAATGTCCTGCATGTCTGGTTCGCCTTACTTGAATAGTTTTCGTGATAGGGGGCAGGTGGCCGTACAGTTGGTGTCTTGTTGGGTGTTGCTGCCAGGACTTGTTGAGGATTGCACGCAGCATTCTTGTGTAATTGCCATCTAGTTTCTTCTCGAGCCGTTTTGTTAGCGTCCATGTAGTGCATCCATATAGCAGTATCGATGTGACCGCTGCCTGGAAGAAACTGCGTTTCATTTTATCGGTTAGGTCTGATTTCCATATAGTCGATAGCCTATTGATAGCTGTCCATGCTTTCGTTAACCTCGTTTCGATGTCCTTTTCGGTTGATTCGACGCTGCTTCCTAGGTACGTGAATTTGTCTACTAGTTTAAGAGGGGTTCCTTCTAGAGTGGAGATGTCCCCCGTTTGGTTATAGCACATATATTCCGTTTTGTGTGCATTAACATGGAGGCCTATGCTTGCTGCTGCTCGTTCCAGGTTATGCAGAAGTGTTTCGGCTTGGTCAGGTGTATTTGCCAGTATCGCTATGTCATCGGCGTAGTCGGCGTCGGTAATTGTTGTTGCGGGATATCTTCTGCTTTTTTTCTTCGTCAGTTCGAAGCCATTCTCTTTGATTTTGTCAATCGATGTTCTAAGTACGTAGTCTAGACAAATGATAAAGAGATACGGAGCCAGCGTGTCCCCTTGTAGTACTCCTGCTACAATGTCGAAGTATTCTGTGTCTCCATCTGGTGATCGTACTTTTACTTTAGTGTTTCTATAGAGAATCGTTATTGCCGCTACGGTTTCTTTAGGTATGCCGTACGCTAGTAGGATTTGTTCCATCTTTCCTCTGTGAATGGAGTCGAAAGCCTTGGTAAAGTCGACAAATATTAATGTCGCTTGTAGGTTCTTTGCCCGTACACCTTCAAGGATTCTGCGGATGGTTAGTATTTGTGAGGTCGTAGATCTATTTCTTCGGAAGCCATTTTGGTTTTTTCTAAGTATGTTGTCGATTTTGGGTTCTATGCGGTTTCGTAGTAGGGCATTGTAGATTTTGGCAGCTATGGATGTAAGTGTTATGCCTCGGTAGTTTTTGGCTAATCCGAGGTCCCCCTTTTTAGGGAAGGGGAGTATGCATCCCTTCGTCCATCTATCTATCGGATTTTGATTGTATACTGCGTTGCAGTGTCGGAGCAGTATGTCGTCGAATTGTCTGGTCTTCCATACTTCCGGGGGAATTTCGTCCAGTCCTGCAGCTTTCCTATTTTTAATTTTTCTGAGAACCGAGTCGAGTTCTCCTTGTGTGAACGGTCCAAGTTTAATGTCTAATTGTTTGCTAATTATTCTGGTGATTGGTTCATGCGTTATTTTTGGTGGGTTTCCAAGTAAGTTTTCGAAGTGCTGTTTCCACAGTTTTATTCTTTCTTGTTGGTTTGCTGCTTTAAGTTTTGCTTTGGCTGTGTTCTTTCTTCTGCTCACTTCGTTTATTGTTTGCCAGGCAATTCTAGATTGTCTATCTTCTACCGAGTCTCTAATCTTATCTATCTGATTTTGAATGTATTCTGTCTGTTCCTTTATATATATGCCTGCTAATTGATATTGTGCCGTTTTTAGTTTTAAGGCATTTGTGTTTGTTGGGTTTTTTCGATAGTTTTTGGAGGCTGTTTTCACTAGTGCACGTTTTTCTCTCACCGCTAAGGTTTCCCATGGGACTCTATATTTAGTTTTAATTTTTGTTGGGATGTATTTTGCTGCTGCCTCAAGGTGTGCATTGACGAAATTTTCGTATTCGTCGTTTGGTGTACTTTTTTCCGTCTTTTCTTGTAGTGTTTCGAATCTGTTTCTTAATTCTAATACGTATTTATCTCTGACATCTTTGTTGTTTAATAGGGCCCAGTCATAGTGTTTGGTGGTCGCTGTTCGTTTGTCGTTTTTTCGTAGGCTTAACCGTATTTTCGCTGTGACTATTCGGTGATCGGTGGACACACCCTCAAAAGAGGAATATGCCTCGCAATTCAATGCACTATTCTTCCATTTCTTGTTTATAAGGACGTAGTCTATCTGAGCTTTAGTATTGTTTGCGTACGTGTATGTCCATAGTTTGCCCTCTCTTTTTTGGTAGTTTGTATTGAGGCATGCTAATCTATTTTCTATCATGAAATCTGTTAGATGTTGCCCATTTCTATTTGACGTGTTGTGGAGGCTGTATTTGTTGTTTCCGTTTTTCCCGATTTGTGCATTCATGTCTCCGCCAATGACTAACATGTTGTGTTTCGGGATGCTACGCACTAATGAGGATAACTCATCGTAGAAGGTGACTATTTCATTTTCTTCACTAACATTGGTGGGGCTGTAGCATGAGACGATTGTTGCTCTGGGGTTTCCGTTAAATGTAGCTACCATCATTCTAGGTTGTATTTTCTCTATGCTATTAAGCGTTTTTAGTGCTCTAGGTCCTATAAGCAATCCTACCCCTCCCACTGCGGCGTTGACAGAGTTTTTCCATGCGGATACAGTGGCGAGCGACCATCCATTGCCAGTTTCGTGATATTTGATATCTTCTGTGTGCGTGTATCTGTGTTCTTGCATGCATATTATGTCTATTTTATGTTCTTCGGCCGATGCGATTAGCTCTGGGAGTTGTCCTATTCTATTTAAGGTTCTTACGTTAAATGTGGCTATTTGTAGTGTTTGCTTGCATTTTAGTAGTTTTGATTGTTTGAGCTCTGTAGCTGATTTTTCGAACACCGAGGCCAGGGCTCCAACCTCAGCAGGACGCGCCCCTTTTTTACCCGCGCGAAGAGCGATGCGGTTTGTGTAAGTGGTTTGAGTGTGGGTCATGGTTATCTTTCGATGGCTGTTTTATTCTCTTCTATAGAAGCCACTCTTATAGAGGAGCAGCAGTAGTTCCCCGATCGAACTGTCGATCCTGAGCGAAAAGTCGTCAAACTCACGTCTAGGACCCATTTGGGTATTGACTTTGGTCGTCCATTGGTTTATTCAAATACCTTAACGTACATCATGCTGCTTCCCATGTGTACATAATAAAATAAATGAACATTAAAAAAAAAAAAAAAAAAAAAAAAAAAAAAAAAAATTAATAAATAAATAAAAGGGGGGGGGAATTTGTTTTAAGTTTTAACTTAGTTTAAGTCCAACATTAAGGTACTTTCTTATGACTTTCACTAATACTGACTTATACTTTTTGCTGTATTGGGACTTTTCCAAGGGTTTTCATTTTTTTTTTTTTTTTTTTTTCATCCTACAGTTGGGGACCTAGCAGGCTTCAGGAATTAGAGCTCTGTGGTAGCATTAGGCGTTCTAGGCTTTTTCTTCTAAACTACTGTTAGGGCTTTCTTTACGAATTTTTAAATTATTCGATAGAAGATATTTAAAAACATTCTGCCTTGTTCGCTGACATGTGGATAGGCTTAATATCAAATTGGCTTTACAGTAGAGTAAGCGTGCCTTTACATTTAAAACGCATAGTTTAAGCATTATTTTACAAACAAAATACAGCATAACATTTTGTAAAATTCAGCATTTTAAATTGGAATTAAAGACATACTGACCAATATTGACATATTTCTTCCACTTGGCTCCTGAGTTCAAATGCGTCTTCTTCGTTTGGACTTTTATTTACTACTGATATTTTAGGTAGCTTTGGGGGCGGTCTAGTGGGGTGAAGGGGACAATTCGTTTTTAGCGGTTAGAGTGTTCGCCAATGGCCCGGGAGACCTGGGTTCAATCCCAGGTCGAGTCATACCAAAGACTTTAAAAATGGAACTTGATACCACCTTGCTTAACACTCAGCATTATAAGGTACGGTTCAAGGGTAAAGTGGAGCAATCCAGGGAATGGAGTAGCGCCCTCCCCTACACCTTGGTGTAGTAGCTATCGAAAAGGGAGCCTTCGGGTCACCCTCGACTATGGTCGCTAACTTTACTGAACTGATGTAATCGCCTCAATAGTTGAGCGGTAAGAAGTCTAGTGTAAACTTAGGTGGGTTTCGATTCCAGCTTGAAGCGTTCTGCGTGTCTGGCCACACTGATGAGCTGTGATACAAAGAACAGTCTCTATATATATATTTATTTTTTTAAAAAACTGAATGCATTATATCAGTGATGGATCATGCATATCCAAGTTTGGATAGTGTGAATATAGAGTCAACGGCATTTGCTGACTGTTCGTTCCTCGCCAATGTAATCATCAGTCTGATGCAAAAGTAATAAAACAAGCGTAAGTTCTGGACAAACTAAAGGAAAGAGACAAAAGTTGATTATCTTAAAAAGTTCAAAATTTTTCGGTTTTGGCTGAAAATAAGGACGATTTATTTATTTTTTTGTAAAATTAACTTTACATCTGCGCTATCGAACCCCCCCTCTCTCTATATATATATATGTGTGTGTGTGTGTAACTATGAGCAAACACTGAACTCAGAGCTACACTGTTACTGATGTATAATAACAGTTTGTATTTTGTGACTTAAGTCGAGGGCGATACGAAGGCTTTCCTTTCAATAGGTACGACACCGAAGTGGAAGGGAGGGTACTACTTCTTTCTCTCGACTGCTCCACTTTACTAATAATACGTACTTTTTATTGCCGGGTGTTATGCAAAGAGGTATTAAGTACTATTTTTTTGAGTCTTTGGTATAACTCGACCTGGGATTGAACCTTGATCTACCGGGCAATCGGCGAACACTCTACCCATAAGGACATTATATATATATATATATATATATATATATATATATATTTATATATATATATATATATATATATATATATATATATATATATATATATATATATATATATATATATATATATATATATATAGTGTTATGGTTACCGTCTTTGGAAATGAACACGACGACTACCCGAGTTCTAATCCTGGACCAAATAACTCAGACAGAGCTCTTTGAAGTTTGTATGGCAACCATTCTACAAGAAGGAAAAATGCATTCAACTCTGTTAAGCTCTGCTAAACAAACGACTTTGTGTATATTGTCCTTAAGTGGAATCATTTTTGAGATGAGGCTTTTTAATCTGAGAATTAATTTATTTATTTATTGCGGACTTTTCCCCCTCATCTTGGTAGTTTTTTGTGTTGTTTCTTCTTTCACTATGTTTCGGCCAAATTCCCTCTGGCCTTCTTCAGGTGATTTTTACCGGTACGGACCCGATTCTGGAAGACCAGATAAGGATTTATGAGACCAAAAAATCCATCCTTGATCGCCCTTCGGAGCTCATGGCGCAGCGGATAGAGGCGGTGAGTCTCTTCGGTTCCAGGTGAGCATTGTCAGAAGATAGCGGTTTCAAATCCTACCCAAGCCGGCCAGAGGTTTACTTGGTCAAAAACGTGGTGCGATAGACAACAACTATGGAAGGCAGTAATTACTGGGGATACGGTTACAAGACTCAGCATTCCTATCCGAGGTCGTGGTAAAATTCACCTGAAGAAGGCCAGAGGGAATTTGGCCGAAACGTAGTGAAAGAAGAAACAACACAAAAAACTACCAAGATGAGGGGGAAAAGTCCGCAATAAATAAATTAATTAATTCTCAAACGACTTTGTGTCTTAACCAGCCGTCCAGAAGATAGATGAAGAGAGAGAGAGTGGGGGGGGCTAACAGGCTTTGATCAAGTCATTTTTCTGGTTGTGTAGACTGAAATTGTACATATATCTCTCCAAAGATACTCTCTATGCACTGACATACACATAATTACAAACGCACACAAACAAACACACACACACACATATATATATATATATACATATACATGCACACACATTCATGAATCTCCATCAATATCTTTATCCTGTGTTTGCACTTGCCTATTGATTTATTCTATGAATATTAATAATGACCAAGATTAAAGTTTCAAGAGACGATGAAACTTATTGATGATGATTCCTGACGTCAAAATGAAGCCATAGCTGCACACTTCCTGTTCTTAACGAAGAGACGACGTTAACATTTACTTAGAGATCAAATTGAGGACGTTCTCGTGACAAGCAAATATGTTTTCTGTCTTCGTTTTACACTGAACTTTAGTATGTAATTTATCCATTACAGTCGGCTCAGTTCTATGTTCCGCTGTGGTAGTATAGATGTCATATCTGATTCACTCCCAGTTTTCATATCAATCAAATATTTCTTCGTTCACTTCATTTAATCCCTGATCAAAAGATGACCAACTTAGTATATAAGTTTATATATAAGTATATGAAAAGTATATATAAGATAGAATATAAGCTGTTGGTTTTTCTTCAATTACTTTTTTCTTAAATAGATCTATAAAACGAGATAAACATGCACATAGGCTTCTAAAGTTTTGAAATATTTTGGTTTCGTTTCGTTTTTTTATTGAAATAGCATCCTTCGTGGGTTATTTAATGCAAAAGAGAATTTTCTTGAAGAATATCGGTGGAACTATTGAACCTATAACTGGAAGGGAAGGGATAAAGGGTTCATGCCTTTACCCAGAGTATTTCACCGAAAGTTAACACAACAGCGCCACAAGAGTTCGAACTCGCTTACTTCGAAGCTGCAGTACAATACGTTAGCCATTACTCTATGGGGATTTTCTTCTGAAATATATTGGTACGTGTTAGTTTACCGCACGTACGAGGTTCATTAAATAAGTTTCCAGACTTTTTTTCGTATGGGCACTTTTATTGATAGTATAGACATGAAACTGTAGTCCCCTTCACAATAATCTCCTCCGGCTGCAATGCAGTTGTTGTACTGTTCCAATAACTTCTAGAAAGCCCCATGGAAGTCCTCTTGTGTGAGCGTGTCAATGACCTTCGTCACAACCTCTTTCATCTCCTCAATTGTCCCATAACGACAGGCTCTAAGCTTAGGGCAAAAGCAAAAGTCACAGGGAGCAAGGTCTGGACTATAGGGTGGGTGAAAAAATGTCTTCATGCCTATCTTATTCAAATAGACTGTGACAAGGATTGAGTTATGGACTGTTGCATTGTTCTGTTGGAAATCCCACTGACTCAATTTGAAGAGTGCTGGCCTGTTCCCAAGGAATCTCTTCTTGAACTCCCTTAAAAACTCAACATAGTAACCCTAACCCTAACCCTTTGGGAAATCAACTCTGGTGTATTGATTTCCTACCTCCTCCCACACCTGTCATCATCCATCACAGACTCCCTACATTCCTTGAATCTCATATGCCACAAAAAAAAAACGATGCTCGATTCATGCAAGACGGTCCAAAAGTAGTCTGAAGCATTCCATACGTTTTTGTGGCATTTTTTCCAAGTTTGAAACAGAATTTTATTGCATATCGTTCTTCTAAAGTGTCCTCACGTCCAGATTGCATTTTTGAAATTAACCAGCTGTGACAATCAGGATTTAGTAGGGTGTATTCCAATTCCTTTTGTAGCTGTTCATTTGAACCTGAAATCATAAAAATTGTTCAGTCATCTCATATGATATATAGCAATAACATAGTGAATTTTCAAGAGTCTACGAGAATTTTAAATGTCTGTACAAAAAGGTCTGGCGACCTATTGAATGCACTACGTATGTCATATGTCTGTGGCAATTCAAACTGTGAAACGAATTCTGTTTAGTTAGTTTTATATAGTGCCCTGAGATGTTATCCATCACTTTACACCGTGTATGATTTAAAAACAATCCACATCAACATACAACATAGTCTAATGCAGAAACTTGCTTTCCGAGTTCGAACCGGTGTATAATGTTGCAGAAGCAACTAAAAATATGTGTTGTGCGGAAGATAAAGACACAATTGATCACTGTACTGTAAAGCAGATGGTTCAAGAAGATTTGCTTTGACTGCAAAAATCTCAATGATCTGGTAAGCTTAGTCCGGCTTGAAACTGGATTCCGAGGCTGTACTGCAAGACATACACGCAAATCCGATGAGTAGCTCTCGGAAAATACCCGTTGACTTTGGCATTTCACATAGACCACTACTTGGACATTTTCACGATTTTGGTTTCGCTTTCTTTGCATAATGACGTATCAACTTTTATGGATTATTTAATGCCAAAGCCATCCTGATGTGGTGATGAGTTTTAGGTTGATATCTTATTGCCCTTCTACGGGGTTAGCCTATACCACATGGTCAGCTTAATATTCGGCCAACGTTCGTACTGAAACAAAAGCTGCACAATAATAGCCTACAGAAAAGCGAGAGAGAGAGAGAGAGAGAGAGAGAGAGGGGATAGCTGGATAGATAGAATGCAAGTGCTACTGGTGCAGTGGCTTCCAACGAAGGAAATGGAAACGGAGACTCGAGTTCAAATCCTATACGACGCTGTTTTCAAAGCACTAACACTCTTGGTAAAGATGTAAATCTACCAATGGGTAAGTAGTTGGGCACAATAGACAGTTTAACCTCGGTATGCAATCTGGTTTAGAAGAAAGAATGCACATTAAAATCTACTTAAAATCAACCTTCTGTCATATCCCTCTCGTACGGAGTGATCAGAAAAAATATATGGAGTCGAAGAGGAATATAAACAGTCAGAGAGAGAGAGAGAGAGAGAGAGAGAGAGAGAGAGAGAGAAATATGATAGAGAAAAAGATAGCGATTGCTTGCTTATATATATATATATATATATAAGCAAGCAATCGCACATATATATACACACAGTGTGTATATATATATATATATATATATATATATACACTGTGTGAAAAAGTGCTTAGCGTTTTTCGTGTTACACTTGCTAAAGTAGACACAGAATACAAATTTGAAACCGGTTTTGTTTTGTTTTGTTTTGTTGGTCTAAATATCTTCATGGCTCAAGTAGACGCACGAAGGACGACTCAAAGTTTTTAGTAGTTCAAAGCTTCCCGGAGAGATAGAAAACATCGATAGGAATGTTTTGTTTTGTTAATATATTTATTTTTCATTTATTGATTTATTTGTTTATTTTTCTTTTGTTTCTTGTTTGTTTGTTTGTTTGTTTGTTTTTTATGTATTTTCGAGTAATGCGTAAAAATATTCCACTAAGATATTGGAACTGTATCTTTAAGTAGGTTTATATGCGTGTACGTACGCTTGTGTGTGTGTGTGTAAGTGCGTGTGTTTGTGTGTGTGTGTGTGTGTGTGTGCATGTGTGTGCGTATGTGTGTGTGTGTGTGTGTCTAGATAACATTTGCCTGGTTCGAGAGTTGTAGGTTTTTCAATACAAACAAATGAGAAACAAACTAGTAGTGATTACTGAGTCCTCATGCAATTTCTAGATTTTTCTCCAAGGAAAACGGGTATTCTTTTACATTTTTGCGAATTTCATTTCTACATCTGGATGTCTTCAGTTTTCTAATCGATTTTGACACAACGCTTCGACTTATAAGTAGAATTGAAAAGTAGAATTGAAAAACCTAATTAGGTTGATGTGCCATAAAACCAAACCAAACCAAAACAAACCAATGTGTGGTCATGGGTTTTAGGTTTGATATTTTATTGCCTTTCTACGTGGTTAGCCAACACCACATCATCATCATCATGACGTGCGGCCAGCACGGATATCCCTGACCCTCTCTCTCTCAACGTCTCCCTATCATTCATCGCCTCCGGCAGGTCTTTAGGGTTACATCCCATATCATCACATAACTGCTGTATGAATGTTCGAGCTGGTCGTCCTGATTTTGATTGGCCATATGCAGGGGTCCACAGGAGCACATCACTTACGATCTCGTCCTTGTTTCTCCAGCAGTGTCCGGCATGTCTGGTTCGTCTAGCTTGTATAGTTTTCGTGATAGGTGGTAGGTGGCCGTACAGTTGGCGCCTTGTGGGGTGTTGCTGCCAGGACCCGTTCAATATTGCTCCCAACATTCTTGTATAATTGCCGTCGAGCTTCTTCTCCAACCGTTTAGTCAGCGTCCAAGTAGTGCCTCCATACAGCAGTATCGACACGACCGCAGCCTGGAAGAAACTGCGTTTCATTTTATCGGTCGGGTTTATGGCCAGCTAAATATTGGGCCAACGTTTGTACTGAAACAAAAGCTACACAACAATGGCCTACAGAAAAAAAAATCTTGTCCTACTGAAAATAAACAGAAATATATTCGATTGTGTAAAAAAAAATTCAGTCTAAACGGTTGGAACAGCAGTATACACCGACTGCATCTCTGCAGAGTGGTTAAGACCCTCTCCTCAACCGGAATCCTATTAAACTGCATCTGATGGTGAGGCTCTGGTCATGGAACTTTGGGGAATGTAGATTACTCTTTCATTAACATTACTCTCAGTTCCACTATAACCCGAAGGGATAGTACCTGTTACGGTCAAATTTATGGGTTATATAGAACTATTTCATCCTTTACGATACTTGAAACTTTTTAACTGTGTGCAAACAAATGAATGATGTTGACGAGAATTATTGATGTGAAATAACAAAACGTGAAATCATTAAACTGTGTGCTCCGACACATTTAGAAATATTGTCACCAAGAAATTATTCATTCACAAATTTATAGATTCATATATATATATATATATATATATGGGAGGGAAATGAACTGATGTCCATCCTGAAAAAACGTGTAAAATATTTTTTTTAAAGGCTCAAGAGGTAGTAATTTTCGAACTTGTATTTTTGCATTTATTGGCCAATCGGCGCAATCGAACTGGTCTTAGAATTTCATGAGATTCTTTGATGACGAATTCGTCTGACTTGCTGCGAAAAATATTGAAGGATCAAAACGTAAAATAATTAATTTTTTTTCCTTTTTAGATTTGTAAAAACACATGTTTAACCAATTAGATTCCTAGATAAAGCATTAGCTTTTTCATCTGATAAATAAGCGAAGAAATAAATATTTCTTTAGTAAGTATGGAATTATTCTTCGCTTACACACCTACCTTTGAGTTTATTTGATTTGCGTAAAAATCTACGTTGTTTTCTTTCCAGAAATCAATTAGTCTGAACGATTTAAAAATTGTCTTAAATCGAAAGAATATGCTACAACTTAAATTTATTAATCGTAAATATACTGCTAAAATCCTTGATGAAAATGTCAGCAGCAGCTGTATATATTTTAACGCATGAATACATTTTATCTCTAACATATTTACATTACCACACAAATTATTTTACACACACATAATATATCCCTTTAAATCAGGCTGGTAATAATTGCTATATTTCATTTATGAATTTCCACATTTTTTAAAAATATTCAGGCGGTTACGAATATAATCTTTGCTAACTATACCTTTTCCAGTTCAAAATGGGAGTAGTTCAGTTCAAAATGGGAATAGTTCAGTTCAAAATGGAAAAATTATTATAAGTATAAATATAGAAAATAACTGAACTATTCCTATTTTGAAATAAGCTATTGCCATTTTGAACTGAACTATTCCCATTTTGAACTGGAAAAGGTATAGAAAATATTTTGTGTCTTCAGTTTTTCAGCAAACTTTCCGTTCAGTTTCAAGAAATAAAAATTTATTAATTCGTAGGTCAGCATTTTATTTATTTATTCAAATTTAGTTCATTATATATATATATATATATATATATATGAACAATATTCGGTATGAAATAACCTTCAACGGTTAATAGGTCATAAATCACAACCAACCAACAATGAATTACCAAATCAAACCCAAAACATATCATGCTTACTAAGAAATATACCCCCATGTTTTTTATTCTGTAATTTGGAGAATCAAAATATCCGGAGGGAACCATTTCATGGATATATGTTGAACATAATTTCATCAGTTATAATTTTACCAGAAAAACTGTATTTCCGGAACACAAAAATGATTCGTGAGGAATAAAAATGGACGACATTTTCGAAATCAGCGCTACAAAATTAGTTGAAACTTTCGGAATTTAAAGAAACTATATGATTTTTGATTTTATTTGACATGATAGATTATTATTGAATTGTTTATATTAAATCAATTTTTTCTCTCGGGGTTAGGATCAACTTATCCCGCTCAAAACATTCGTCGTCAACTAAGGAGACTACCACTGATAATCAGTTTAGGGAAACACCCGTTTCATTGGCCTATAAGAATCACAACAATTTTTTAATATCCAACTTGATATTCGACGACTAATGTAGTGCCTTACAAACAGTTCGGAATTACAAATGGTGCACCTTTCTTTGAGTTGTGTAGAGAGCGAGGTTTTGCACGGGGTTCAAAGTGAGCTACGCATCCACCAGTAGCACAACCTGTTTGGAGAGGAGAAAGATGAGTTTGTATTGGGGCAATTTTTTTTTTTTTGGCTTCTTCTATTATTGTCATACTACCATCTCCATTATAAAGTTTGGTTGCTGAATGATAATAAGTCACCGTTATGAACTTTCCTGTAATTAGTCCCAGTAGCGTAGAGATTTATATGCAGGACTGCGACATCGCGGTGAGTTTTAACGGTAGTCACGATTTTCTGTTCACTTTTGGACTAATACCTTTGGTAAAGATATGAACCCCCTTATTCCGTAAACTATGAGTTGGATAGTACAACAAACATTCTTCCGCAACGAGGATAGCAATAGCATTAAATAACTCACCAAAATTTGATATGCGGTTAAAACAAAGTAACCAATCGGCTCGGGAATACACCGACTCTATCACTGCAGTGGGGTAAGACCCCACTCAATGAGTGTCCTGGTTATAACATTAAACCATCTGATGCCGAGGCTCTAGTCTTGGAGTGTTGGGGAATGGGGAGTCATGACTTCCAGGTTCACTCAGATCCGGAGTGGTAGCACCTGATAGGGTCCTATCTATGGTCAAAAAGAACAAACTGTGTGCAAGCAAATGATTGATGTTAAGTTGTGACTGTTATATATACGTGAAATAATTTAACTGAGCGAAAAAAGAGCACAGGCTTTTTTTAAGAATACTATGTATAAAACGGGTTTACGAATCATATATTAAAAAATATATATATATATAAACAAGATTTGGCAGTCTACAATGGTTGATATGCCATAAAGCCCAACCCAACCAAATCATATATATCAATATATGTGTATAAAGAAGATATGGTATTAAATAACTTACACTGGTTGATATACCATAAAACCAAATCAAACCAAATCCTATATATCTAATATAGGTGTATAAAAAGGATTTGGCGTTAATAACCTACAATGGTTGATATGCCAAAAATCAAACCAAATCGTATATATTTAAAAAATATGTATTAACAAGATTTGGCATTAAATAACCCACAAGGATTGATATGCTATAAAACCCAACCAAAGCAAATCATATATATTTCATCATCATCATCATCATGTCATGCCACCCGCACGGATATCCCTGACCCTCTCTCGCCACTTTTCCCTATCGTTCACCGCCTCCAGCAGGTCTTCTGGATTACATCCCGTATCTTCACATAGCTGCTGTATGTATGTTCGAGCTGGTCGTCCTGCTTTTTCTCGGCCATAAGTGGGGATCCATGACCTATAATGGTTGATATGCTCTAAAATCCAACCAAATCAAACCAAAAGAAACCAAACAAAGATTCCCTCAACCCATTGATGGCAACACGGAATATATTTCCAAGCTATTGTATAAATCGTGCCACAAGCGTTTTTCCACGAGGATAGTTTTGCCATTAAAATAAAGAAACGTAACCAAAAAAATATCCTATGATTTTCACTATGTTGAAATCTTCAGTTTATCCGCAAATTAAAAATGATGGATTCAACTTTTGGACCCTTGAACCGTTCTTTTATTTATTTATTTTTTTTTTTTTTTTGACCTTATGAACTCTGTTCAGTCATCTAAATCGCGAGTCCACAGCCTTTTTTAACCTGTGAACCTCTTTGATTCCTATTTTTATCTGGTGGATCCTTCTAGCCATTCGATGTTTAAAAGATCCTACTGAATTTTTATAACTGAATCTTATTAGAAATGGAATAAAATGTTTTTTTTTAATAGTCAATTTTAGTAATAAAACCAATTTTCTGTGAATAAGATTTTAAAATAAGTAAAATCTGTGGAAAATTAGTGTTCACAATTAATATAAATCAAACAAGGACGTATTTCTAAAAATATAAATATATACGTCATTTGTGCTATTTTCTTCTTAGCAAGCCTTGTGATTGGAAGGGCTCAAGTAGCCTGTCAATAATCGTCTCCAACGTTATCAATGATAATCGAAGATCACTTCTGTATGAAATGTCGATTCGGTTTCGAGCTTTTGGTAGTATGTATAACATCAGCACCTTCACACAGGCAGATTGAAATAGAAGGTCATTTTGAACCAGTTTTTGAAACAGTTTTTAATTCAGCGTTTACCTTCTCCTAGACCAGATGCCATTCCAAGGTTAAAGAACCCAGTCTGCCCTTCTATTTAACCCTATCTCACTGGAGAATATTTGGATTCATACCTTTCCCAAGTGTATTAGCGTTATGTGATATGCAAAGTCTCATCGATGGTTTGAACACATGCCACCGTTAACCATTTCATCTTGAAGCACGTCCAGATAGTAAGTTAGAGACATGACTGAAATCAGATTCTACAAAGTCAGAGGAAGTAAAAGATGTATCATAAATTGCTTTCTCCCAGCGTCGTTAGCCCTGTCAACTAGGGCTGTAGAATGCACCGACTGCATCTCTCCAGAAGGATAAGACTCCCCTAATGGGACCTAGTTGACAGGAGGTGCAGAATACATCGACTGCATCTCTGCAGAGGGGTAAGACTCCACCAACAAGCCCAGTCGGCTCAGGCTGCAGAATACACCGGCTGCATCTCAACAGAGGGGCAAGACTCCACAATCGAGGCCCAGTTGCCTGAGACTGTAGAATACACAAACTGTATCTCTCCAGAAGGGTAATACTCTCCCAAAGAGTGTCTTGTGGCCCAATCAACTATGGCTACAGAATACACCCACCGACTGCATCTCTGCAGAGGAGTAAGACTACCCCAATGAGTGTCCTTTGATCCAGTCAACTGGGGCTGCAGAATACACCGATTGTATTTCTGCAGAGGGGTAAGACTCCCTCAACGAGTGTCCTGATAAACAATATGATGGTGAGGCTCCAATAATGCTGGAGTTATGGGGAATGCAGAGTACCCTTTCATTACCATCGCTGGCCTAGAGTGTAGCACCTGATAGGGTGTTATCTATTGACCAAATAGAACTAAACTTTGTACTTACGCTAAACTGATTTGTTTGAAACAGAACTGTTTAAATGGGATTTTCCAAGAAAATGATATCTATATAATTAACATTGACTTCATGAGGTTTGCTTTTGTTTGGTTCAGTGTGTTTTGTTTTGTTTTGTTTTCAATGGCATATCAAATCCATCTTTCTAAAAGAAACACGGTGGGCCTGTTTAACTCATACCTGGCGGGGATTAAATTAATTTCTTTTCCATAGGTATTAGACAGAAAGTGAATGTAATAGAACGACTGAACATCGAATTCGTATACTATGATATCGAAGTCCAGCACTTAAGACAGGACATCACTTAAGACAGGACATCCCGAAATCCAAAAGAAAGAGTTATCTAACGTAGTATATTTAGATTTGGTTTGGCTCCTTTTTTAATGCCATCTCCAACTTCGAGGTTTATATAATACAAAAGCCACTGTTGTAGAAGAACAGAAGTGATACTATTTAACATATATCTGGTTGGAGGGGACAAGAGAATTCAGACCCTTCTCAAAGGGAATAGTTCAAACGTGAATGGAAAA
The DNA here is from genome assembly GCA_963585895.1 of Sepioteuthis lessoniana. Taxonomy (NCBI): domain Eukaryota; kingdom Metazoa; phylum Mollusca; class Cephalopoda; order Myopsida; family Loliginidae; genus Sepioteuthis; species Sepioteuthis lessoniana. The sequence continues at coordinate 64,270,751 of OY757923.1, read as the reverse complement.
GTGCTTTACTACCCCAGTCCTTCTTTCATGTTGCACTCATGAATTAAGAATAAGTGACGATTACTTTATCATGAAATTTACATTCAAAGACAGACCGCTCTTTGAAGTCAGAATTTGACTGGTGATGGAAATAGTATATTTATGATGTATCAACGTGGCTAGGAAGAAAAAGAGATTCCAATGTTCGGATCGTTGTAAATATTGACGGGTTTTAGTTTGTAATTCTTCGGAATGTTTACGAAAGACTTTCGTAATCACCTCCTAAGTGTGAAAGGCGCAACAGATAATATACATATAATCCTATCCTTTCAAGACTGAAAGTATTAATTTCAAATATTTATCGGATCTTATGTAAACAGATTCACGGATATGATACGACAACATAGAATGTAATATCGAGTCTTGTTGGAAATAAATTCAGTTATCCAAGCAGACGATCTCTCATCATGTGATAGCAAATAGATGTTAGGATGAGTATAAATTTGGCAATATATCACTTGTCTAAAGCAAATCTAGCACTGGAAGGTAATTGCTGTGGTCGATAGTGTCATGGTAGTTAGTATGCTGACAGGGTGTGCATTGCTTCATCCCGTGTATTATTTGAAATATGCACAGGTGAACTTAATTACCTCGACGATTATTTAAAAAGATCAGTTTAGCCTGAATGCATAGAATTTGATGATATGCTTCAAGTTATAGAGGCAAATCTGGTGAGTAACAATGAGAGAGTATCAGGTGAGCTCAGAATCTTAGAGTCTTGAGTGGTTTGAAACCGTTACAATTTCGAAGCTGGCAAACTATTCTTAACATTACCAAAATATTGCAAAATATAATTAATTTAAAGTAAAAAAATATTTGTAAATTCAGGAATTATCTGAATCCTTTCCAGCGCTGTCAACTAGGCTTGTACAATATACTGACTGCATCTCTGCAGAGGGGTTTAGACTCCGTAACGAGAGTCCTAGATATGACATAAAACCATCTGATGTCAAGGCTCCAGCCTTTGAGTTTTGGGGAATATGGTGTACTCCTTCATTACCATTGATCCAGGGTCCACTATGACATGGAGTAGTAGCACCTGATTGGGCCTTATCAATGGGTAAAACAGAACTGTTTATTTGTGTGCAACAAATTAGTTTTAACTCATTAAAAGATAAAATTACCAACAACCAATTCACGCACAAATGATATATGCATAACCATTTATTAGTTTATAAACAAATTACTGATGTTAAATCAAATTGTTTGTATTACATTGGAATACTTGAAATTATTTGATTATGTTGAAATAGTCAATAGTAAATAGAATTATTGTAGGTAGTAATGCTTGAATTCATTATATGTGTGAAAAAAAAAGCTTAGGCTCGTTTAAAATATTATCTACAAAATCTGTTTAAAAATCAAATATATATATCCATCCACAGACAGATCTTTTTCGTTCTATCAGAACTCATCAGTGTGGCTAGACAGTATCTTCCCATAGCTGAGATCGAAACCCGGTTGACTCAAACGTCAAAGCTTCTAACCATTCAGCCACGAGGAGATATTAGCTACGAAGTAAAAGTTTTAAACGGTTATGAATCACAATTACTATTGTTTACATACATCCGTTCAACGGTTGCCGAGACCTCAATTCATCTACGAAGAGGCTTGCAATAGATGCTAATGGCAACACGATTACTTCTTCGCCAGAGAACTCAGCCCCACGGGGGAAGGGGAGTATATATATATCTATAGTCATCCACTCACACACACACACATATATATATATATATATATATATATATATATATATATATATATATATATATATATATATATATATATAACAGTGATTGTGCCTCGTCCTACATTGTGAACCTGTTTACTATTTAAAGCAGGTCCCACTCTTTATTTATCTTTTATCGATTGATTTTAACGAAATGTCAGACTGTCCAGCTTTATTTAATGTTAGAGAGTTTGATTTGGTTTGGTTTGGTTTTTATGGCATATCAACCTTTGTAGGTCATTTAATGCCAAATCCATTTTTATGTAAATAATCTGTTCTATTGAAAATAGTTCAGTTTAGCATAAGTACACAGTTTAATTGTCAAAAACATTTCCATTTCAAACTATTCAAGCAGTTATATGAGATTGAGTGACAGCAAGTTTCCTTAAGTCTCCAGGACTCTTCTCAGTATTCTGGCCGTTTTCAATAATGCTGTTGTTTTGGATGGTCTCAACTCGGCTGCCAACTTCCAAATCCTCCAGGCCCTTTTATAACCTTTAGTTACCGTGCCTAAAGCACCAATCACAATTGGTATAATTGTCACCTTCGTGTTCCATAGTTTTTGCAATTCTCTAACAAGGTCGAGGTATATTCTTTCAGTTTTATTCTGTGATCAACTTGGACAGCAAAGTCGACGATTTTGCAGGTTTTTACGCCGACTACGCCGATGATATAGTGATACTGGCAAATACACTCCACCAAGCCGAAACACTACTGCATAGTTTGGACCGAGCAGCTGCAGGCATAGGCCTCCGTGTCAATGCACACAAAATGGAATACATGTGTTATAATCAAACAGGTGATATCTCTACACTAAACGGAACCCCTCTTAAACTAGTAGACAAATTCACTAACCTAGGAAGCAGCGTCTCATCAACCGAAAAGGACATCGACACGCGGCTAACGAAGGCATGGACTGCTATCAATAGGCTCTCGATCATATGGAAATCTGACCTAACCGATAAAATGAAACGCAGTTTCTTCCAGGCAGCTGTCGTGTCGATACTGCTATATGGGTGCACTACTTGGACGCTAACAAAACGGCTGGAGAAAAAGCTAGACGGCTATTACACAAGAATGCTGCGAGCAATATTGAACAAGTCCTGGCGGCAAAACCCCATAAGACACCAACTATACGGCCATCTGCCTCCCATCATGAAAACTATCCAAGTTAGACGAACAAGACATGCAGGACACTACTGGAGAAGCTCCTATGGACCCCCACTTATGACCGGGCAAAAGCAGGACGACCAGCACCAACATACATTCAGCAGCTATGTGAGGATACGGGATGTAACCCTGAAGACCTCTCAAAGGCGATGAACGATAGGGAAATGTAGCGAGAGATGGTGAGGGATATCCCTGCTAGTGGCACGACATGATGATGATGATAATTATCATTATTTACTCCTTTAGATTTTTTCACATCAGTATTAGCTGATATTATTATTATTATTATTATTATTATTATTATTACATGTATGCTAACTCGTGTCCTAAAATCATATGTGTGTGCGTATAAAAGGTTAAATTTCAGTAAGTGTTGTCAGTATGTTCCTCACCTCAGCCGTAGAGTAATGCATGCCAAGGAATAAATCTATGGATTCCGACTATTAAGTGTAATGAAACAACAGATAGACAGAAAGAAAGAATTTATCGACGAACCTTGCAGGCTGTTGCTTGTATAAGTAAACAAATGATTATCGAACTTTCTAATTCTATATGGCAATGGAAACCCGATAACTTTTTCTTTATGAGAACTCCCTCTAAATCAACACTTTGTCGATAGAACGAAATTGAGATTTCTTCCAGAAAATATCACAACAAACCTAGCTCGTCGATTTTTGCTCAAATACAGGCGTGGATCAAGAAGATAACTAGATATTTACTAGAATTTACTTAGTCTGACGCAAGGCAGAAATTTTTGAACAGTCAAAGTTAATTGAATCTTTTGAAATTCAATATGCCACCTACCAAACAACATATATACTTACATTTCATGATTGGTTGGTTGAAATGGTTAGAAATGTTTTTACAATTAAACTGTGTACTCATGCAAAACTGAATAGTTTGAAATAAAACTATTTGCATAAAAATGGATTTGGCGCTAAATAACCTACAAAGTTGATATGCCATAAAACCCAACCAACCAATCATGAAATGTAAGTATATATGTTGTTTGGTAGGTGGCATATTGAATTTCAAAAGATTCAATTAACTTTGACTGTTCAAAAATTTCTGCCTTGCGTCAGACTAAGTAAATTCTAGTAAATATCTAGTTATCTTCTTGATCCACGCCTGTATTTGAGCAAAAATCGACGAGCTAGGTTTGTTGTGATATTTTCTGGAAGAAATCTCAATTTCGTTCTATCGAGAAAGTGTTGATTTAGAGGGAGTTCTCATAAAGAAAAAGTTATCGGGTTTCCATTGCCATATAGAATTAGAAAGTTCGATAATCATTTGTTTACTTATACAAGCAACAGCCTGCAAGGTTCGTCGATAAATTCTTTCTTTCTGTCTATCTGTTGTTTCATTACACAGTGACACCATCTCTATTGAGGAAACCCCTTAGCGTACTGGCTAATATGCTGTACTCCAAAAATGTTGTAAGAAAGTTTGAACTCCATTCACACTTTTACGTTCACTTGTGGACGTATACCCCAGGGAAATATATGAACTTCCTTATCTCCTAGCAATGGGTTAAATAGTACCACTGCTGTTCTTCAACAAGGATGGATTTGGCATTAAATAATTCATGAAGTTTGATATGCCATTAAAAAAAGAAACATGAAACAAAACTACCTGTTCTTTAATGAAATACTTTCAGAAAAAGACAAGAAATTGACTAGACTGCTACGTGCTTTTTTGAAGAAATCTTGGAAACTACTCCAGAAAACAGCAGCCTCCCATCTCATGAACCGTAAAAAAAAGACAAAAAAGAAATATTGGTTACGGCTGAAGAAGTAAGGACGAACTCATTACCGACGTTCTTCTATGGACTTTTACTCACGGACATACCAGTGCTGACAAACTAGCAAATAATTACCTTTATAAGCTCAATACGGACATTGGAGGCTATCTACAAGACCTGCTAGTTGCCATTAACGATATGTACGGATGCTGAGAGCGAGTCAGAAGACTCTATGCTATAACGACATGATAATGAGGTTGATTGTGATCTTCGCAAGGAGCTCTATACTTGTGGTCTTTTTTCAGACTAGTTTATTTTTTCTAAACATTCCATATTGCTCACAGTGAAAGAATGATGGAGATAGCTAAAAAGAGCTATAATTCACAATTGATTTCTATCTTCAATACGCACCTAACATTTTTACCAGATTAAGAAAATGTTTAAAAACTGCTTGAGAAGTTTACAATGGAAATGTTTAAAACAGCTCTACTACCTATCAACTAATGAGGGGATTCCCGTGGTGCAATACTTAAAGCGTTGGATTGCAGTGTCGTAGTATGCGAGTTCAAATTCCAGTCACTCTATTACGTTAACCTTCGGGCTAACACCCTATGAAATGCTCGAAACGTTGTTATCCTCCCATTTAAGGGTTAAATATTAATTCTAGTTTTCTGAAAACATCGCTTTATCATTAAATAACCCACAAAGAAACTTGTTTCAGAAATCATTTAAGAATCGGAAAAAAATGCTTGATGAGCACACAGAAGTAACATACCCACAACCAAAAACAAAACAAAGAGCAAATGCAAAGACAAACTGTCGATGCAACGCACGCCTTACCACAACATATACGATGATGAATAGATTCTAAAGGAAGGAATCGAAAAATTCACTAAAAAAATACTTGTTAGATACTGACCTTGTACAGCCGGTTAGCTGTAGATATCAAAACAGGGTGTGCAGCTGTGTCTTAAAGTAATCAAAGGACAGCGAAAATGCCACGTGAATTGGGTGGGAAGAATTGCGTAGGCGTCCGGAAAAATATAACAACGGAAGTTTTCAATTTTTGGGCGCTAGGGTATCAGTCTCGTGAAAGAAGCACGACGAAGCAAGGCTCTAAATATATCTATCTTAGCCTGGTATAAAGCCTAGCTGTCTGACCAACTCTCTCTCTCTCTCTTGCTCTCGTTCACTCGCTCGCTCTTTCTCTATCACTCTCTCTCACCACGACTTTCGTAAATAAGGAGAGTTCATATTTTTATAAATATGTGCTGTTGTCACTCGCTTCCGGGTATATAACATATCTTACCTTATGAACGAAAGTGATGAAAAAAAAAAGAAGATTCAAATCGCTGCAAAGATCAACTTCTCATAAACATAATTTTCATGAAAAATAGTCAATTCAAAGGGAAAAGTCTCCCAGGATCACCTGATAGAGCACTATCTCTGGGTTAAATAGAATTAACTGTATACTTATGCTAAACTGAATTATTTGTATTAGAACTGTTTGACTAAACTGAATAGCTTGAAATAGAAATGTTGTTGAAATTAAACAGTACTTACATGTAAACTGCATGCTTATACTAAACTGAATTGTTTGAAATAGAACTGTTTTTGACATCGAAACCCTACTTAGACTATACTGAAATGTTTGATATAGAACTGTTTTGACATTTAACTGTGTGTGAACAAAATCCGTACTTATACTAAACTGAAATAGCTGAATTAGAATTGTTTGAATAGACTGAATAACTTTAAATAGAAATGTTTTTGACAATTAAACTGTGTACTCATGCAAAACTAAATTGTTTGAAATAGAACTATTTGCATAAAGATGGATTTGGCGTTGAATAACCTACAAAAGTTGATATGCCATAAAACCCAAACAACCAAGCAACTAACCATTAAGTTAAACTTTATTAGTATTACACTCTAGTAAACCTGTTTATCAAGGTAACTTGAGAAAAATGAAACCCTAATATCATCTGGTTGATATTCATGAATTTATCCCATCACTTTTGTCCCTTCACTACGAACGGAAACCAAGCACATAGAGAGCTTTTGTTTTCACAGTTGGAAAGTGTTGCGTTCTGGTTAGTGAACGCTTGTAATATTAAATAAAGGAAAAATCACGATATGAGAGGAAATAGAGATATATTCTCAGGAAAAAGTATATACAATAGAGAGACTATTAGTAGACAAGAACATAGGATTAGTGAATACAGAATAAAGATATAGTCCAACGATAGTATTGGCTTCCGTTATTACGGTAGCAAGTAAGGTGATCTAGTGCGATCTCCAGTCTCCAACGCTCTAATACTATTCCTATAAGAAGCTGCTCTTCACCTTCTAGTCTGCCCTGGTATTAGTAGGTACTGCTATATATGGCAGAAGGACTATATAGTTCATTGTGTTGGAAAAGGTGGGCGATACCCAACTGAAAGAAACTAATTAAGACATCCCAATTGGATGCAACTGTTCTATTGTACATAATGAACATCATGAAAATGGTTTCACCATACAATTAAGAAACTCATAAAAGATGATGAATTTGGTAATTCAATGAATGATTTGCAATTACGACTTCGACAACGTTTGTTGATGTGGTGAAAAACATCTTAGGCAATTGCCAGGCCGAAAACTACAAGGAGTTCATGGAAAACCAGTTAAAATATCTACAGTACATAATCGCTAATACAAGTATTAAGGTAAATCTTTTGCATAGCATTTTAGATCATGTTCAGTATAATTGTGGTTATACGAATGAAGAGCAAGGATTCCATTTGTATTTCAAAACAATGGAAGATTGCTACCTGGGACGGTAGGACAAATGAATGGCTGACATCGACTAGAGTATATAAGGAAGTTAAATAACATTTAATAGGGAAGACAATCAAGTAAGTAAAAGTTTTTACTTGAAAATCTTATGTTCACAAAGATTTTATTTCTGCATTTAGTTTATTAAATGAATCGAGGAAAATACTTATTGGTCTTGATATATTCAATTGTGTTATTTTTAAAGATTTGGGGTCTGATTGTCCACGTTATGTTTGACTGATAGGGATTATACAATTCATCCGGAACTTCTTCTGGTGTGTCATCTATGTTACTTTCCAGATAAAACAATATTTCATGTATAAATCTTACAAATGTGAATTTTTCAAGGTTAACACTTCCTAAAGGGTTGAAGATCTTCTGGTTAGTTGATAAATTTTTTCAAAGACCATGTGTCACAAGGGGCTTAAAAGTGGAAAAAAATAGCTAATTTTTCTTTATAGCCCGAGTCTGTCTTTGTGTCTGACTCTTTATTTCTTTCATCCATTTAATCTCGTTGCTATATAAAAATAAAAATAAAAATTTAAATATTTATTGAATTGCACATGATTTATGTTTCCTTGTTGATGGGACTGAGATTACGCTGACTGTATCACCGGCAGAGGGATAAAGCCACGCCTCAAAAAAAATAGATTTCCTGTGTATGACAATGAATTCCATTTAATGATCAGGCTCCTGTTATGGGGATCTGGGGAGTATGCAGTACCTCTTCATTGCCATTACTCCCAGTTCGTCTGTATCCGGAGTGGTTGGTAGTATTTACTTGGGTTCAATAGAAATAGATCTATTTTCAAAATGCTCGTATTCGATAAAACCAAGTGTAGAATACTCCTTCATTGCCATTGCTTCCAGGTCCACTCTGACCAGGAGTGGTAGTATAAGTTTAGGTCCCATCTGTGTGTGAAATGAATCGATTATTAGAATATTCGTATTCAATAGAAACATGTGGAAACGAAATCTCAAGAAACACAGAAACGATTAATATGAACGTATAATGAACGCGATTATCTAACTTCAAGGTATAAAATAAGCGAAGATCTTATGATATTAAAATCAATAGGAAATAATCATAGTGCAATGGTCCCTATGGTAAGAAGACACGCGAACGGAGTTCAATTCCTGGGTTAGGCTTCTTGCATTTTAAGATATGCTAATAACCTTGAAAAAGGTATGCCTCTATTGTTCCTCCAGGGAGGGTTTAATTAGTAGGGCAAGACTGGGCTTCTTAACCATAGTATGGCAACCGGTATAGGAGAAGGAAAGCTCTGAAATCTAACCTGTTAATGTCCGCTTAAAGTTGACCTTGTTTGATATCCTGCTCGTGTTGGGGTGGGGTAAAAACACATGCTGTTAAAATCAATCTTATTGATGGTTGGTTTTGTTTTGTTTAATGGCACATCAACCAGTGTGGTTTTTTAACACTAAATCAATTTTTATAAATATAAACAATTCTATTTCAAAAATTAAGTTTAGGATAAGTACACTATTTAGTTCTATTTGACCATAGATATAACCGTGTCTGGTTCTACCACACCACGCTAGACCAAAGTAGACCTGGAAGCAGGGGCAAAAAAGGCCTAACCGCGCATTCCCCAAAGTTCCAGCGTTACTGAAGCCACACTATCATATTGTTCAGTGTCATATCTGGGAGTCTCGTTGGGGGAATCTTACGCATTTACGGAGAAGCAGTCCGTTGTTTCTGCAACCCCAGCAAAATTGACTGAGATGGTTTAGACTTATATCTGGGACACCCCTTGGGTGTGGGGGGTCCTACCCCTCTGCAGGAATTCAGTCGCTGTATTCTACAGCCCCAGCTGCTTGTACCCATAGATGGTTGGATAGTAAAGATTGGTTCATCCCTCAAAGCATTTTCATGAAGTTAAATGCAAACAGCCTTATAGAGGATTTGAACTACCAATAATTACGACTTCCCCAAAGTTTTCGAGAAAAATTGCTCACCTTTCACAAAAAAAGCAGAGCGCAAAATTCTGACCTTTTTTTTTTTTAATTCTAACTCAAACTGCAATGCATAAAACAGTTAAAATATGCCATGCAAAGCAGACGAATAGATTTTTTTTTAAATACATAAAAAAATAAAAAATGAAAAAAATAAATGGAAAAATTCTAAGTCATTATGTGCAATCTATGATTCGGTTAAAAGACAGGCTTGTTCATTCCCGGCGGTTAACTTCCCAGTCTTCCTCAGCCTTCCACCAAATCTTCTTCCCAGCACTGGGTTTTGCAGAATGCTTTTTGGCAGACCTCATGATCTTGTCATATAATTATGCCACATCATTTTTCCTTTTCTTTATGCTGTTAAACAAGCTGTGATTTGACTGACCGAATGTAATTTTTTTTTCATTCTGGTATTCTCCTTTGTAATGCCGTCTATGTATGAGATGCGTCTCTGGGGTTCAGCCATTAGGGCCTAGCCTTTACAAACGCAAAGATCAGATTGAGATAAGCGCACAAATCAGATTTAGATAACAAGTGTGCGCAATGATTCATATATATATATATATGGCTTCTATTATGTCTATTGCAATAAATAATTAAGGATATACGTTAGTTGGTTGGTTGTGTTTAATGGCACACCAGCCCTTGTGTGTTATCGAATACCAAATCCTGTTTATACATCTATATGATTAATGAGAGCCAGAGCCTTTTTTATACACAGTTAGTTTCAAGTATTCTTATGTATTCTTTACACACAATTAAACTGATTGATTGGTTTCTTTGTTTAATGGCATATCAACCTTTGTTGGTTATTTAATGCCAAAGTCATTCTCCAAGAAGAACACTAGTGCTACTATTTAACCCACACCTGGGAGGATAAGGGGATTCATACCTTTCCCAAGGGTATTTGCCCGAAAGTGAACGTAATAGCGCGACTGGAGTACGAACTTGCGTACTACGATTTCGCAGTCCATCGCTTTAACCATTACACCACGTGGACACCCCCTAAACTGTTTGAATTATTGTAGTTCAATATTAATAATTCTATATAATACTGATATTCCTTAGTAAAGGATGGAACCGAACTATTTGACTCATATATGGAACCCTAATTAGTTCTACCACCCTGGTCTTTTGTAGACCTGTGACTAATGCCAATGAACGAGTACTCCTCATTACCTTAAGCACTTGAAAGTTACCCGTCTGCAGAGATGCATTCGGTGTATTCTACACCTCCAGCCGACAAGGCAATACTAATCTATTAATTCACATGAAATTATATAAGTAAAAACCAAGACTTCACTATTAAAAGTCCACAGAATGAGTACAAAATAAGTCACAAACTAAAATTGTTTAGACGTTCAGTTCACTATCATAGAAGCAATGAAAAAAAAACGTATTGAACAATATTACAGCAATAATAGCAACACGTAGTGGTGTAGTGGCTAACTGTGACATCGTAGTAAGCGAGTTCGAACTCAACTCGCACTAAATACGTTCACTTCCGACAAATATTCCAAGGAAAGGAACCTCCTTATCCATACAGCTATCATTTAAATGGTACTACTATAATTTTTTTTTTATTGGTATGATTTTGGCATTGGATAATTTTGATATGATGTTAAAGGAAAAAAGCCAAATCAAAGAGCATCCAACCGTATACAATGGTCCAGTAGCCATAAAGGGAGCGTCCTCGTGGTGTAATGGTTAAAGCGATGGACTGCGGAATCGTAGATAGCAAATTCGTACTCCAGTCGCGCTATTACGTTCACTTTCGGGCAAATACCCTTGGGAAAGGTAAGAACCCCTTATCCTCCCAGCTATGGGTTAAATAGTACCACTACTGTTCTGGGAGAATAGCGTTGGAATTGAATAGCCTACAAAGGTTGATATGCCATTAAACAAAAAAAACAAACCAAACCTAAAATATTTACCTACAAATTATTTGCTTACAAATTGTATATATAAAAAAGGTTTTGAATTAAATAACCTATAAAGGGCTGATATGCCATTAAACAATGACCAAAGAGAACTGATTCTTTTGAAACAACTACACAACAGATATAAAATACGAGTGTAATTCCCAAGCTTCCTGGCATAAAATAACCTTCGACAAGTTGACATGACATTAAACACATTCAATTAATCCGCCTTGTATGTATGACTGAATGACAGTTGACTGTTTTTGTTTTTATCTTAGCTCATGCCACAGTTGGAAGTTGCTAATGGTTTCATATTTGCAGAGTTATTGTTTTCTCGGGGTGAGTCTTTTTTAATAGGTATTTCCCACAGGTGAGAACCTCAATAATCGTTCATGAATTTTGATCGATGCTGTAAGCCGATAAATATAGTTTTCTCTCAACACAATGAGTCGTTTGAATTGTAGATTACATAACGACGAAGGAATAAGTGATACACGAATTGTTTATCAATATACTTCAAAATGGCGCTATTCTTACAACTTGACAAGGTATTGACCATGCAAAATTCAGTTTTGCAATACACCATCATCATCATTATATCGTATGTCCTCGAGACTGCATTTCTAGTTCTCCAAGACTGCATAACATGTCTGCACTGAGAAGAGGAATACATATTTACCGGCTGGTTAATACAGATTTGTGAAGAAGTGTATAGAATAAGGTCGGTCATGAGTTCTCCCCTGCTTCTCCAGCAGTAACCAGAATGCCTTGTTTGTCTAACTAGGATAGTTTGTGTGATAGGGGGCAGATGGCCGTATGACTGCTGTTTTGGTGTTGAGGCTTCAAGATGTGTTGAAAATAGTATACATAATTTTTGTACAGTGTGTTTCAAAATAGATGCAACCCCTTAATATGATAAGGATTTATTACTGAGGCAAGAGCAATGACGGTGTTTTGGAATACGTCCTGTAAAAATGCATCTTTTGAGCTGTAGACATCAATTTAATGTTTTTTTCTTCAAATTGTTATTGTATAATTTTCCAAAAAACGCAATTATTTTTTAGTTTCTTGTCACAGTAATTAATGATTAATATATGAATAGGTTGCATCTATTTTGAGACAGTTTTGAATGATTTTGTCAACAATTAAGTAGTGACGCAAATTTTTTTCTTCTCTTGTCCAAGATATTATGATCGATGATTAATAGCTGTTATAGTCAACTATAAAAAGACACACATAAAAAGACACACTATTTTTATTGTTATAGTTATTAACTGTCACTTAAGTCTTATGTATATTGAAACATCCTTGTGTATGTATTTTCCAACCCTTTCGCGTGAGTAAGATACGACACGAGGTGAATTTTGAAGCTGTGTTCAACAGGTTTGAATTCAGAATTTTCATACCTTTCTCAACAGCATTAGCCTTATGTGAAATACAAACAAACCTCATGCAGGATTTGAACACTGGTCGTTGTGTGCCCACATTTCTTGGATTCTATCTCATGCAGACATGCAGTGGTACTGATACGTTCACAATCTGGAAGAATTACAATTTTATTTTATCAAAAAGATTAGATTTCCATATGATCGACAACCTGTCACCAACAGTCCATGTTTCTCCTCTGCGTTTGAGGAAATCCCTTTCAGTAGATGAGATATTCTTACCAAGGTATCAGATATATATGTATTATGTGAGATATATATGTATTATGTGGCTATACAACAGAACCCCGGTCTCCCAGACCATTGGCGAATACTCTACTCATTAGGCCAATTTTCCTTGAGAAACGCCAGCAACAATGTCAAAGAACTCAAACGACCAATTATCTAATATTTGACCTTTAAGCAGACTCAAGTCGGTATCTAAAACCCTCAATTATCTGCATAAAAATGCTAATGTTGTTTCATACTACCCTTGCCATAAATTAATGAAGTTTCACACAGAATGATCAGTTATGTTTTTACCAGTGAAAAAAAATCATGATAAAAGATAAGATGTCAAATAGCGCAATTATCCGGAATTATCAATTATACCTTTAATAAATTAGATTAAAGTATTTATTTTCTGGATGATAATTCATCTTGTCATTTATCATAAGGAATTAAGGGTTTTTTTCGTGAAAGACATATAAAATCAATGACATGACAAGCGAAAATTCCAGATCTAAATCTAATTGAAAATTTATAATAGAATTTTTTTTAAAAAGGATCATCCAAAGAAAATCCATAAACAGTTATTCAGCATATCATAACCACTTTTATTTTGTTTAGCTTGATTGGTTGTTTTTTACGGCATTTCAACCATTGTTTGTTATTTAGTGCCAAGTCCTCTTTCTACATATATATATCAAATATATATGTGATTTGTAAACTTTTGGCTGATTAAATTATTAAACGAGTCTGAGCTCTTTTTTTAACACAGTTAAATGGTTTCAAATATGGCTATATAACTGTCACAACTTAACATCGTTCATTCGTTTGCACATAGTTTCTTCTATTTGACCCTTAGATAGGAGCCAATCAGGTGCAACAATTATGGGTCAGAGTGAAGTAGGGAGTTATGGCAATGAAGGGCTACTCCACATTCCCCAAATCTTCTAGGCTGTAGCCAGGAGATTTGTAGGTTTATTATCATATACAGGACACTCGTTGTGGGCGAAGGGTCTTACTCCTCGGCAAAGATACAGTCAGTGTATTCTACAGACTGGGCTAATTGATATAAGGGAATTAAAGCTTTTCTTCGTAAAAGGCATATAAAATAAATGACATGGCGAGCGAAAATTCCGGATATAAATCTAATTGAAAGTTCATTATAGAATTCTTTATTTTAAAATGCTCCATCAAAGAAAATGTTTAACTGTCATTCGGAAAGTTGAAACCACTTTTGATTATGAACATTGTTTTAAATTAGCAAAATCCATTACTGAAAGAATTAAGGCTGTCATAAAAGCTCAAAGGACAATTCACTGTTAGTTCTAATTTATGTCAATAAATTCCAAATTTTTTCTTCAATATTGATTTTTTCAACAATATTTTCCACTGAATGGCCTGCCGAAGTATAATAATATCTATCTAAATATTTGAAATTAGTTTGTTTAAGAAATGTCTTATGAAACCAGAATGATCAGCTATCAAAAATTGTTTGCATATTATATGTTATTTGAATATTACTGTTAATTTAAGAAATACTCTAAATAGGTTAATTCCATAATTTTATCAAGGTGCTTTATAAATGTGTGTGTGTGTTTGTGCACGTTGCTTAGTTTAGTCTAGTTGGGTTCAGTTTCTTGACATATCAACCATTGTAGGTTATTTAAAGCCAAATCCATTTGTATTCATACAAACAGTTCTATTACAAACAATTTAGTTTAGTATTAGGACACAGTTTAAATATCGAAAACAGTTCAAACTATTCAGTTTTGTATCAGTAAATTGTTTAGTTCTATTTAACCGATAGTTAGGGCCCTATCAGGTACTACCACTCCGGCCAAAGTGGGCCTTAGAGCGATGGCAATAAAGGGATACTCTGCATTTCCTATTTCTGGAAACTCACCATCAGATTGTTTAGTGTCATATCCCGGACACTCGTTGCAGGAGTTTTATCCCTCTGAAGAGATGCAGGTCGGTGTATTCTACTGCCCCAGCCGACTGGGCCATGTACACGTTGAGTAAATTTTTATCGTCAAAATAATTTGTAATTAAGGGAGTTTTTTTTATTTATGTCTCTCAATAAGCCTCTAATATCATGGCCAACAAAGCGACTCTTGCGTAATAGGGATCTTTAATTGCATTTTCATTTTTAAAAAAACATGCATATCTAAATGTGTTGTTTAATTTATTTCCAATTTGTTCATTATTCAGTGTATTGATATTTTTAGTGTGATCAATAGCAAAAAAATCTATTTCCTTATTTAAGAATCCGTAATTGAATCTTATATGATGAATGACAAAATTTCATTCAAATAGATGAAGTAATAACCGTAAATAATTACGTCTTGAAAGTTTACTGGTAAATAAATATAGATAAAGCTCCATAAGCATACACACACACACGCACACACACACATATATATGTGTGTGTGTGTGCTTGTGTGGGGGGGTGTATGTGTGCGTGTATGTGTGTGTGTATTGAGTTTAAGTTGATGGTGAGTAAACTTTCAAGATTTAATAATTTCCATGTATTTATCACTTCAACTAGTTAAATGAAATTCTGTGAGTATAAATGTAAATCTACAAACAGTTCTATTACAAACAATTTAGTTTAGCATTAGTACACAGTTTAAATATCAAAAACAATTCTATTAGCACATAGATATATATCAATGCGTCTTTTCTTAGCATTAAAATTTGTAACGTTGTCATTCGTACCAATTTTTCATTCAGTCTTTATGTTTTTTCAATCTATATATATAAATATAAGTGGGTGGGAAAAAAAACTGTACAATTTTACTTTGAACAGTATAAATTCTGTTCTAACATATTCTTTTTAGAAATGTATGAAAAACGCATTTTTGCCCAGTCGGCTGGAGCTTTGGGAAATGCGGAGTACCTCTTCATTGCCATCGTTCCCAGGTCAACTCTGGCCCGGAGTGATAGCACCCGATAAGGGTCCTATCTCTGGGTTAAATTGAACTAAACAGTGCTTCTTTCACTATACTGATTTTTGCATTTAAACTGCGTATTTATGCTAAATTGAATTGTTTAAAATAGAACTGTTTTGACATTGGAACTGTGTACTATTACTGTACTGAATTGCTAGAAATAGAACTAATTTCACGTCTAAACTGTGTACTTATGCTGAACTGAATTATCTGAAATAAAACTGTTTGACATTTAACTTTGTGTATTGCCCAGCCGGCTGGGGCTGTAGAATACACTGACTGCACCTCTGCAGAGGGGTAAGACCACCCCCTAACGAGTGTTCTGGATATGACACTAAACAATCTGATGGTGAGGTTCCAGCAGTGCTGGAGCTTTGGGGAATGTGGAGTATCCCTTCATTGCCATCGCTCCCAGGTCCACTCTGGCCGGGAGTGGTAGCACCTGATAGGGCCCTATCTATGGGTTAAATAGAACTAACAGCATACTTATACTAAAATGAATTCTTTGAGTAAACTGAAGGCTTGAAATAGAAATGTTTTTGACAATTAAACCGTACTTACATTTAAATTGTGTGCTTATGCTTAACTGAATTATTTGAAATAGAACTGTTTTTTTACATTAAAACTGTATTTACACTTAACTGAATTGTTACATATAACTGCTTGAATAGTTTGAAATGGAAATGCTTTGACCATTAAACTGTGTACTTATGCTAAACTGAATTGTTTGAAATAGAACAGGTTATTAACATAAAAATGGATTTGGCGTTAAATAACCTACAAAGGTTGATATGCCATAAAACCCAACAAACCAAACCAAACAAAAAACGCATTTCTAATGATGAACGTATTTCTTTTGTTATTTTTTTTTTATCATCTCTTTCAGAATATGATTTTGAAGCTTAATAGCCCTTAATTACGAATTTGAAAAAAAGAAATGTATAAGTTCAAGCTTGTTTCTAATTTTTTTATGACAATGTTGGGTCACACGTTAGCCAGATGACACTGCAAAAGTTCACTTATTTGGAATGAGACTTTTGTAATATAATGGCTGAGGGAATTCTGTTTATGCCTTTTGGTTTAGTTAGGCTGAGAACCTTTCGGCTCAGTGCATGGGTTACTTAGCTGCAACATCAACGCAGGTGTTCACGCACGCGCGCGCAGAGCGGACGTGTCACTCAGAGACGTCACAATAGCCCGAGATGGAAAACGGAGGCTAGCGAGTGCGAATGCCGTCACGCACCGGAAGCACGCGGAAGATTTTGGGAGATTTTGTAAAAGTGAGAGTTGAGAACTGGACACCAAACGAGACGGTTGACTTTCGCTTGCTCACGGAGACCTTTGCGGCGGGTGCCACACGTTTGGGGGTTGGGGACAGATGAAAAAGCCAGAATAGAAAGATTGTACCTCTCTCTTTATGTCGAAGAACTTTTAAACTCAAAGGTAATAAAAAGGTTTCATACTTGAACTGAGAAGTCGTGTGTAATGAACGTCCCTTGTACATTTCACATATTCATGTATATGGCTATGGTACACTTTGCCACATAAGCCATTTTACCTCTAATATGTCACCCACCAACTGCAGTTTTTTCACACATCTGAACTCACTTTTACTCCAAAAAACATCCTGTTCCTAAGAAGGAGTAAAAAAAAAAAACTCCTTATACTGATTTCTTAGACTTAAAATCTTTAACGTTATTTCGTGCAGGCAGGAATAACTTTCTTCATGGTAATCTTTCCTTGGCTGTTTTTATTCTCATCTACAGAAGCGACTCTTATAGATGAGTAGAAGTAGTTCCTCGATCGAACTATTTGATCCTGGCCGTTGAACCGTAGGATTCATACGCCCAGGACCTGGTAAGGCTTTGCGTTGAGCCGTCAGAGAGTTTATCCGCCTGCCTTTGTTAATCGATAGTAAAAGTGCATAGATCTTCAGGGATCATATTTTCACTGACTAAAACAGTGTTTAAATTCATGATATCAGTAATAAAAACCTATTCCGAAATCTTATGTTCCTTTCCGTACAAGATCACACACACACACACACACACACACACATATATACATATATATATGCATATTTTTATCATTAGGGGTTTCGGACTATTGTCTTCATTTTTCTTGTTATTTCCACAACGTTTCGGCCGATATGTCCTCCAGCCTTCTTCAGGTGTTTGTCTCCATTGATGTATTGTATCGGGTCCGTACCGAATGGATATTAGCTGTCTGAATTTCTGAGAAGAAGCTTGATGATGTTTATCATTAATGGTTTCTGGACTATTGTCTTCATCTTTATTGTTATTTCCACAACGTTTCCACTGATATGTTCTCCAGCCTTCTTCAGGTGTTTGTCGAATTCGGGAAAAGGAATGCAATGTGGTTTGTCATTCTTGCCAATTTTTGATTCAGTCTTTCTGTTTTTTCAATCTATATATATATATATATATATAGATAGATAGAGAGATTGACCTTCATTTATTGTGTTTCTAAATAATTAAAACAAAACGACATACCCTTCGATACACTGATGTTAAGAAGTGCTATTTAAACTTTCGAGTAATATTATCCTTAAACGATAACATCGTAGAATTCACTTTCCACCATTTCCTTTCTAACAGTTCCACTGGGGAGATATAGAAGAACATCGAAAGGGGGTAACGATCAAAAAGACGTAATTGATTTCATTGGCACCTGCTATTAAAATTTAGAGTTTCTTGATAGCACATCGAAAATGATTTTTGAAGATCATGATTGTTTTTATCACCAGAATAATTAGCAAACAATTAGACATTAAACTTGGACCGTTCACACAAGAAGAACTCGACTCGGTTCTCAGAAAAATTAAAAATAGGAAAGCTGCAGGACTGGACGAAATTCCCCCGGAAGTATGGAAGACCAGACAATTCGACGACATACTGCTCCGACACTGCAACGCAGTATACAATCAAAATCCGATAGATAGATGGACGAAGGGATGCATACTCCCCTTCCCTAAAAAGGGGGACCTCGGATTAGCCAAAAACTACCGAGGCATAACACTTACATCCATAGCTGCCAAAATCTACAATGCCCTACTACGAAACCGAATAGAACCCAAAATCGACAACATACTTAGAAAAAACCAAAATGGCTTCCGAAGAAATAGATCCACGACCTCACAAATATTAACCATCCGCAGAATCCTTGAAGGTGTACGGGCAAAGAACCTACAAGCGACATTAATATTTGTCGACTTTACCAAGGCTTTCGACTCCATTCACAGAGGAAAGATGGAACAAATCCTACTAGCGTACGGCATACCTAAAGAAACCGTAGCGGCAATAACGATTCTCTATAGAAACACTAAAGTAAAAGTACGCTCACCAGATGGAGACACAGAATACTTCGACATAGTAGCAGGAGTACTACAAGGAGACACGCTGGCTCCGTATCTCTTTATCATTTGTCTAGACTACGTACTTAGAACATCGATTGACAAAATCAAAGAGAATGGCTTCGAACTGACGAAGAAAAGAAGCAGAAGATACCCCGCAACAACAATTACCGACGCCGACTACGCCGATGACATAGCGATACTGGCAAATACACCTGACCAAGCCGAAACACTTCTGCATAGTTTGGAACGAGCAGCAGCAAGCATAGGCCTCCATGTTAATGCACACAAAACGGAATATATGTGCTATAACCAAACGGGGGACATCTCCACTCTAGAAGGAACCCCTCTTAAACTAGTAGACAAATTCACGTACCTAGGAAGCAGCGTCGAATCAACCGAAAAGGACATCGAAACGAGGTTAACGAAAGCATGGACAGCTATCAATAGGCTATCGACTATATGGAAATCAGACCTAACCGATAAAATGAAACGCAGTTTCTTCCAGGCAGCGGTCACATCGATACTGCTATATGGATGCACTACATGGACGCTAACAAAACGGCTGGAGAAGAAACTAGATGGCAATTACACAAGAATGCTGCGTGCAATCCTCAACAAGTCCTGGCAGCAACACCCCACAAGACACCAACTGTACGGCCACCTGCCCCTATCACGAAAACTATTCAAGTTAGGCGAACCAGACATGCAGGACATTGCTGGAGAAGCAGAGATGAACTCATAAGAGATGTACTCTTATGTGTCCCCACACACGGCCGTGCAAAAGCAGGACGACCAGCACGAACGTACATTCAGCAGCTATGTGAGGATACAGGTTGTTGTCCTGAAGACCTGCCTAGGGCGATGACCGATAGGGAGGAGTGGCGAGAGAGGGTCAGGGATATCCGTGCTGCCAGCACGATATGATGATGATGATGATGATATATATATATAGAGAGAGAGAGAGATTGACCTTCATTTATTGTGTTTCTAAATAATTAAAACAAAACGACATACCCTTCGATACACTGATGTTAAGAAGTACTATTTAAACTTTCGAGTAATCTTATCCTTCAACGATAACATCGTAGAATTCACTTTCCACCATTTCCTTTCTAACAGTTCCACTGGGGAGATATAGAAGAACATCGAAAAGGGGTAACGATCAAAAAGACGTAATTGATTTCATTGGCACCTGCTATTAAAATTTAGAGTTTCTTGATAGCACATCGAAAATGATTTTTGAAGATCATGATTGTTTTTGCACATTTTATATACTGACTTCCTCTCTACAGAAGAGTAAGACATCCCTAAAGAGTTTCCTGGATGTGATACTAAAGAGTTTCCTGGATGTGACACTAAAATATATGATGATGAGGCTCCCGTCCTGGAGCTAAAGGGGGGTGCTATTGTCATTACACCCATGTACTCTCTTACTTGGAGTTGTTGTGACTGTAAGGGTCAAGTTGAATATATCAATGCATCTTGTATTATAAAGATGAAGTGGTTAATATATCTTCATTATCATCAAGTCATACTGTTTGGCCATCAATCGCTTATATCCATTACTCCTGGCAGGGCTTTTAGGTTATACCATGTGTCTGTACAGAGCTGAAATAAGTCCTTTCTGGTTGGTCTACACTTGCGGATCCATGTGCAGTAGTCCATGAGAGAAAGTTTCTTGAGTTTGTCCTTGCTTCTTACCCAGTGTTCTGTGTGCCTTATTTGTCTTATTTGGATGATTTGTGAGATGGAAGGCAGGTAGTCGTACAGTTGTTGTTTTGTGGGGTGTTATTTCATGGATTTGTTTAAGACAACGTGGAGCCTTCTTGTATAGTTACCAGCAAGCTTTTCTCTCTTTTCTTTTATGATCACTAACCTGTCAATAGCATTTCAGTTGTCCTTGATAGATGTTTGGGAAACGGTTTATGTTTAACAACCCCTACGAACAAGTTGGAAAGTCAATTTTAAGAGGAGTTTTCCAGAGTTTTCCTTTGTAAAAAACAAAGGATAGTAATTAATTATATAAATTATTCTAGTGATAATTGATTATATTAATTATTTTACTATTTAGTTTGGGAAGGTTGTAGATTGGTTTGAAATCTTTGAGTGGAAATGTTAGTCAAATTGAAAAGGTTATACACGTGAACAGGTGTCGACCAAGATATTAGCTTCTGTCAAAATAATGTTGTGCGTTCTGAAAACCCAAATGTAAATAAAATGGATTCATTTCGTGTCATAAGTTTGATGGAAATTAAATAAAATCATAAAGTAAGTTTAAGATACATGTGATGATTCATGATCCGATAATGCAATAATTAGGAAGATGACGTGTCTTTAAAACATTAGCTGAATGAGATAATTAATAGATTATATAAGAGAAGATAATTTTAAATTCAGGGGACGGCAGCGGAATTACGGCTAGGGTCAGAGATAAGTCGGTTTCAGAGCCTTGAATGTCCTTCACCGTTTTCTATGTACGATGGTATCTCTCTCTCTCTCTCTCTCTCTCTCTCTCTCTCTCTCTCTCTCTCTCTCTCTCTCTCGTGTGCTTCGATGACTGTTTGGAATTTGTATGCGGTCATAATTATTACTTCCGAATCTGTTTAGCAGAGTCGCCTGTTGTTACTTTAAAATTTTGAACATTCAAGATGATACCACCTTGTTACACCTTCTCCAAGGCCGGTTTCCTTTACCATGTTAAAGAAACCAGCCTGCCCTACTAATTACACATAACTGGACTGAAAATAGTTGGATTCATACCTTTTCTAATATTAGCTCTGTAAAATGCAAACGGTCTCGTCTCGGAATTGAACTCCAGTAGCCATTAATGTTCGAACGCTTCCCATAGGAAATAATTTCGGAAAAAGGGTGCCCGGTTAAGTTAGACTATTAGGTAGCTGTATAATTTCCATCCTTTACCATATGGACACAAAACTGAATACATGTGCTATAACCAAATAGGCGACATCTCCACACTAGACGGAACCTCTCTGAAACTAGTAGACAAATTCACTTACCTAGGAAGCAGCGTCTCATCCACCGAAAAGGACATCGACATACAGCTAACAAAGGCATGGACAGCTATCGATAGGCTCTCGATCATATGGAAATCAGACCTGACCGATAAAATAAAACGCAGTTTCTTCCAGGCAGCGCTCGTATCGATACTGCTATATGGATGCACTATTTGGACGCTAACTAAATGGCTGAAGAAGAAGCTAGACGGCAATTACACAAGAATGTTGCGAGCAATATTGAACAAGTCTTGGCAGCAACACCCCACAAGGCACCATCTATACGGCCATCTGTCCCCCATCACGAAAACTATCCAAGTTAGACGAACCAGACATGCAGGATACTGCTGGAGAAGCAAGGACGAGCTCATAAGTGATGTACTCCTATGGTCCCCCGCATATGGCCAAGCAAAAGCATGACACCCAGTTAGAATATACATACAGCAGCTATGTGAGGATAAGGGATGTAGCCCTGAAGACCTGCCAGAGGTGATGAATAATAGGGAGAAGTGGTGAGAGAGGGTCAGGGATATCCGTGCTAGCGGCATGACATGATGATGATGATGATCATCATCATCATATAGAGGAATAGGTTAAAAATAAAAAATAAATTTCGTATACTGACTTTTACACTCTTCGTTCTAGATCCACAGAGAATATTGGAGTTTCAATGTCATTCTTTCTAAATTCTCTAGTTTGTTTCTTCTATTAATTACATGGTTGGTGACATCATTCATTCGCCAAAATCCTAAGACGGAATAATTCCGTATACACATCAATTAATAATGGTTTCTAAGGAGATACATGGGATAAAAGCAAATCCGATTTTTAAACAGAAAGTTAGTCCTCATAGAATTAAAGAGTAACACTGTGGTTCTTCTAGCTTTGACTTCAACTAACCCACGAATTTTGATATGTCATCAAACAAAGAAACCAGACAAAGTATTAATTATGAACCTTATAAGTCGCAACAAGTAATTAATATATTTGTACCGTAATATATTTAGCGAGATTTTCTTAGGTACACACTGCAAATTACTCTGATGAACAAAAATATTATGATTGGCAACATGTTGCGAGATTTATAACTGCTAGAAATGCCAGGAATCAAACTACAGAAGTAAGTTATTTATTAAACTTTTTGAAGTTCTAAATAACACAATTTTAAGTAATAAGTATCTTTTTTTTTAATTTATTGGAGGTGCTCGGGGAGTAATGGCTATAGTCGTTGTTAATGAACAAGACGATCCGAGTTCAAAACCTGAACTAAACTCTTTACATTACGCGAAACGCTTATACACATCGATAAGTATGGTGGTGCCTGTGGCGTAATGGACACGGTGACATGAGTTCAAATGCTGGCCAAGGCTAATTGCGTTTCAGATAGCACTAATACACGTGAGGAAGGTATGAATCCAATAATTCTCCTACTGCTGTGGATAAATAGTTGGGCAGACTGAGGGGGTTGTCCTCGTAGTGTAATGGTTAAAGCGATGGACTGCGGAATCCTAGTAAGCTAGTTCGGACTCCAGTCGCGCTATTCCGTTCACTTTCGGGCAAATACCCTTGGGAAAGGTATCAACCCCCTTATCCTCCCAGCTATGGGTTAAATAGTACTACTACTGTTCTTCTAGGAGAATAGCTTTGGCATTAAATGACATACTTAGGTTGATATGCCATTAAACAAAGAAACCAAACCAAACCAAACCAAACCTGGGCAGACTCAGTTCTTCAGCCTTCTTAAGGCAACCAGTAAAAGAAAGAAAAAACACTGAATTTAAACACGATAAACTCTTCTTAAAATTGACCTTGTGTCAAATCCTGCCCGTAAGGAGGTGTTGGGAAAACAGAGGGAGGTATATGAATCTAAATATTTTCCCCCCACCAACGGATAACTAGTAAGGAAGACTGAATTCTTCAATCTTGGTATAGCGACTTGTCTAAGAGAAAGAAAACGCTTAATTCAAACTTGTACAACCTTGAAAATTGATCTTGCGTCACATCCCGTTCAGGGTGGATGGCTTTGGTAAATACAAACAAGTAATATTTTTACTGACTCGTGTAAAGGCCAAATTAATACCTAAACGACTCGGTGATAGAACATTCCAAACGATGAGGCCCTTTTGGGGTGCCCTATTGTATGTTGACAAATTCTAACAGTCACCTTGGTCGATTCCAGAATCAGATTTTTAAAAAATTTGAAACATCTCCCTTATTATTATTTTTTGTTTAAATCTTTCCATGCAATCTTATTTTAAATAGCAAAACTGATGGGCATTTTCATTCACTCAGCCATGCACTGTACGATGTTAGCTTAAATAAATACGCAGGTTGTTTGAGAACAATTGTTATTCTTTTGTAATCTGCAATGCTGAGTTAGAAGTTTTGCAATATTGTTGTGACATGAAGTGAAATTTGACCGCTCCCAATGCTTTTGCTGAGTTAGAAAAGCTAAGGAAGCACACTGTACAATAAAATGTCGTGCTCGCCTCGTGGTCCTATACTAGTCACTATGCTCAATATGGTGTGACTACTAGTCACAGTACTTGTTGTGGCTGTTTTATTCGTTACTACCAGATTTGCTTCTCACTGTTTGCTTTGTCAAGTCCTTCCGTGTCCACGCTGTGTTTGAAAGATCCACGAAGAGAGTTTGAAACAATTCAGCCAGATCTTCTTCTGACAGTCAGGTATTATGAATTACTAGAATATCTAGCAACTCAAAGAATAGAGAAACCCCGTTGTTAACAAATAACAAAGTTCTTTTTTATTGAAACACGTTTGTGAGATGAATAACAACCAAACAGTGTTTGCTTTCCTAGCAAAAAGAAGAAGAAAGAATATTGAGAGAGGAAGAATGCCGATGAGGTGCGGTTATTATAACTCTAATGTCTCTAAAATCGGGAACTTTGTATTTTTTTAAAGTCTGCAGGTTGTATTGTTCGGAGTGCCTTGGGTCTAGAATAGAAGGGATGCTTCTTTGGCAGTCTTGAGTTTCTTCTTGGTCTCTTTCCTCATCCTCTCTGACGATTCGTTTTCCCATCCTGTTTTTATAGATCAAAATCTGGACTAAAAAGGTTTCTGATTGGGTATCAATAAGAAACAATTAGGAGTCATATTCCCATTGGTCAGCTAATCCTAGTTTAGGATTATATCTTACAAGTATAGGAAAACCTTTTTCTTAGATACTTTGACCAATGAGAACAGGTTTAGAGCAATTGGGTTGAACTAAAAATTATCAGCCTCGCCTGACTTGATGAGCCATCCCCAGATCACCTTTAATTAGGGTGGAACAAAATTAAAGCTCCCCTTTGACATTGATCTTTAAGAAAAATATGTATTACGAAATGACCCGTTTCATCATTATGATCGATGGAGTTAGATGACAACCGAAAAATTTGATAAATTCGCAGACCTTGAAAATAAAAAAAACAATGGTCTCGCACTTAACTGACATTTAGGAACATTCAACCTGCTTTTTAGGTCAATTTAAACCTTGAATAAAACGATACTAATTTCAAGGATCTTTTTGTTTTTAAGATATATATATTAATTTTCATAAATCTCATAAATTTTGCTTTTTACATATTGATTAATATTTAACCGCACCTCATGTCACAAGCTGAGGAAGCACACTGTACAATAAAATGTCGTGCTCGCTTGATACTTTCCGAGTACTGCTTGCTGGATTTACCTCTGTGGCTTGGCCTTGAAATACATGGTTTTAGTTCTCTAGGACTTCGCTTAATCATCGAGTTTCTTGAAACATAAGCGAGTTTCTAGATACATATTTATTATCAATACCTGAATCTTCACCTTATACACAATAAATGTTTTTGGTTACTTAGGCCACGTTATGACTTAATTCAAACTCGTAAAGTATAATATCCTGAATTAGACTATTCTTCGCAGTTTTCTGTGTGGCTATCTATTTACAAAGCACAACATGTCAATGAATCACCAATCACGTTACTACAAACCATAGCGTGTACTTTTCGCGGTTGAACAACTTTGGTCAAGTGCATTGCAACTAGTATGTATTACAAAACTTTTGATTCACCCTAGCATGTCGGTCCTAAACAGAAGACATGTTGGACTAAATAACTCAATATTCCTTTTGAGACATCCAATAAATGTTGTTCTCTTTTTCTGTTTTTAATCATGCTATTTTAGAGAGAATGCTAATAAAACAAAAAACTGGTACCGTTTATAAAATGGAAGCAACTAGTATACTTAAAACTAAACCTTTGCACAGAGATTCACCCGGCATACCGACAGACCAGCTGGTTTTCGTGCCGATTCAGGATCAATGACGAGCAAAAATTCACGTTGCACTTGGCTTTTTTGGTCTCATAAATCATTGACAAGCATTGACATGTAAAGATTCACATTGCACTTGGTTTTGGGGAATATTAAATCATTGCCAAACATGGGCAAGCAAAGATTCACATTGCACTTGGCTTTTTTGGACAAGTGAATCATTAAAGAGCATTAACAAGCGTAGATTCACATTGCACTTACCTTTTCGGTCACCTGAATCATTGACAAGTATTGACAAGCAAAGATTCACATTGCACTTGGCTGTTTTGGTATCACGAATAAATGACAAGCACTGAGTCACACTGCACTTGGCTGTTTTGGAATCACGAATAAGTGGCTAGCAATGAGTCATATTGCACTTGGCTGTTTTGGTATCACGAATAAATGACAAGCACTGAGTCACATTGCACTTGGCTATTTTGGTATCATGAATAAATGACAAGCACTGAGTCACATTGCACTTGGTTGTTTTGGTACCGTAAACCATTGACAACAAAAGATTCACATTGCACTTGGCTTTTTTGGTATCACGAATAAGTGACAAGCAATGAGTCACATTGCACTTGGCTGTTTTGGTATGGTAAAGCACAGACAAGCATTGACAAGCGCAGAGTCACATTGCACTTGGCTTTTTTGGTCTCGTGAATCATTGACAAGTATTTAAAAGCGTAGATTCACATTGCACTTAGCTTTTTTTAGTCTTGGGAATCATTGACAAGCATAGATTCACATTGTACTCAGGTAATCAATGACTAGCAATGATCCACTTATACCCGACCTTCGAACCTGGTGAGCGTATGAGTCCAGAATCAGGCGTGACGTCTTCCTCCTTTAATACTTACTATAAAAAGATCATGGGCCAAATTCTACCTGGTTAGAGTTAGGGGTCAATACCAAGTAGTATACAGATTCTCATTGTCTGTAACAGTCTCATTGAAGAACTGGAATCGTTAGAGCAAGCTCAGATTCTGGACGCTACTATTTGCCTTACATTTTACACTCACGCTTTCTTGAAAAGCTATGGCTAAATAAGACGTATTTGATTCTTTAGCCTTAGTTTTGAAGAACGTACATTCAGAAGTGAAGTCAGGTGTACTACGCTTAACAATTGAATCTGAGTCACATCCTACCCATGGCAATTAAAGAGTTAGAAATCATTGTTTGTATAATTAAGTATGTATTAGGTTGTCTGTACATTGAAATGGTTACCGGCAAAGAATTCGGAATTGGCGACCAGAGTTCAAATTATAAGGTGCTTCACTTTTTTTTAGGATTGACTTAGTGTAGTGCCAATGACCAACTGACAAATATCATCAGAGATTTTCTTGGAAGAGAAGAAAATCTCATAGTAGGACAGACTGAACTCTTTAGCCTTTTTACCTGAACTGTTTCAGAAGGTAGACTCTGAATTCAAATAAGCAGCACTGTGCGTCACAAAATGACCTTATATAGTATCCTGTCAGTTAGCGGAGAGGTTGAATAAATACTCCCTTATTAATGTTGCTTTGAAGGGCATTGCCCAATTAACTCTGAGTTCAAAGGTAAATTTAGGTTTATCTTTCCTTGAATTCGAAAAATCTATCGTTCACAATTATTCATAATTTTGTGTCTGGCTTCGGCTTTGGGTAGCCTTGATGGCTACTCAAAGCTTTAGCCAAATTTTTGGCACATTAGCCAAAAAGAACAAACGTTCAACCACGTTTTTGATCGATGAATATCTGGCGTTCAAAATCTAATTTATAGATATCTTAGATTTCTCTATCCAAAATTGATTTCGTATTTATCAATAGTCATATATATATATATATAGAGAGAGAGAGAAAGAGGGGGGAGATTGACAAACAGAGATATAGAAAAAGACAGACAGACAGACAAACCGACAGAGAAAGAGATAGAGAGAGAGAGAGAGAGAGAGAGAGAGAAAGATTGATAATCTCTTTTGCAATATTATTAATAAAGACTGCCTAGTATTGATAGAGTATATATATATATATATATATATATATATATTTAAAGTTTGGTTTGGTTTCTTTATTTAATTGCATATCCAAATGTATGGGTTATTTAATGCCAAAACCTATTCTTGTAAAATAACTGTAGGGTTACTATTTAACGCGTCGTTGGGAAAAATAAAGGGATTCCTTACTTTCCTAAAGGCCTAACTCCGGAAGTAAAAGTAATTGCACGACTGGACTTCGAACTCTTTTATTACGATGTCATATTCTGTCACGTGAGCAACTACTCAATGGCAACTGTTATTTCAACGTCTATGCGATCGCATAAATCAAAAACTGACTATCGCCAAGTATAGTTGACTATATCTCTACGCTGTCCCAACACATATATATATATATATATATATATATATATATATATATATATATATATACACGAATATGTATATCAAAAATAGTTTGTCCACGAAAAGATTTGTATTTTTTTAGGATTTTTCAATTTATTTTGTTCTTACATACAGATATGTTTCCAGCTATTTGCTTTCGTCAGAGAAAATGTACGGGTCAAGGCCTTGTTAATGGGGTACTTAATGAGACTTGAACTTACTAGTGTTTGCAGTTTTATGGTTTTCGGTTGGTAATGAGTTTTTGTGGAGGCCATTCCTCTCTTTTTCTTAGAGTGTGTTTACCTTAGTCTGCTTTACCCTTCATATGCTTTTGATATTAGAGGTAAAGCAGACTAAGACAATGTATTTTTAATGTGATTATCCTCCGAGCTTGTTGAATCAGGAATTGTTTAGAATTCTTGTCTATTCAGGAATGCGAAGAAACGCTTACAATGTATGGCGTTACAAAGCTATATAATTTTTGGAAATGGATTTTTGAACTTAAAGCTAGTCAAAAAACAGATAACAATAATAAAAGTAAAAATAAAAAAATTGATGAATAAAACGAAGTGGAATCATCTTTTTTTCAGTATCAATATAATGGCTGAGGATTGGTTTAAATCTTAGCTTGAAGATAAAAACTAGGGCCGTGTTCTATATTTACACACCGTTGTATGACGTCATACTTTGTTGTTTAGTAAAAGAGTATCCTAAGAATGACACCTTCTGATGGTGAGGCTCCAGTATTTGAGATCTGTGGTATGGGAAGTAATCGTTCGTTTTCATTACTCCTAGGTTCACGATGACCCGGTGTTAAAGTATCTACTACGTCTTCCATCTCGGTGTCATATATATCTGTTTAAAATTATTCGTTGGTTGGTTGGTTGGTTGGTTTTAATGGCATATCAACCTTTATAGGTTATTTAATTCCAGAGACTTTTTACAAATATATATATATATATATAATTTGTAAACGTATATTTTTAAGTTTGTGATGGTTGGGTTTTATGGTAAAATAACCCCTTAAGGGTCATTGAGTGTCAAATTCCGATATGTATATATATATATGTATATATATATATTAATTGTAAATAAATAGTCCGGAATAAGTGTTTTAAAATAGGTCAAAGCTTTTTTTTATGTACACTTGATGGTCGGTGTCGGTAACATAATCTATATCTTTAATAGGAGGCCAATTATCTTTAAGAATGTTTATTATGTTTTTGAGAGCAATTTTTTAAAAAGTTCCTTCATGCTGTTCACCTAATAAAACTTTTTCCTGGTGCAGTTGAGTTTTGTGCATTCTATCAAAATGTGCTTGATTGAGTATTGATTTCCACTTGGCTTTTTTTTTCAAAATGTCCATGTGAAAAAAATTATTCAAGTTCGATGGGACCGTGTACAAAAAACTTTTAAGAAATGACTAAACCATAACATAAATTCGAAGGTACAGCAAACGTTTCCCTAACCTCTGTGCATAATATAACCCTATACAGGTTTTATTCAATTAAAATCAACCAGTCAATATTTAAAAGCATCGAATAGTTGCTAAAAATGTAGGTAAAGGAGAACCAAAAATGACCACGCGTTTTTATTGATTAAATTTCGATTACTGATGAATTTATTTTCCTTGTTATTTTTGTCAATGTACATATTTTAAAATTCTCACTATGATTGTTAGAAAGCGTACACTTGAAAAGTGGTATATCACAATCAGATTTCAATCAGTGCTATACACTTAAACTATAAACAGATTACCACTGGGTGTCCTCGTGGTGTAATGGTTAAAGCGATGAACTACGGAATCGTAGTACGCGAGTTCGTACTCCAGTCGCGCTATTACGTTCACTTTCGGGCAAATACCCTTGGGAAAGGTATGAACCCCCTTATTCTCCCTCCAGCTATGGGTAAATAGTAGGACGGACTAGGTTCTTCAGCCTTGGTGAGGCAACTAGTCTAGGAGAAGGAAAACTCTGAATTAAAACCTGTTAAACTCCGCTTAAAAATTGACCTTGTGTCATATCCTGCCCGAGCGGAGGGGTTGGTTAATAGTACCACTGTTTCTAATAAAAGTTGTGGATTGCATGATAACAAATGAGGTTGAATTCACACTGAATATCATCTTTTATAATCACCGTGGACTTCGTTATAATAGAGATAACCACGGAAAAAAAAATGTTAACTCTTGAATCCTTCTTAAAGAAAAAGATGGATATTATCCTGGTTATAGTTTAGTTTAGTTTGAGACCGACTCATTGGCTAGTGGGTAGAGTGTTCGCCAATGGTCCGGAAGACCTGGGTTCAATCCTAGGTTGCGTCATACCAAAGACTTTAAAAATGGTACTTGCTATCTCCTTGCTTTACACTCAGCGATGTAAGGTACGTATCAAGGGTAAAGTGGACCAATCCAGGTAAAGGACTAGCGCCCTCCCCTACACCTCGGTGTAGAAGCTATTGAAAAGCGAGCCTTCTGGTCGCCCTCGACTTCAGACGCTAACTTTAATTTACTTAATGGCATTGTAAGTTATTCAATGTCAAATCCCTTTTTATACATATAAAAATTTCTATTACAAACAATTCAGTTTAACATCAGTGCGCAGCTTAGTTTTATTTGACCCATTTTCAAACAATTCAGTTAAGCGTAAGTTCATAGTTTGAATTCAAAAACAATTCTATTTTAAGCAGTTCATTTTAGTACACTGATTAAATGTAAGAACAGTTTTATTTCAAATAATTCAGTTTATCATAAGTGCACAGTTTAAATGTAAAAGCAGTTCTCTTTTAAACAATTCAGTTTAGCATACGTACACTGTTTAGCTCTATTCTACTGATAGATGGGGCGCAGCCAGGTTCTACCACTTCAGCTCAGAATGGACTAGGGAGCGATGGCAATGAAGGGGTACTCCACATTCCCGAAAGCTTGGGCATTACTAGAAACTTAACTTGAGATTGTTTAGGGTCATATACAGGACACTCACTGGGGGAGTCTAAGCCCCCTGCAGAGATTGAGTCAATGTATTCTGCAGCCCCGGCCGACAGTTTTCCCAGCGGGAATTCAACGTGTTCGTGGATCGTCTAGTTATGTTTTGCAATAAACTTATCAATCAGTTTTACTGAACAAAATATTTACTAATTTTGCTAATGCAAAACTGGTTGATTGACTGATTGACTGATTTAACAACATGTCGAACAATCTAGGGATTATAAAAACTTGAACGTTAGGAAATTGTACTAATTGAACGTTTAAACGTACATTTTTGAGAAGTTGTTTCTTAAAAGCTATTGACATTTTGCACACGGACCTATTGAATAAAAATCATTTTTAAACGGATCTATTTGACTCCTAGATGACATTAAGCTGCATCGGATAGGGAGGCTCGAATTTTGCTTTTAGGGAATGTGGAGTAACCTTTCATTACCATTACTCACATGCCAGGTCTGACCCGGAGAGCAAAGACCGGCTGAGTACTATTTATTGTTCAAATTAAACTGTCCAAACTTTTACTTGATATTGCAAACTTAAAACAAAACTGTGTGCAAGCAAAGAATCCCCGGCTCGTTTGAAATAATAATATCAATAAAATTATCACTTTAAAATTATATATATATATATATATATATATATATATACATATATCTATATATATATATATATATATATATATATATATATTGCATCTGCACGAAGATGATGTGACACAAAGACAACTTATAAGCGGAGTTTAACGGGTTTGAATTCAGATGGGTCTTTTTCAGTGACCGGTTTCCATATCAACGTTAAAGAGCCTGTTGTAGGGGTCTTATCTAGGGGTTAAATAGAAATAAACAGTGTGCTCTTGCTAAACTGAATTGTTTGAAATAGAACGCTTTTGACATTTAACTGTGTGAAAAGAAATGACTGATGTTTAATTGGATTTTAAGTAATATATAGCAGTACTTGGTACCATTTAACTTTGTTGACTAAACTGAATTATTTGAAATAGAACTGTTTTTAAATTTAGCTGTGTGTAAACAAAAAAACCTTTATTTTTGTTCAACTTATTTGTTTGAAATAGAACTATTCATATGTATAAAATTAGATTCATCATTAAATAACCTACGATGGCTGATATGCCAGAAGGAAAAATCAAACCAGCCTCGCTCAGGAATTGAACTCGTATTACCTAGTACATTTCCTACGACGCTAACCATAGCACCAAGAACGTCTACTGATATATAAACAGGATTTTTCATTACATAATAGACAACGGTTGATTTGTCATAAAACTCAGTCTAACCATAAATGGTACCCGAACATGTTACAACACTCTGGATCTAATTCCTCCCGAAAATAAAGGCAATACACATTCACCGGATTTTAAGAACTGGAGTTTCAACATTTGACATAGAAAAGGGCCATACACTGGATGCTCCCCTTTTTGAAGGAAGACTTATCCTTCTACAGGAGATACAGTAAACGCAAACTAAACCCCACCCCCGACAGAGAGCAATATCAACACGATGTTTGTTTTTTTTGGTAACTAAAAATCGACGAGAAAAGAAAACAACGAGTCAGCAAATTTAATTTGTTTCAATCTGTCATCCTTTGTTCTAACCACTGAGCTGCTCAATTGACGAGCGTCACGTAAGTTTATGTTACGAGGCCTGCTGTGAATTTTATGCTGATTAGAGAAACTGATAGTAGAACTTCGTATTTTACAGAGATCCTGTTTCACTTCTGAAAGAATCGATGGCCTGTCAAGAATGGCAACATTATGCCAACCCCAGGAAATCATAACAGCGCCATGGTGAATTTGGAAAGTGTTTTTTTGACGAGAGGCAAATTATGTAGGGGAAGGCAATTGATTTATTAGGCCGGGAAATGTTTCAGTTGCTGCTCAACGGGAAAATAATTCTGATGCCGGCGTTTTCATTGTTGAGACAAGATCAAATAAACAAAATGACCATCGCTAATATATTTTCTCTCAGCCACTCAACACAGAAAAACGGTCATAAATTACCCTACGTATAGGGATTTCCGTTTCTTTCTTTAATGTCATCAATCTTCGTGGGTTATCTAATGCCAAAAGCAACCTTGCAAAAGAATAGAAGTGGTAATATAACAGTGTGCTCTTGCTAAACTGAATTGTTTGAAATAGAACTGTTTTAACATTTAACTGTGTGAAAAGAAATGACTGATGTTTAATTGGATTTTTAGTAATACATAGCAGTACTTGGAACTATTTAACTTTGTTGACTAAACTGAATTATTCTTCAGGTGTTTGTCAAACTCTGGAACCTTCGAACTACGTCCTTTATTGAATCTACGGGTTCACCTGTTCTGATTCCGTTAGCCATACCGGGTACAAGTGTTAAGTATTCCTGCATTGTTACTCGACTGCAGTCAGGGTTGAACCTGCAAACTCCTGATGAATGTTTCATTAGAAGCTTAGGGAACCAACGCCTATAACCGTTACGCTATTATATGATTTTTTACCTGTGCTCATATTGAGATTTTTTTTTTTTTTTGTAGTTTGTTATATTTGCAATAAACAGTGTTCATTATACGAATAATCATATCTAGGAGCATAAAGGGGTTCAGAGTTTTCCCAAGGGAATAAGTTCGAAAGTGAATATAATAGAACGGCAGGAGTTCGAACTCTTTACTACAATGTTGTAGTTCAGAAACTTTAATTTCAACGTCACAGGAACCACTTCCTATGTATACTGACATGTATACATATACAGTGATAAAAAAAGATACTTAGAAAAACTTACAAATACTTCTGTTTACGAATTGTATTATAAGACGGATGATAACGTAAATAATCGAGATATATATTAACGTTGTGTTTAAACGGAAAGATAAGAGAGAAGCGCCCTTTAAACTAGCAAGAAACACGTACCATAAAGAATTTATCTAAGTGAAATAATGAACTGTCGCCAATGCTGTCCGTCCCTGTTGAGATGAAAACAGAAATTTCAAAAGACCCGTTTGCTTTTCTGGACACAATTCAGATAAACAACGCAGGGCGAAAAAATTAAAATCGATAGTAAAAAGCATATTTGGTCTTGTGAAACGTTACCCCCTCACCCCCACCACATTATCTCAGTCTTCTAACCATTTCACTTCTTAGCCGGCCGGTGATCAACTAGTGGTTCGAGGGGGTAACGCACATTTCTTTACCTGCACAAGAACACGATCGAGGGAGACAGGAGAAAATAGAAAGACAAACGAACAAACAAAGCTTGGGGTTACCAAGAGCAGAGGAAGGTATGCAACACTATATGCATGTGCGGACTATCGCTAGCGTGGGTTACTAGCAAAAATTCCACAATGCTACTGGAATCAGACATCTTGAGACTCTTCTTCACTGGACCCTATCTTGTCTCCTCGCCTCTCTGTTCCGGTGTCTGGTGTTGACTGCCCCTCTGTGGATCCACGCCAACCTCTCTGTTCGCCTCTCTCTTGTCCAGTCTCAACTGTCCTCCGTGGTCTCCAGCCGCAACTGCCTTCTGCTGCTTGCCTCTCTGCTCTCCAGCCACCAACTCTCTCTCTCCTGTCCAACTACCAACTGCTTCTCTACTGGGTCGCGTCGTCAACTCTCGTTCGCGTCCCCTTACCACTTCCGGATACGGCGAGATTTTTTTGTCCAAGAATCCTTTGTCTGGTTTCGCGCCAAAACAGACTCGTCTGCTTTGGCGGCCTACCCCCATAGTGCTACAGTCTCGTGACGCTATATGATCGAAAAGATGTTTACTCTCAACTCTAATCAACACTCAACCACTTTATCGCCGTGCACAATATAACATGATGAAAGAATGAATGACCACAACACTTTTCTTTATAAGATTATAAGTCTCTCATCTTTATTAATCATCATCATCATCATCATCATGTCAGGGATATCTATGCTGGTAGCACGGATACCCCTGACCCTCTCTCGCCACCCCTCCGCATCGTTCATTGCTTCTGGCAGGTCTTCAGAGCTACATCCCGTATCTGCACAGAGCTTCTGTATGTAGGTTCGAGCTGGTCGTCCTGACTTTGCTCGGCCATGTGAAGGGGTCTACAGGAGTACATCACTTATGAGTTTATTCCTACTTCTCCAGCAGGGTCCCGCGTGTCCGGTTCGTCTAATTTAGTAAATTTGGCGACCATCGTCAAGAATGTCCCGAAGGCTCTCTTTTCAATTGCTATAAGTGTAAGCGTGTGAGAGAAACAGAGATAGAGAGACGAATAACAAGGATATAGACTGGCAGAGCACTGCTATATTGACCTTTTCTCAACTCACGTTTTGATTCCGTATTCATTCCTTGACGAGAGGTTCTCAACCGGAGGCCGCTATAGCCTCTCACCCAGTCACCAAGCAGTCACTCGCTCGACGCTCTCCAACCCTCTTGACAGCCCAAACGACGGCCCGTGGTTCTTGTGCTGTATTTATCCTACGTCCCACCAACGTACGAATATGGCACAAGGCCGTTTTTAAGGTGAGTCCTGTCGCAGGGCCGTAGCCCAACGCGATAGGCAGTTCCAAAAATGCCTCGGACCCCGTCGGCATTCCCCTTTTCGGGGCGCCTCAGGCGCCGGGCGATAAACCCAAACCCCTCCGAAGAGGGTTAAAGCCTGGGGGGAAGGCCCCCTGAGGCCAGAGGTGATGTATCCAGTGGTGGAACACACCCGACCGAACCGTGCAGCACGCAACCACAACCGGTCGAGAGCGCCCCACCACAGGACACAAAAAGCCCGTGGTTCTTGTGAATGACCGTCTAATGTAGGTACCCATATATATATATAATTTCAGAACGCCTACCTTTCCGGTTGTGATTCACGTAACCTCCTTCCGCTGATCAACCTACGCGAGCTGTCTTCCTGTTTACACAGCAGGAACATCCTGTCCCAGAAATCTCTCAGTAACGACTCTGTCAAAGGTCAATGTACAACAGGCAGTACAATGATTGCTATGGAAAAGAATATACGGTGACTTGATTTCTTTTCCTGGACGATGCTGTTTGCATTTCTTATAGCGTTCATACACTTAGGAAAAGTATATATCGAACTATTCTTTCTCTAACTATGGGAAAATATTAGGGTGAACGGTTTTTGTTTTTTTTTAATCTTGGTATAGTAACTGGTCGAGGAGAATGAAATTAAAGAATTTCAACCGGTTGTACGGCGCTTACAAATTGACCATGTGTCACATCAATAGAATTTTTTATGATTAATACCCGATCGCTTCATCTACTAAATGATTTTGTTTCCATTTCGGTATTTTTTTATTTGATACCACACCAGCCTTTAAAATGGCCTTGTTTCACATCATTTTTTTTAGTTATATCTTTATCCTTCATCTGCTAAATGTCTTTTGATTCGATTTCTTCGTTTAATGACGTATCAACTTTTTTGGTTTATATTCAATGCCAAAGCAATACTTCTAGAAGAACACTAGCGGTGTAACACTATGTAGGTGGTCCGCCAAGCAGACGATCCCTTTGTCTGTTTTGGCGCGAAACCAAACAAAGGCCTGAGCCAACGATCTCGACGTGACCGGAAGTAGGTAAGGGAACGCGAGAGGACTTGGAAAAGGAACTCGGAGAAGTCAGTTTGGCGAAGGATGACGCGAGTGGCAGTCGACACCGGACAGCAGAAGTGACCAGTTGGCATGAGCAGTGAGGGAAGACCGCTCAGGATGGGTTGGCATTCCTAGTAGCTTTGTGGAAGTTTCACTAGAAATCCACTCTAGCGTTAGTCTGCATATGCACATAGGGAATGCAATGTTACATAACTCCTCTCTTTCACTTTGAGTTGACCAAAGCATATTGTTCATTTGTTCCTTGTTCTTTCCTCCCACTCCCTTGATTGTATTTCTTGTAGCCGTAAAGAAATGTGCGATACCCCTTTCGGAACCACTAGTTGATCACCGGCTAAGAAGTGAAATGGTTCGAAGAAGTTGACGTATTCGGAGGGCCGAGGGGGTATCGTCACAGTGGTACAATATAACCAATTGATTGGATGTGTAAAAGAGTCCATACGTTTCCTAAAGGGATTCGTCCAAAAGTGAACGCGATAGATTGACTGGAATTCGAACTCACTTATTACGATGACACAAGCATACACGTTAGCCACTAACCTGCGCAGAAGTTCCTCCCCTAAACCTTTACTATAACTTCTTTGTAGAATGGATATTATGTTCTACTTATTCGTTACTCCGTCGAAGTGAGGATCTCAAACATATTGTTACTTACTATCCCGTGGTGTAATGGTTATCGTCGTAGGAAATGGACACGGCGACACGAGTTCAAATCCTGGACGAGACTGATTGCATTTCATATAGTACTAATACCCTTGGGAAAGGTATGAAACCAATTATTCTCCCTCCAGCTATGGGTAAATAGTTGGGCAGACTAGGTTCTTCAGCTTTGGTAAGGCAACTAGTCTAGGAGAAGGAAAACTCTGAATTCAAACCTGTTAAACTCCGCTTAAAAGTTAACCTTGTGTCATATCCTGCCCGAGCAGCGGGGTTGGGTAAATATTACTTACTATCCTTTTCTCTAACATCAGGGATTCACTGATAATTTTAATTTGTTATCTCAAAAGAAAACCCGTTCTTCACGGCCTTTTTTTCTCATTGACAAAGGGATCCAACCCCAAAACGTCTTCGTTTCAAACGCCACGAATATTTAATTGCAGCCTCATTCAAGTGATTATATTTTTTCCAAAACACTAAGCTTCACCATAACTCGGCACAGTTCGATTCCAATCTCCAAGTACGCAAGCTTCCAACTATTTTCATTCGTCGCTTTCCAAAGAGGTGAGACCTCCAGCTTTGAGCCAAAGCGTTAACGGTTGTTCTTCTATTAATATGCATTATATTTGACTTTTTTCTGTTATTTTAACTTGTTTTTGTTTTTACCTACTGAGTCCACGCTGTTAAAATTGTCATTCCTGAACTGATTTGATCATTGTAACACTATCTATGTGTATGAACGCAATAATCAATGAAGTTATCTACGACACTAGGCTAAAATTAGCAAAAAACAAAGAGAGAAGAGAAATAAAGTAAAGAACGGTTTTGGGCCGTTCTTTACTTTATTTCTCTTCTCTCTTTGTTGAAAAAAAATTGTAATTTAGAAAATCGACAAGAAATTGGTTTGAAGAAAGAAGAAACAAGCAAATAAATAAATAAACAAAGAAATTAAGATAGAAAACAGGAAGCAATTAGCAAAAAAAAAAAAAAGAAAGAAAGAAAAATAGTTTTTA
Organism: Sepioteuthis lessoniana; assembly: GCA_963585895.1. Lineage (NCBI taxonomy): Eukaryota > Metazoa > Mollusca > Cephalopoda > Myopsida > Loliginidae > Sepioteuthis > Sepioteuthis lessoniana. Next base: position 64,231,468 of record OY757923.1, on the reverse strand, counting down.
AAAAAGAAAAGAAGTTTAAAGAAAAAATGTGGCTATGAAAATCGTTGAAAAAAATATCAATAATGTAGTCTGGTATTAGTTGTCTAAATTTCTTAGACAAAGCTTGGTGATTTTTATCATTAAGGGTTTTCGGACAATTATCCTCGTCGTTATTTCCACTACGTTTCGGCCGATATGTCCTCCGGCCGTCTTCGGGTGTTGGTCGAACTCGGGAACCTTCACAGAACTTCGAACTACGACCTTTATTGAAACTACGGGGTCGCCTGTTTTGATTCCGTTAGCCATAACCGGGTACAAGTGTTGAGTATTCCGGTATTGTAGAAACTTAGGGAACCAACGCCTATAACCGTTGCGCCATGTGTCCAGCTAGAAAATTCAAAGAGAATTTTTGGGACCTATAAACTTAATGTTCTTACTTCACTAGAATTATTACTATTAGGTATGATTTTTTACCTGTGCTCATATTCAGATTTTTTTTTTAAGTTAGGTATATTTGCAATGAACAGTGTTAAATAAAGTTGATATAGCATTTGAACACATGAGTGTATACGGCATCGATGCTATCCTCACACACACGCGCGCGCGCACGCACACACACACACACACACACACACACACACACACATATATATATATAAAACAACGGTTTATGGTTGTTACTCTATCACCTGGTGGGTTAGGGGTAGACCAACAGTGGTATAATTTAGAGAGCACTTGGTGTCTTTGATATAGCTATTATATAATATAATAATGAATAAGTATATATTAGTTTTTATATACATTTAATAGCATGGATTCTTATCAGCAATTATTGGTTTCAATACTCGGCAGTCATCAATTTTCTGTGAAAAAACGGCATTAAGCCAGTGGTTGCAGATTAGCTACCATGTTATAATATATATATATATATATATATATATATATATATATATATAACTAATATGTATATTTTGGCAGCGTTTCTTCATTAATACATATTTGATTGAACATAATTGACATTTTTTGTCTACATATTTTTTGTTAATCCTTTTGAATTGCCGTATTGATTTTATGATATTCGGTGGGAATTGGTTGATTTGGTTGATTGGTTGGTTGTACTTAATGGCATATCAACCTCTATAGGTTATTTAATGCCAGAGCGTTTTTACACATATATTATATTAGTGATTTGTAAACGCATATTTCTAGGTTGCTGATGGTTGGGTTTCATGGCAAATTAACCTCTTGAGGGTCATTGAGTGTCAAATTCTGATATATATATATATATATATATATATATATATATATATATATATATATATATATATATATATATATATATAAATTAATATTAATTGAAAATAAATAGTCCGGAAAAATTGGTATTTTAAAATAAGTCAAAGCTTTTTGTTTGGATACATTTGATCGTCAAAGGTGTTGGTAAAATAGTCTATATCTTTAATGGGAGGCCAATTGTTTTTAAGAAGTTTATGTTTTTGAGAGCTATTTTTTATTTAAAAAAAAAAGTTCCTTTATGCTGTTCACCTTATAAAACTTTTTTCTTGATGTGGTTGAGTTTTGTGCATTCTATCAAAATGTTCTTGATTGAATATTGGTTTCTCAATCAATTGGTTGATAAATCTTCCTTAATTAGTTATTTCCCAAGTATTTTCTTATATATATATATATATACAAAACACCTTGCTAAACAAAAATCATAAATATTATCCCCATGCCGACGCTAGACAAAAATCTACTTTCAATTTTGATCTAACTTAATCTATCTGTCTAGTTGGCAGGGACTGTAGAAATCACCGATTGCTTCTCAGTAGAGGGATGAGACTTCCCCAACAGGTGTCCTGGATATGACATTAAACAATCTGATTGTGAGGCTTCACTATTGTTGGAGCTTTGAAAACTGCGGAGTAGCCCTTCATTGCCATTGCTCCCGGGCCCACTCTGGTCTAGAGTTGTAGCAGCTGACTCTGTCCTATCTATGGGTCAGTTAGAACTAAACTGTGTCCGTATGCTTAACTGATTTTTTAAAAAATAGAACTGTTTATTTATATAAAAATTAAATAACGTACAAAGGTTGATATGCCATAACCTCAAAAAGACAAACAAACAAACATAATATATACCCACCACCACCCGCCATACCAATACCACTTCCATCACAAAAAAAAAAAACTGTTGTGAGACTGACACATACCTGCATCATGGACTCTTCCAGCACTATATTACTAGCGTAGTAATATCCTAATACGGGAACATACGGTAGCCGTAGCAGCAATAGTAAAAGAGTACTAGAAGTACGACTACTAAGATTTGACACTATCCTCTTTAACTTTTGTTAATATATCTTTCTTACCTCTAAACCGTGTTCCGTGTTTTCCTTCTGTGTTCTGACTGTGAGTCCACATCAAAAACCCATACTCCTTCACGAATAACCCCACAACGCACCCGACGCGCCGTAAGTACCATTTTCCTCCAATGAACCTTCATATCCATCTACTTGTTGATATAATGTTAGCCAAAATTCCATGATTGTTAGAAGTACGTCTTAGTAGAGTATATTTAACATGTTCCTTATATACATATCATCATAGATTATAAACGTGATATAGCAATATAGTAGCTAAGCTAGCGACGATGAACTTAGCAGATTCAAGGTGGTCACAATATAACACCAACAAAATGTTTTCACAGGAAAGAGAAATATAAAATATGATGGCAGAGAATATAAATTATTGACTATGGATAGAGCGACAGATATTTCCGTTCGCAGATAAGATCAACAAATTACCGGAAAAAAAAAAACGAAGTATGTAAGTTCCGATAACCAGCCATAAACAAAAAAATACGTGAGGCGAAGAGGATGTTTATACTTTCGCATGGGACTAAAAAAGACAATATAAGGTCTCTAATTTTGGACTGAAGGCAGACATCAGACATCAAACGAAAGGGAGAGGTCCGCTGGTCTCTCAAGGGAAGAGAGAGACCCGCTGGTCACTCAAGCAGACCTCTCAGCACCTCGTGTATGTTCTCCGGCCGTTGCGCTACTTCACAATAAGGGTCCCCGCCACAAAAGAAAGATTTGTGCGAACTCTCTCTGACTGTATTACTACTGCATACAATCGTCGCCGTCGAAGAAAAAAATATAACTTATATATCTACGAGTTTTTAGTTGTTTGTCCAGTGGTTCAATATACGACAATATACGTAAACACAACATAAGCCACTAATACAAATTATAGCAATTTAACACAGAACATATTCCAACATACAAATACTAGTATTGCATAACACTCCATTGTATATAACAATATACCAAGTCTCTTAACATCACGATATTCCCAGTTCATGTAATATTCTTACTTTTTTGATCCAGCATCCATTTTCGTCCATTATACTTACATGTCAAATCAAAAAATTCATTTTCTTCATATTGCAACGATGATGATAAATTTGATCCTTAGTTAAAATAATCACTACTCAAAATCTTTTTTTTATTGGTTAAATCCTCAACTGTCTTGCAAATTCCGCTACACATCGCAACACCAATATTCAGGAGACAAACTCAAATCTAACACGCAGCGTATGTATCATCATATACACACACAATCTAACAATTACATGTACGTCCACACACAACAATACTTAAATATAATCTTTACACACACACACACACACACAAACATACGGAGGTGAACACAATCGCAGTTCTTACATGAACATTCTTTTGACCGTATTTTTCGATATTTTCGATTTCTCCTAAATCTTCTTTCGCTGGCTGATGATTGCCGAATAAAGACGGTATGAAACTAGTGGTTGTAGATATGCTTACATGTTATTAAATATCTGTAAAAACTAGTATATAAATATATATATCCAAGTCATCCACAGACAGATCTGTTTCGTTCTATCAGAACTCATCAGTGTGGCTAGACATATTAGCTTCCCGTCACCGAAACCTGGTTGACTCAAACGCCAAGCCAAGCCACTAACCCTTCAGCCACGAGGAGCCATTAGCTGCGAAGTAAATTTTAAACGGTTATGAATATCAATTACTATTGTTTACATACATCCGTTCAACGGCTGCCGAGACCTCCATTCATATGTATGAAGAGGCTTGCAAAAAACGCTAATGGCAACACGATTACTTCGTTCGCCGGAGAACTCAACCCCACGGGGATAGGGGAGTCTCTATAGTCATCCACAGACAGATCTGTTTCGTTCTATCAGAACTCATCAGTGTGGCTAGACATATTAGCTTCCCGTAGCCGGGATCGAAACCTGGTTGACTCAAATGCCAAGCCAAGCCAAGCCAAGCCTCTAACCCTTAGATATATATATATATATATATATATATATATATATATATATATATATATATATATATATATAAACAGCATCCCAATTGCGTAGGGCTGTAGAATACACCGATTGAATCTTTGCACAAGGTTAAGCTCCCACCTCATTCCTACTGCAAAAAGTTTCCATAATAAGACACTAAATCCTCATATGATAAACCCCCATTTTGTAACCTTTGCGGAATATGCCGTATCCCTTCATTTCTGCTCAGATACAGAGTTGTAGAGTTGAATAGAGTTTCCAATATTAAATAGTAATACTTAAAAGCACTTAACTGCTTGCTAAGAAATAAGCTAAACCTCGTTTAAAAATAATGTTACTAATAAACTATTCTTTTACAAATCATATGAACATATATATATATATATATATATATAAGCTGGATTTTTGATTAAATAACCTTCTAGTGTTAATATACAATAAATCCAACTGACCAAAAAACATAAATAGAGGTATATATACATATAAATATATATATATATATATATAGAGAGAGAGAGAGACAGACAGACAGAGACAGAGACAGAGAGCGAGATAGAGGAAGAGAAAGAGAGAGAAAGAGAGTTTTTATAAATATACATAAAGTGTTCATTATCTGTGACAGAACGTAAACACAAAAACTTACACATATATACAGTTTTTATCAATATTATTATTATCATTATTATAATTCTTTTCGAGTTTTTCACACCAGCATTAGCAGATGCTTTCTCACTGAATTTTGAGAAGCAGGAAGGCACCTCTAGTCTCCAGGACTCTTCTCAGTATTATGGCCGATCTCTGTAGTTTGAATGGTCACCACTCGACCTGTTTTTCCAAGTTCTCATGTCCCTGTACTAATCCTTTGGTGACTGTAACAAGAGAACCAATTACAATTCATATAAATGTCACCTTCATGTTCCACAGTTTTTTCAATACGCTAGCAAGGTCCGTGTACTTATCCTTCTTTTCGTGTTCTTTCAATTTTACTCTGTAGTTGGAACGGACTGCAAATTCCACAATTCGGTAACTTCTCTATATTCTGTTGTTGATTATTACAAGATCTGGTCGTCTGGCCGAGATTAGGTGATCCGTTTGCATCTCAAAATCCACAAGGGGTTTGTGCACCTCATTCTCTAGGATAGATTCTTGTTTGCGCGTATACAATTTTTTCATATGGTTAAACTTGAATTTCTTGCACAATTCCCAATGGATCACTTTACTCACCCTTTTAGTGCTAATTTGCTGCATTCGCTTTATTATTATTATTATTATTATTATTATTATTATTATTATTATTATTATTAAATCCCTGTGTATGTGCATAGGTATGTGTGGTAGTGTGTGTAGAAATCACGCACATGCACAAAATCACACATGTGACATACATATTGACGCACACTCACATCCAAATATTTACTCTGCAAGGCCTATGTCACATTTATATTCTTGTATATCTGTATTAGATAGATAGATAGATAGATAGATAGATAGATAGATAGATAGATAGATTTGTTATTAAGTAACCCAATAGAGTTGATATGCCATAAAACTCAACTAACAAATAAAACGTAAGGAGGGGTAGAAAGTTTTCAAAATATATGCAGAGAGCTGAAAGCTGAAAGCAAGCGCTATTCCTCACAAAACGTCAGAACAAAAGAAAAGCCAAATAAATACACGAAAATGAATAAGTGAAATCCTATCAACCCAAGAGAAGAAAATAAACCTATATTGTATGGTAAAGAAAGCTAAAATCATTGGACAGGAAGAAATTATTACATCCACTGACAACTTGGCATTGTGCTATATTGAAGCTAAATATTTGCAAAACAACCTTACCTTCTGTTTTGATCTACTGTTGACCTTTGACATAGGACTTTCCATCACCCATATAGGTAATTCGATAATCGAATTCCATTCGCTACAATCAAACTTTTCAGACGTCTTCTATACAAGCAGAGCAATATATTTATATCCCGAAGAACAAAATCGTAATATGCAAAATTGACAGCACGGAATAATATTTCGCAGAACTCGTAGAAATGATAGTAAGTATCTGAAAGGAATGATTCTGAAGACAGTTTTGATAAAGTAAATTACCAAAGTATAGTAGTTAGCGGCATATAGAACCTGTCAGAGGAATCTGTTGATTATATTAACATAGATGAATATTTTATATTATTTATATTTATATTATTGTGAAAGGCAATCAGCGTTATTCGGCTTAAATAAATATGTGGTATTAAAAATTGGGTCATTTTCTATTAGTAATGGACTCATTCAAACGGAGAGAAAAGGCATTTATTATTGATCATCTAGATAAATAACCGGCATATATACTGCAAAGCTCTTCTAATGAACTGAGCACTGTGGGATCCGATAAAGCAAAATGTGTTGTATATTGACCTCTGACCCGGCCTGGCTGTCAAAACTGAAAATGCACCAGTGTAAATAACAGGTGCATCCGGTCGAGGAATATGAGGATATTATAACCTTGACCCTGGACGAGTTGAATGAGTGCGATTTGTGACGCTTGCAGGATGAAGAGTGGGCGTCAAATTATTATATAACATGGGTGAAGACAGGAAGTCAGTCAGTTGGAGATCAGACGAGTTGGAGATAAGGTGTGGTAGAGAAAACCAGCACCCAGAAAGGCTGGGCCCCCAGGCCACTGGTTGAGTTGCCCAGGAGAACGGGAAAGAAACACTGTTATGGCCATAATAGTGGGGGTCAAAGTGTTGCAGATCTGTTCGGTCTCCAACTCCCTCTCACACACAACCCTTTCAATAAAGTGAGAGGTATATTTTTTCTAAAAGACTGTGTCGCTCGTCTTTATTGTGTCGTCGTTATGATTTTGCATGCCTCTGCATATGAGTATGCAAAAAATGCAAACAAACGAAAGCTTATACATAAAATATAACATAATGTAAAGTTGGGCAGGTTTCGATCCCAGTTTGAAGTGCCCTACGTGTCTAGCCACATTGAAGAGTAGTGATACAACGAAACAGTCAGTTTGTGGATTACTATATATATATATGTGTGTGTGTGTGTGTGTGTATGTATATATATGTGTGTGTGTGTGTGTGTGTGTGGAGAGGAAGAGAGAGTGGGGTTTATATTTATACATAAAGTGTTCATTATCAGTGACAGAAAACACACACGCACACACACACATCTTGTTATGTATTGACCGTTCACAGCCGGTGCGTGCGGATTTCGTAAAAAGGATATACACCTCTGTGTTATGGTCAAGAAAAGTCAGCGGGAATGCCATGTGAATTGCGGGAGTGAATCACGAGCATTGTGCCGGAAGAAAAAGGTGTGGGCGTCAGAAATATCTAAAATGACGGAAGTTTTCGACCCAGGGGGTCATTTATGGAGATCGGTCAGTCAATCGCGTCTGTCAGACGGAGTCGGCAGTTAGCGGAGTAGACACACCAGCGAGGGGTGGGGCGCCTCTGGGTTGAGAATCTGCTCTGTATAAGGGTCCCGTGAAGTAAGACGAAGAAGCAAGGCTTTGAATAGGTATATCGAAACGAGGGTTTAGGAGATATGGCGATGATTATAGCAAACCGACTCTACACACTCTCTCTCTCTCTCAAGCGACAATCTCGATCCTTTCGTAGTGATAAAGAAGAGACTTATGTTTTTATAAACGATAGTTATGATTTGCTCCCCGTTATACAACAATAAGTATATTGTTGCCCAATGAGTAGAGTGTTCGCCAATGGTCCGGGAGATCGGCGTTTAATCTCAGATCGAGGCATACCAAAGACTCTAAGAATGGTACTTTGTAGAGAAGAAGAAAATCTCGTATTTTGTTTTGGCGCGCTATTTAATTCAACACTGAATTTCACTCAATCAGGATGACTTCTCCCATTCGGCCCGGACCTTCATTTCCGGCTAGCAAAACGGGTGAGCGGCCAAAGACAGTCTCTTCGGCTTGAGACGGCGACCAGAACGGACGTGTCTCTGGTCGCCCCTGCTTAGCCATGCTTTTTAGCTAAACAAGCCACCCAGTGTGAACATATCACTGTGGCTTTAACCCTAGCAGCAGCAACATGGACACTCGGCGAGAGAACCTTCTAATTTATGGATTCTTTACGTCTAATATATTTTAGACCAAGGAATCCCAGTTGAATATGAATTAGATACGTTCAGCATGCCTTCCACAAGCACCACAAAAATTTACTATGTCGATCCGAGCGCCACTTCGCATCTCGACACACCTAGCTCTCATTTCACCTCTGGTCCACATTAAAGCGAGACAACGCACGCCTCTCCCCGAAACACCAGACACACAAAACTACACTGTGGCCTTGAATACTTCCCTCACACGTCCAACGACACGCTGCCATTTCAACATCTAGCTAAGCCATTTCGTCTCAAACATCCAACAAGCCTAAACACCACGAGTCTTGCAGCACCAAGAACAAACCGCTTCAAAGCTGCAAATAAAAACTTTCGCTGTTGTGTGTTGTTAAAGAAAAGTCTCGTAATTCATTTCTGTTGCCATAAAATATATAGTTTTAGGGAAATTAATTAATTCCTACAAAACCGCTATAACTTGAAGCCGCCTTGCCTAACACTCATTATTATAAGGTATCAAGTGGAGCAATCCAGGGAAATAAGTAGCGCCCTCACCTACACCTAGGTGTAGTAGCTATTGAAAAAGGAGACTTCGGGTCACTCTTGACTATAGGCGCCAACTTTTCTTTCACTTTTTTTATCAATCTAATTCGATATTATTATTATTATTATATACTCCTTGAGAGTTTTTCAGATCAGTTTTCGTTGATGGTCTTTCACTAGAGTTTGAGAGACAGCAAGTCTCTTCAAGTTTCCTGGACTCTCCGCAGTATTTTGACCGTTCTCAATTATGTAGTATTTTGGACACTCTCCACTCGTCCTCTTATTTCCATGTCTTCCAGTCCTTTTAATAAGCCATTAGTCACAGTACCAAAAGCACCAATCAAAATTGCTATAATTGTCACCTTCATGTTTCACAGTTTTTTTCAATTCCTTAGCAAGGTTCAGGTACTTGTCCTTCTTTTCAATTTCCTTCAGTTTTATTCTGTTGTCATCCGGGATAGCAAAGTACACAATTTTGTTAGTTATCTTTTTTTTTCTTGATTATTATAAGGCCTGGTCGTCTCGCCGAGATTTGGTGATCCATTTGTATGTAGAAAACTCCGAGGAGTTTGTGCGTCTCATTCTCTTGGACAGATTCTGGATTGTGCATATACCATTTGTTCGTGTGGTCAAACTTAAATTTCTTGCACAATTCCCATTGGATTATTATCATTATTATTATATCCGCGTGTGTAAGTGTATATGCATGTGTGGTGTTGTGTACAGAAATCACACACATGCATGCATGCATATATACATGTGATATATATATCGTGTAAGGCATTTACCACATTTATATCCTTGTATATATATACTTCATGCAGGACACTGTTGGAGAAGTAAGGAGGAACTCATAAGCGATATACTCCCGTGGACCTCTTCGCAAGGGCGAACAAAGGCAGGACGACCAGCTAGAATCTATATACAGCATCTCTGTGCCGATACATGATATAGCCTTGAAGACCTCCCGGGAGCAATGGACGATAGAGACGGGTAGCGAGAGAAGGTCAGGGAGATCCATGCTGGCAGCATGACATCATAATGATATCTACCAGATAGATAGTCAGCCTGATTGACAAATAGTTGTCATTCGACAGGAAGCTAAAAGGTCGCTTAATAAATATAAAAGCGGATATTATTTGAAGTGAAGTGTACATTGCACTGCCCAAATTGCAATGACAGGAAATGGGGCAGGAGTGTGGATGACGTCATGCCCGGAAGAGATGGTCCTGAGAATTCGAGGATTTTGAAAAGATGTCAGTTTGATTTTTACCGTTGAAAGATGTAGTTGGGTTTTTTGGATCTATACTGAAAGAGATCTTAAACATCACAAGATGCGCCGTGCGTCGGGGTGGAGTCAACATAGGGTAGTTAGCATAGACTTTTAAGAATTTTGTGGCTCCTCGTGTCGCCATGAACCGAAGTCAGGAATTAATAAACCCGTTCGTATTTGAAACAAAAGAGACCGCCCGTATTGTATATGTATTTGTATTGTTATTACTGACATCGCCAAATTATACAACAGACTGGTATTTTGCAATACTATGTATTCTAAAATAGTTATTTTGAAAGAAAACGAACTGAATAGATAACGGATATAGAAAGGATTTCAACATGAATGTTATACACGCGGAACCACCTTTCTCGTGTGATTACGCAAAATCAACAAACGGTTGCTATGACATCTAACGGCCGTAAGTAAACGCATTTTTAAATCCCAAACTGCACCAAAATGAAGATGAACGAACATCCAATGTAATGTCTGGTTTTAGTTGATCTTGTGTATACATAGATATATATATATTTTTTTAAATACCCTATCCGGTGGCAAAAGCTGCTCGGTAGCGCCAGGAGTAGCAGTGCCGCCTTGAGCTACCGAAACTGTGTTATCACCCTGGTTGGGGGCTGATGAGGCGAGGGTATCACACGTGCTTTCACACGTTGTATGATGAAAAAAAAACAGACTGGTACTTTGCAATACTATGTATTTTAAAATAGTTATTGTTTGAAAAGCGTTGGTTTGACAACTGACATCTTTTGCACAGAAGATTTTCCATAAAGATGACGTTATAAACCGATGACGTTTTGTCAGAAAAGTTGGGCATGTATTTATCCAATCCATCTGCCAAGGACGTAGCACAAGGGCAAGTTTTAACCGAGATAAAGCTGATCGGAATTCAGAGTTTTCTTCTTCCTAGGTTGTTTGCCTAGCCAAAACAAAAGAGGGCAGTCTGCCCTAATATTTGCCCATAGCTGAAAGGGAACATTTGGATTCATTTTTCCCAAATACATTAGCGTGAAGGGAAATACAAAGAGCTTCATCCAGAATTTGAACTTAGTCCGCCGGCTCCATTTTCTATAACGGTAACAGATGTGCCCGTGGTGCAATTGTTATCGTCGTAGGAAATGGACACGGCGACACGAGTTCAAATCCTGGACGAGTCTGTTTTCATTTCACATAGCACTAATACCCTTGGGAAAGGTATGAATCCAATTATTCTTCCTCCAGCTATGGGTAAATAGTAGGACAGACTATTTTCTTCAGCCTTGGTGAGGCAACTAGTCTAAGAGAAGGAAAACTCTGAATTCAAACCTGTTAAACTCCGCTTAAAAAACTGACCTTGTGTCATATCCTGCCCGAGCGGAGGGGTTGGTAAATATATATATAACGGTAACAGATACGCTAAGGGCATCTTAAGCTAGTGTAACTAGCAGAAAGGAAACAACCGACCAGAAAAATGATCACAATTTGATGGTGAGGTTCCAGTAATACTGGTGCTTTGGGAAATGCGAAGTAACCCTTCATTGCCATCGCTCCCAGGTCTACTCTGTGCCGAACTGGTAGGACCTGATGAATTCTTATCTATGGGTTAAATGGAACTAAACTGTGTACTTATGTTAAACTGAATTTTTTGAAATGGAACTGTTTTTGACATTAAACCTGTTTACTTATGCTAAACTGAATTGTTTCAAATAGAACTGTTTATATGTATAAAAATGGATTTGGCATTAATAACCAACAAACCAGACTAAATTAAACCAAAAAGGATTGTGGACCAGAGAGATGACCGGTCAGAACCCTGAAGTAAGTCTAGGAACGTAAGGTAGAGAGTCCAAAGAGAATTTGGGGGGATCTTGAAGATTTGGTTGGCTTATTTTATTTAATTTCAATGGTTGTGGGTAAATACGTTAAAATATCTCACTTCCTTGTTTGATTTCTTCCTTTCCTTATCTAATTCGTCGGCGTCTTCTTTGTCTGTGAAGGTTGCAAAAAATTACTGATGGAAGGAAGAAAAGAAACAAAGATACCTTTTAAATTTTAGCTTTATCACAGGGTTTCATACCACTACTCTGAAACGGGGAAATGTCTTCCTGGACCATTAGAGAAACAGTTATTTCTCCTAAATAAGGCGTTGAAATATACTTGTTGTTTTTGAGGTTGATAAATCAAAAGTCGGTGTTTTTTAGTAGTGGATTATAAGTCCAGTTGTTGCTTTCAATATAGTCTGCTGCAAGAAGAGACACGGTCTTACGCCAAGTACGTGACTTCGGTGGACAAATTCGCTGCCTTCTAGTAGCCAAGGGAAATGAGCTCCGTCTAGTATCAAAGGTAAAACTGAAGTAAGAATAGGTTTCTTTCTAGCGCCGATTAGTGTCTTCCAGGTATGCACAGTTCCTGCTTCCTGTCAGAAGCAATAACTTTTGAATTAATTTTTTTTTCTTTTTCTTTTTATTAACCTGCACAAATTTAAGACGATTGCATAACACTTGAGATGTCGGAAAAAAAACAAGCCTAAAGCAAAAAAAAGAAATATAAGCTTAATAAAATGTGACTCAAAATTCCATCTTCATTACCAAGCGTCTAAAAAAACCGAGAGAATAAAACGCGTGGGTTGTATAAATATAAAGAACCAGTTGTTACAGTATTGATTTTTTTTCTTTTCTTTTCACACCACCAAAGATCAGGCTCCTTTTGTTTGTTTGCTTTCTCTCTTGTAAATGGAATTCTCAATTCGGTTCACCTCGATAACCAATATCAATATGTCCCCGACGCAACATGTGTCGTTCTGGTATTGTAATCAGCCCTCAACGCTGTTGCTTTATATCTGACGAATTGTATCATTCATAATAATTTGAAGAGCATGAGAAACACGTTTTTAGTTTGGAAAAGTAACTTGAGAGGCGGTAAAAATAATTCATTTAGGACTAGTCTCATTTTGGCCTTGTAAGGTTGACGACTTTTCCATACCTTAAATAAAAGAGGATAAAAAAAAGAATACATACAACAAACGACGAGTAGAATTTGTACTTCGTGAAATGAAAATTGGCTTTATAGCTTTAAGTTTTTTTCGCTTCTTTTAGTTCTTTTTGTTCACGTTTAATGCTTTATAATTCTTAAAGAATGACCAAAAAGTAAAGTGTTCTCGGTAATATTTTCAAGATCGGTAAAAAAAGAACATGCTCAAAAAAGTATCGTGAGGTTCATTCAAGAAGACGATTTTTTTTTACCAAAGTAGTTGGCAAGAGGAAACACTGTCTACAATTTCACTTTTTTAAAGAAAAAAGTTGTGATGAAATATCTTTTGGAGAGAAGTATATTTATCACATAAAAAATTGGAAAAAAAGTTTCAAAATCCTACATTGAAGAAATATTCAAGGTAAGTGAGGAATGTCAGAATATAATATATTTTGAAAATCTCATTGTTGGTGTTTTATATCCCCAAAGACTGTCAACATGACCATCTCAATTGACTGCTACACCCGGAACTTTTTTTTACTGGAGAGTCAAAGTTTTCACTCAATAGACTCTCTTTTTGGTTCAAGTTCGTATTGGCAATACCATGTTTATCCTATTTCTTAAGATTTATCTTTACTCAAATATGCTCCACTGAATATATTATTCAGTGTTCTATAAATTTCGCATGGTTTTCAATTCTCAGCCACAAAAAAAATTGCCTGGAGCTCTTTTTGATTCGTTATCAATTTTACTAATCTCAAGAAATATATTTTTGCCAGATTCAAACAATTTCTTCGATAAACAAGTTCTAAACAAATTAGGGTCTACATTTATGCGAAAATATTTTAGAAAAGAAATTTTTGGCTTCTTTCAAAAATAATTCATATTTATCAAATGACCTTCGGATTTCATTATCTTTGGAAAACGAGTTAATCTGTCTATATGTATATCAATCACTTGTATTTCAATAACGTGTATTTCAATCACGTGTTCTCAAAACAGAAAAGAAACTAGACGGTTCCAACAAGCAAGAGTAAGTAATTGTTTGGTTTGTTCTGGTTTTATAGCAAATAAAACATTGTAGATTATTAATGAAAATCAATTTTTATACATAACTTAAACAGATCTATTTCAAACAATTCAGTTTACTATAATTATAGATTTGTGTTTACAGACAGTTAAATGTCAAAACAGTTCTATTTCAAACAATTTAGTACACAGGTTCCGCGTCGAAACAGTTCTATTTTAAACAATTCAGTTTAGCATAAGTACATAGTTTAGTTCTATTTGACCCATAGATAGGAACGTGTCAGGTGCTACCATTTCCGGTCGGAAGGGACTTGGCAGCGATGGCAATAAAGGGTTACTCTGCAATTTCCAAAGCTCCAGCATTAGTGAAGCTTCACCCTCAGATTGTTTAGCGTCATATCCCGGACACTCATTGAAGAGATCTTATTTATCTACAGAGACGCAGTTGGTGTATTCTATAACCCCGTTCGTATGAGCAAAACGGGTATTTGTGCATCAATCTTATATTTCATTATATCATATTTATCATTATTTTACTCCTTGAGAGTTTGTCACACAAGTGTGGTGTCTGATTGAGAATAAGTCTTCTCAGATATCCCTGATCTCGCTGAGAATTATAGCTGAGATCAACAACGATGTCCTCGGAATGGTCTTTAGTCTTTCTCTGATTTACAAATCCTCCAGTCTTTTTCCGGGTTTTCAAAAGAGTTCCAACGGTACCAATAACAATTAGTATTACTGTCACCCTCATGTTCTACTGTTGATTGCGTTCTCTGGCAAGGTCAAAAGCATCTGTCTATCTTTTTGCTTTCTTTTATTTTCCCAGAGATAGTCCACTAGAACGACAAAACACTTGACGGCAAGTTCTTTTTCCCTTCTTTACTCGACACTAGATATTGTCTTCTGGTCAGAAGTTAGTGATCGTCTGTACATCAAAATTCTAAGGAATTTTGTGTCTCAATTTCAAGGTTGGATTCTGTTTAGAACTTTTGCCATTTTATAGTATAGTCAAAATTTAACCTTTGCACAATTCCCAGTTGATCACCTTCTCCAACCAGTCGTGCCTAGTCTTGTTTTCCGTTTGTGCTAGTTTGTTGCATTTGCTAATCATATAATTAATCCTTTCATTCCTTTCGCTACATAAACTACACTTGCTATTCTGTTGCATATTATCGAGTTTTGCTTTAATCTAATTGGTCTTTATGGCGTAGATTTTTGCTGCTATTTGAATAGATTCACGGAAGGTGCCCGTGGTGTAATGGTTATCGTCGTAGGAAATGGACACAGCGACACGAGTTCAAATCCTGGATGAGACTGATTGCATTTCACATAGCTCTACTACCCTTGGGAAAGGTATGAATCCAATTATTCTCCCTCCAGCTATGGGTAAATAGTAGGGCAGACTAGATTCTTCAGCCTTGGTTAGGCAACTAGACTAGGAGAAGGAAAACTCTGAATTCAAACCTGTTAAACTCCGCTTAAAAATTGACCTTGTGTCATATCCTGCCCGAGCGGAGTGTTTGGGTAAATATGATTTGAATAGATTCTATTTCTCTCTTGTTTCTCTCTTCCAGGTATTCTTGTGTGCAATCTTGTCAGTTTGTCGCTTAACAAAATATCCAGAGAGTTGTGTTTCTTCTTATTTCTGTTTCAGTTTTGTTTTGTATTTCTACTTGTTCTTATTATGCCAACGTTCTCACTTTTTGCTGGAATTGCTCTTTTTAATGTAGTCCTCAAGTCTTTGAATAGATACGTCCATACAATCCTCTATGTTGGCGCGTCCTCATCCTCCTTCTTTTCATGACATGTAAAGTCTGTCTACGTCATCTCTCAAATGCAAGGCTTTGTTCATAACCATGATTTGGAAGCGAATGCTTCATAAGTTTATCTATTTTCAGTCACATTAGAGCTGACCTGTTGCACAAAACTTATTGGATCCATGTATTGACATCAAACACTAACATTTCTATTCATCAACAATTATTTATTTGACAATTATTTCAAGTATTGCTATTTACCTGTAATAATGTTTTTAAATATTAGTAATTTTTTTTGCTTACAGTTAAATAATTTCTATCTAACTCTAATAATTCTATTAAATAATGATTATTTGTTTACACACTGTTAAAGGGTTTTCAAGTATTCCTATCAAATATTACTCATTCTATTTTTCAAGCATTTCTAGTTTATAAGAATAATTTGTGTACACAATCATGTGATTTCAAATAACTAATAAAAATAATCCTTATTAGATAAATCAACAATTCCATTTGGCCACTAGATGAAATTCTAGCAGGTCCTACCACTCCGAGTCAGAGTAGACCTGAAAGTAATGTTAATGAAAGGATACTCAAATTCAAAGATTAGAGTCTCACCATCAAAACGACTTAATTGTTATTCATAAGAAACAATGTAAAATGTTCGGTTTTGCGTTGAAATTACTGTCATTGTCTTTGAGCAAATGATAGCATTTGACTGAAAAATGAAACGTGACAGATGTATAATTGCTATCTATATAAATTCAAGTGAAATCTTATTCCTCGTTGCCTATAACAAATATAATGGTTTTGAAATTCGAAGGAAATGGTATTATTTTTCTTTAACATTGCAAAAATTGAATACAACTTTATCTTGTGTCGAGATTCTTTAAAATGTTTTAAAATGATGTTAAATTTTGCATTTGCTATTTAGAAAAAAAAAGCATTTAAATTACCGAACATAAAATAGATCGTTTAATTTTGACGTTAGTACATCAAAGTATACGAACATAAACTTCTAAAAAAGTGATTTGATGATTATTTAGATTTTTGTGTTCGAAAATCATCATCACAGAATTTGCCATTTAGAAAAAAAACATTTAAATTGACGAACGTAAAATAGATCGTTTATTTTTTACGATAGTACGCGAAAGTATACAAACATAAATTTCTAAAAATAAAAGGTTTATTAATTACTCAGATTTTTGTGTTCGAAAATAGTAATAACAAAACCATCTAAAAATTAGTTAAGAGTGGTTCAGTGGAAATGAGGAAACCAGCAAGATAAAAGATAACAAATGCTGGACGGATGGTAATTGTGTCGATAACCAGTCTCACGGAAGCGTCTAAAACTAGAAACAGCAGCAGTAGCACAAAATGGTGCTCTTGTCAAATTCCAACCTCTCCTTAGAGTATGCCTTTGCTCCTTATTTTTTTCCTTTGTTCTTTTTTTATTCTGATTTTGAGTTTTGAATTATCCTTCTCCTAAATTATTTGCCCACTGAGGAAGTCTAATTGTATCAGTCTGAACTTTTTAGATAAGGCTTGATGTGTATTATTATGATTGAGATTTTTCGTACTGATAAACAATAGGAAAGTCAGAGGATACAGTAGCCAAAACGTGCTTTAATTAACCACAATAAAGATGGTGACAAATGTCAAAAAAATTGCAACTAAGAAGTCTAATTTGTTTTAAACTCTTGTACCATAGCAACACCTAGATATGCGTGATTTGTAGACTGACAACTGAGGAAGGCCAGAGCATGTAACGAGCGAAAAACAGTTATGAACTATGCAAAATGAAAATAATGGCCAGAATAACTTTTTGAGGATTCTAGACAAGGCTGTTGCCAAATCAAATAGAGATAATGCTTCTGAAAGCTCTCAATCTACTCTCCTTCCAGCTATGGGTAAATTAGTAGTATAAACTGAGCTCTTTAACCTTATAATAGCAACCAGTGTCGGAAGAGGAAACTGAATCTTAAAGAGTTATAGACCAAGAGAGTAATGGGCTCTACCAAACAATTCCTCCTCAATCTATGGTACATTAATAGCGCCCTAATGACCAAACTAGAAAATTATTCCCCATTCCTAGAGCTTTTTAAAAAGACAAAAAAGCATGTAGAACCTAATATAAGGATAGAAACAACGATCAGGAAAATAAGTCTGAAAAGCTGAAAGTATAATCCAGAATATCAAATACAAGAAAGTATACAGTTGTGGGCAACAGTCGAAACTTTGTGATTAAAAAGAAAAAAAAGGAAGATACTCATCTGGATCCTTAATGGAATGAAAGAATCAATTTCTGTAGAAGCAACTTCGGATCAAAACTTAAATGTTGAATAAAATATAAATTATGAAATCAGAAGAAATCGTCGAAGTGTTTTTCATCGGTGTTATGCTTGACGTGGCACGACTCGATACAACAAGGAATGACGTGCGTTTCTCTGCAACTGAGTCATTCATTTGGAAACACGACGCCATTTTCTCCATATTTAATGGCGTTCCAGAAATTCTCTTCGTGATGTTGCAGTCTTTAGTCAATAAAAAAATATTTGGTTTGACTTTTCTTTGGTTTCTTTTCTGAATCATTGACACGAAAAACATCTGATTAAAGAATATTGATTCTTATTGATAGCCAATGATTGATTAATATTTGATCAAATTGATCAGGTTTTGAGGGACTTTGGGAATTGCTACAACGGAGATGAATGATCCGGATTGTGGGGGGTGCTTGGATGAATAAACAATGACCCCAGAGCAAAAGAAATTGTGGAGAGAGGAAAATAACAATACGAAGATAATATAAGTGATGAAAACAGGAGAGCAATCGGCAAGAACATTAGAAAAGGGTTGGGCGGAAATTTTATGAAAAGCTCACGGTGAAGAATTTGGTTGTGAAACCAAATGGAAAATAAAGAATACAAGAAAGGTGATAAGAAAATAATTAATCAAAGAAAGAAAGAAAGAAAGAAAGAAAGAAAGAAAGAAAGAAAAAATGAAAAAAAGAATGAAATGAAAATAAATGAATCAGTAATAAAAAAAATGATAAAAAATTAGCAGGAAAAAAAAGGAAAAACAAGACATGAAATCACAAGAAAAATACAAAGAAAGAAAGAAGTGATTAATGAATGAATCAGTAATAAGAAACAAAATGATATAAAATGAAAGGAAAAAAGGGGGGAAAAAGACATGTAATCACAAGAAAAATACAAAGAAAGAAAGAAAGAAAGAAAGAAGTGATTAATGAATGAATCAGTAATAAGAAACAAAATGATATAAAATGAAAGGAAAAAAGGGGGGAAAAAGACATGTAATCACAAGAAAAATACAAAGAAAGAAAGAAAGAAAGAAAGAAAGAAAGAAAGAAAAATAAATGGATCAGTAATAAAAAGAAACAAAATGATAAAAAAATGAGGATAAAAGAAAAAGAAAAAAACAAGACATGAAATCACAAGAAAAATACAAAGAAAGAAAGAAAGAAAGAAAGAAAGAAAGAAAGAAAGAAAGAAAGTAGTGATTAATGAATGAATCAGTAATAAGAAACAAAATGATATAAAATGAGGAGAAAAAGGAAAAAAAAGACATACAAAGAAAGAAAGAAAGAAAGAAAGAAAGAAAGAAAGAAAGAAAGAAAGAAAGAAGTGATTAATGAATAAATCAGTAATAAGAAACAAAATGAAATAAAATGAGGAGAAAAGGGAAAAAAGTCATGTAATCACAAGAAAAATACAAAGAAAGAAAGAAAGAAAGAAAGAAAGAAAGAAAGAAGTGATTAATGAATAAATCAGTAATAATAAACAAAATGAGGAGAAAAAGGAAAAAAAAAGACATGTAATCACAAGAAAAATACAAAGAAAGAAAGAAAGAAAGAAAGAAGTGATTAATGAATAAATCAGTAATAAGAAACAAAATGATATAAAATGAGAAGAAAA
Organism: Sepioteuthis lessoniana; assembly: GCA_963585895.1. Lineage (NCBI taxonomy): Eukaryota > Metazoa > Mollusca > Cephalopoda > Myopsida > Loliginidae > Sepioteuthis > Sepioteuthis lessoniana. The sequence continues at coordinate 64,211,546 of OY757923.1, read as the reverse complement.
AGGGGGGAAAAAGACATGTAATCACAAGAAAAATACAAAGACAGAAAGAATAAATGAATCAGTAATAAGAAACAAAACGATAAGATAATGAAAGGGAAAAAAAAGAAAGAGAAATGCATGTAATGATAAAAATAATACGTAAGAAAATGACCAGAAATGAAAAAAAAATTAATAACAATATATAAATAAATAAAGGAAAACTAAACTGAGGAAGAAATAACTAGAAAAGCAAGTTTTATATAACCCTTTTCCCGGTATATATTAAATGTATACATTTACTCTACAATGTTATATGCCCCTTGACGAAAGATATAAATTGCCCAGTCGACTAAGGCTGTAGAATACACTGACTGCACCTAAACAATCTGATGGTGAGGTCCCAGTAATGCTAGGGCCTTGGGGAATATGGAGTACCCCTTCATTGCCATCGCTCCCAGGTCCACTCTGACCCAGCGTGGTAGCACCTGATGGGGCCCTATCTATGGGTTTAATAGAACTAACGGCATACTTATGCTAAACTGAATTGTTTGATTAAACTGATTAGCTTGAAATAGAAATGTTTTTGACAATTAAACCGTACTTACATTTAAACTGCGTGCTTATGCTAAACTGAATTATTTTAAATAGAACTGTTTTTTGACGTTGAAACTGTATTAACACTAAACTTAATTGTTTAACATAGAAGTGATTATTTACATAAAAAGGAATTTGGCGTTAAATAAATTACAAAGGTTGATATGCCATAAAACCAAACCAAACCAAACCAAACCAAAGATATAAACCACTTTTGCCGCAAGGTTTGGGTAAAATAGTGCGACATAATGGTACCAAATAGATTCTTGTTGTGTTATTGCACGAAATAAGATGTTTGTACCACCACGTGCTTAACATGTTAATGGTTGCGTGGCGACGTCTTAAGTAGTACTCGGATCTTCTTATAACCTTGCCGTGGAAAAAGTGGACGAACACATGAAACTCTGTCTTAGTTCACTAACACAAAAGTTTATTCACTACAACAATGTTTATGTAATCGTCGGGAAAAAGAGAGATAGTATGAAAGTTGAGTCGATAGTATTAGCTGGAATAAGAGAAACATGTCACACGGAGGAAGAGAGACCAGACACAGACTTTGACTTTTCTTTCTGGTTTTCTTTAATAGTTCAAACAGGCGTGTCCACTGTTTTCGTCTTCACAGGTTCGCATCGGTTGTCTGATTCCTTTTTGGTGCCCACCCCAAAAATGGTGCTGCAATTTTCGTCTGTCCTTATATATCCCTATCTACGCTTTAGCTCGCGTCTATACCCCTTGAAGTCCGACTGCTAACTCTTTCAAACCCATGTGGTCTCCTTCCTCCCACCTGGGGTCGGCAGAAGGAACATCTGTTCCAACTGGCTCTGCTCCTGCATAGAAGATTAGTGACCTCTGGTTTTATTTTTTCAAATTCATTTTTAATAAACGTAGTCATTCACCCGTGACTGGCTGACCTAAATAAATGCTTTAGCCTTAGTCACTCAGAGTTCAGCCGGTTGGTTCCGTAGACTCACTGTCTGCAGTATCATCTTATTTTTTCTTCTTTTCTCTCCTTCCCCTGAAATTAGCCTCTTGTTCTCTTTATAACTTGGACCTACCATATCTCGTTACAATACTATAATTGCTGTTTTCTATAAGGATGGTCTTTGCATTAAATAAACTAGGAAGGCTGCTCTGCCATTAAATAAACAAATAAGCCAAACCAAGTTTTTGTTATTAGGCCGTTTACGACCGGGGAGCGTCCATCTCTTTTCTTCACATCTTTCTTCTAATGTCTTTACAATCATCTTCCGTTGCCATCATTATCCATGTTCGTTTTCTTCTAAGGTTATTTATAACGCTGGCGTCAAGCATTTGTCACTAATAGGCTAATTTTTAACTTCTAGAGTATTTTTAGTCAACTAATTGAAAACATCGCATGAGAGCTTTGCTTGCAGCTTTTGCTGTCAATCATACCGCTGTGTTTTTCCTCACGTTTAACGACTCAGGATTTAATTTGAATGCAGCGCTCCTTGTAAGTAATAGATCTCAACAATCTGTTATGTTTCCTATGTAAGAAAGAAAGAAAGAAAGAAAGAAAGAAAGAAAGAAAGAAAGAAAGAAAGAAAGAATTGGATATGATTTGAGGGAAAACCAGTCAATACAAAGAAAAATAAGATAACTATAAGAAAGAAAGGAAAACCGAAAAGTTGAGCAGTTTTGAGTCTACTCAGAACCTATATGGGTGACCAGTTAAATAGAGCAGTGAATGCAAAAAAACCCAGCTTATCTGCTAGATTAAAGTAATCGTAGAAAGGAAGAATAAAAGAAAGACTGCATTCGAAAAAAGAGAAAGAAGAAAGACAAGTAAAAAGAAAAAATGTAATTATAATAAAGACGAATAGATAAATGAATAAAATTTTAATGAGAAAAAGAAATATAAAACTGGAGAAAGTTGCCTATGAGTTTGTCATTGATTCTCAAGGAATGTATTGTTCGTCTTCTTTGGATGGTTTGTAAGAAAGAAGGTCAATGGCCGTTTAACTGTGGTTTTGTAGAGTGCTACTTCTACTTCCAGGATTTCAGTCCAGCATGCAGCATATTTCTAAAGTTCCCATGTATTTTTTCCCAAGTGTTCCGTTAAAGTTTAAGTCGCGCATTCATATTGTTCTGCAGACACAACAACAGAGTTCCACTTTTATTTTATCAGAAAGATTACATTTCCATATGATCGATAACCTGTCAAAAGCATTCGATAACTTTCAAAGTCATATGTTGACATAACTTTCAGCAGATGAGTTATGAATGAAAAATAAATGAACAAAATTTCCGATAACAAAGAATAATAAATAATTAGAATTAGATAAAAAAAAAACATGTGATTTGCTTTAAAAATTCAGTCCAGTCGACCCAGGCTGTATCTCTAAAGAGCAGTAAGATCCCCCCTCACCCCCACAACGAGTGTCCTAGATTTGACTCTAAACAATCTGACGGTAAGGCTCCAGTCATGTAGTTTGGGGGAATTTGAAGTACTCATTGAAGTACTGTATTGCTTCATCAGAATTTTGCATTCGATTCTGTCGAATGCAAAAAATTCTTAAATACTTCTATATCATCCAGAGATGAGACCCTAACAGATTCTATTATTCCGGATCCGAGTGGATCTGGGAGTAATGCCAAAGAAGGAGTACTACACATTCCCCAGACATTCAGTACTGAAGCTTCTCCATCAGACGCAGTTTAATGTCAAAACCAAGACATTCTTTTTTGTAGAGGATACGGCTAGAGTATTCTAAGCCTCACTTACTGTGTGATCGTTCACTGATGTTTAACAATTACTCCCAGGTCCATTCTGACTCGGTGTGGTATCACCTGATTTCGTCCTATCTATGGGTGAAATATAACTGTTTAACATGTAAAACGTGTGCAACCAAATGATTTTGTTAAATCGAATTGTTAGAAATAGAAGTGTTTGATCATTTAACTGTGCATAAACAAATATCTGTCTTATTGAATTGTTAATGATACATAGCAATACATGGAACAATTTTACCGTGTACAAACGAAGGAATAATGTTGAATTGAATAATTAGTGTCAAATAGCAATGCTTGTAACCCCTTCGCTATTTCTAGTAAATTGAATTATTTGGGTTAGATAAAAATATTCGAGGCCATTTACCTGTGAGCCAAAAAAAACAAGATCTTTCGCTCGATTAAAAATGTTAAAATAAAATGTGTTTAAAATCATACATATTTAGTATATATATATATATATATATATATGACAGGATTTGGCATAGAATAACCGACAATCCTTGATATGCCTTGAATCCAAACAGATCATATGTATTTAATATATATGCGTTAAGAAGTTTGGCATTAAATAACCTACAATGTTTGATATGCCATAAAACCTAAAGAACAAATCAAATATATATATATATATATATATATATATATATATATATATATATATATATATATAAACAAACTTTGGCATTAAATAACCAGCAATTGTTGAAATGGCATAAAAACCAAACAGCAAATTACATATATTTGCTCTATATGTTTTAAGAGGATATGGCATGAAATAACCTCCAATGGTTTATATGCAATAAAACCCAACCAAACCACATCCTATATATTTAGTGTATATGAATAAAGAGGGTTTGGCGTTAAATAACCTACAATGATTGATATTCCATAAAACCCAACCCAATCAAAACAAAACAAAACACAACAAAACAAAATTAATTATCATAGCTCTTGCTAATGGGTTTGATATTCAGCAGTTCCACCCAATAAATCGTAAAGCTTTGTGATTGACTCAAAAAATCTTATGAAACATATGCGTGAATTATCCTATTTTGAATCGATGCATTGATTGATTTTGATGACATGTCAACTCGTCAATGGTTATTTAATACCTAGATGTTAAAGAATCCAGTTTATTTTAGGTTTAAAATTTCTGCATTGCTTCATCAGAATTTTACATTCGATTCTGTCGAATGCAAAAAATTCTTAAATACTTCTATATCATCCATAGATGAGACCCTAACAGATTCTATTATTCCGGATCCGAGTGGATCTGGGAGTAATGACAAAGAAGGAGTACTACACATTCCCCAGACATTCAGTACTGAAGCTTCTCCATCAGACGCAGTTTAATGTCAAAACCAAGACATTCTTTTTTGTAGAGGATACGGCTAGAGTATTCTAAGCCTCACCTACTGTATGATCGTTCACTGATGTTTAACAATCTAATCTTGCAAGCTGTTTAAAGTGAAGTGACATGAAATTGATAAATTTAATAAAAGACAGTTACATTTATCGAAGAAAATTGACTCCATGAGACATTCTAATCATAGATGTGCTTGTATTTCACATTTTCTTCATAGCTTTGAGAAAAGCATGAATGTATCTCTTTATCTGTGAGTAAATTTTAGGGCAACAGGTTTAATTGAAGGAAAACTCTGAAATCAAACCAGCTGTACTCCAATTTGAAATTGACCTTCTGTCACATGGTAACTGTAATAAAGTGGATTAATAAATCAATTCCTAGAATTCCCAGTATTTATTCTTGCATGAAACTAAATTCAGTTTACTAACTATCAATACTGAAGTATCTATCCGTCAATCAATCTCGCTATCCTAGTATGATTACATCTCTTTCTTTGGCTTTTCTTTTCCTTCCTTTCTTTTCTTTTTTTTTTTAATTTTTTTGAAGGGGTGTTTCGTCAATTTTTTTTTTGTTTTTATCATCTTTCAATCAGTTCTATTTCCTTTTAGTTCCATACATTTAAACATCATTGCCTGTGCCAATCACGTGATTGTTTTTAAAAAAAGAACGGTGATTGAATGATACAACGGTTATATGACCTTCCTTTGTATTTAAATATTTTCTTTTCTTCTGTTAGTGTATTCTATTAAAAAATCAATCGTTGTTCTAGAAACACTTGTTTCATCATCTTAAAGTCCTGACGTAGGTTTATGAACGTTTTAACGTTGACTTTCTTTTATAATGAAGTCATCACTTTTGGATTACTTTGTTTTTATTTTTTTTTTTTTATCTCTGTTCGTTCTTTTGGAAGAGCTTAAAATACAATTCTTCATTTCGGCAAATCCATCGAGAAGAAAGAGACCGCCATGTGATCTACAATATACAATCATCTAGATGGATTATTTTTCTTTTTGATAACAGGCGTAATTGATTCTTGGTTTGGTTTAAGACATTACTTGATTCTGCTAAAAGTAAGCCTTGGCGGCAGAATGTAAAAACACCGATTTTATTCCCTGCTGATAGAGAAGACGAACCCCCCCCACAAAAAATTCCGGCCTTCCAAGTATAATACTAAAGTTCATATGGTATGTTTTATCTAACCCTCCACGGGATTCGACGCATAGCAAGTTTTAAGCGGAGTTTACCAAGTTTGAATTAAGACTTTTCTTTCTTCTAGATTGGTTGCCAAACCAAGATTAAAGAATTCAGGCTACTGTACAATTCATCCATATCTCAGGCGAGAATTATTTGATTCTTACCTTTCCGAAGGTTATTAGCGCTATGCGAAATGCAGATATCCTTATACTTGAAGTGAACTCGGGTCGCCGTCTCAATTTCTTATCATGATAACCGTTACATCCTTAACGCCTTTAAATTACAACTTGTAACTGAGAAATAACCGTACAGATCTTGCTACTTAGGTATAATTTGATTCAGTGACACACTATCTCTGTAGAATGGCATACTTGCAGATAAACACATAAGCAAAACTGACACAAATCTTTGCGATTTTAGTCGAGGGTGACCAGAAGGCTCCCTTTTCAATAGCTATTACACAAAGGTATAGGAGAGGATGCTACACCATTCCCTGGATTGCTTCACTTTACCCTTGATCATTACCTTATAATGCTGAGTGTTAAGCAAGGCAGTATCAAGTAACCATTTTTTGAGTCTTTCGTATGACTTGACCTGGGATTGAACCCCGATCACCTGGACCATTGGCAAACACTTTACTCATTAGGCCAATGGCCATTGTCAAAACTGACACATCCATTTACAAAAATCTCTGATTTTAAACAGAGAGAAAAATATTTTTATTCATCGTGTGTTAGTGGGCGTTCGCTTTGCATCCTTTTCAAAAAACCAATTCCATCAACATAGCAAATGGTCTGTAAGTTATGGCATAAAAATACAGTCAAAGAAAATCTTACCAAAAAATGTCCCCTGTATCCAATCAAATTGGGGGTCGGCTAGATTGAAGAATGAAGCACCAAACCCAAAGTGCTTACCATAAATTTTAGGTTAATGGAACAGCAAATACATTAGTGACAAAACGTCAGATTTTATGACATATGAATCGTATCAAAGAATTCACACAAAGCATACCCCTGTGCCGAATACACGGACAATAACTGCGATTGAAGTCATAAGCGACAAAAATAAAGCTATTCTTGTACATCTCGGCCATTTTTACTTGAAATGCGGAATATTTCAGTAAAAGATTCTTTAATTCTACTCAAATGTCGAAATAAATCAAAATTATATGCTTTTTTAATAAAACGTTACTCTCAGAGCTGATGACTTAAATATATGTATATTTACAATTCGACCCAACAAAAATACCATAAGCGTTGATACTTGACGTCAAAACCACCTTGAACAGAGACTTAATCCCGCAAATGACTGAAGATGGTCGGAATTACCCGTTGTCAGACATCACCAAAAAATGCATACGGCCACAGTTGCACCTTAAAGAAAAGTGGAATAAGAAAGTTTACCAAAACATCATTGACTGTCATTTTCAATAAAATATGCCAACAAGAGAATTTGCAGTCTCTCTTACTGTGTTCACCAATGGTCTGGAAAACCGGGGTTCAGTCCCAAGTCAAGTTATACCAAAAAAACTCAAAAATAGCACTTGATGCCTCCTTCCTTCACACACAGCAAAGATAGGAATCATCGGTAGGTGCAACACTCCAAGGAAAAGAGTAGTGCACGTTTTATATGTGGGTGTAGTACCTATTGAAAAGGGAGCCTTCAGATCACCCTCGACTACGGTCGGCCAACTTACTATATATATAATTTTATATTTTATATATGTACCAGGAGCATACGATATGTTTCCAGACTTTTTTAATGGGCAGACACTTTTCGTATGGGTAGACACTTGAAAATTCAGTATGTTATTGCTATACATCTTATTAGATGACTGACCAATTTTTATGATTTCAAGTTCAAAAAAACAACTACGGTAGGAATTGGAATATACCCTACTAAACCCTGATTGTCAAAGCTGGTGAATTTCAAAAATGCAAAATGACACTTTAAAAGAACGATTTGCAATAAAATTCTGTTAAAAACTTGGAAGAAACCCCACAGAAACGTATGGAATGCTTCAGACTGCTTTTGGACTATCTTGCATGAATCGAGCATCAATTTTTGAGTGGCATAAGAGATTCAAGAAAGGCAGGGAGTCTGTGAGGGATGATGAGAGGTGTGGGAGGAGTAAGGAAGTCAATACACAGTTGATTGGCCAAAGGGTTAGGGTTAGAGTTCGGGTTACTACGTTAAAGTTTTAAGGGAGTTCAGGAAGAGGCCAACACTATACAAATCGGGTCATTGACATTTCCAACACCAGTCCACAACTCCATCTTTGTCACAGACTATTTGACCAAGATGGGAATCAAGACATTTCCTCACCCTCCCAATAGTCGAGACCTTGCTCACTGGGGCTTTCGTTATGGGACAATTGAGGAGATGAAAGAGGTTGTGACGAAGGTCATTGACACGCTCACACAAGAGGACTTCCATGGGGCCTTCCAGATGTTGTTGGAACGGCACAACAAGTGCATTGCAGCCGGAGGAGATTACTTCGAAGGGAACTAGAGTTTCATGTGTGTACTATCAATAAGAGTGCCCATACGAAAAAAGTCTGGAATCTTATCGTATGCCCCTCGTGTACATATATATATGTATAGTTATTTCATCTCATCTTGTCGACTTTCATATATTCGAAAAAATAGAGTCTTCAGATTAAACACGCGAGTAAAATAGATATTCCTCGTACAATGTAAAAAGCAATGTTTGCATGGCGTAAGAACAGAGAAAGGGAGAAATGATGGTGAAAAGGACTTTTCACTGTAACAAAATATATCAAAAATGACTAATTAGTCAGTCTTAGGATATTCCATGGAACCTAAGAACTGCACTAAATTGCTACACTAAAACAGAGAATAATATCGTCATTTCTAAAATGTTTGCAAAAGAAAGCAGATTTTCTCATAATACTGAAATCAATTTTTGTGATTAAGTGAATCTATCACTTTCTTTGGAAAACGGTTAACGATTTGTCATCATCATCATCATATCGCGCTGGTAGCACGGGTATCCCTGACCCTCTCTCGCCACTCCTCCCTATCGTTCATCGCCCAAGGTAGGTCTTCAGGACAACATCCTGTATCCTCACATAGCTGCTGAATGTACGTTCGAGCTGGTCGCCCTGCTTTTGCGCGGCCATGTGTGGGGATCCATAAGAGTACATCTCTTATGAGTTCATCTCTGCTCCTCCAGCAGTGTCCTGCATGTCTGGTTCGTCTAACTTGAATAGTTTTCGTGATAGGGGGCAGGTGGCCGTACAGTTGGTGTCTTGTGGGGTGTTGCTACCAGGACTTGTTCAGGATTGCACGCAGCATTCTTGTGTAATTGCCATCCAGCTTCTTCTCCAGCCGTTTTGTTAGCGTCCATGTAGTGCATCCATATAGCAGTATCGATGTGACCGCTGCCTGGAAGAAACTGCGTTTCATTTTATAGGTTAGGTCTGATTTCCATATAATCGATAGCCTATTGATAGCTGTCCATGCTTTCGTTAGCCCCGTTTCGATGTCCTTTTCGGTTGATTCGACGCTGCTTCCTAGGTACGTGAATTTGTCTACTAGTTTAAGTGGGGTTCCTTCTAGAGTGGAGATGTCCCCCGTTTGGTTATAGCACATATATTCCGTTTTGTGTGCATTAACATAGAGGCCTATGCTTGCTGCATCTCGTTCCAAACGATGCAGAAGAGTTTCGGCTTGGTCAGGAGTATTTGCCAGTATCGCTATGTCATCGGCGTAGTCGGCGTCGGTAATTGTTGTTGCGGGGTATCTTCTGCTTCTTTTTTTCGTCAGTTCGAAGCCATTCTCTTTGATTTTGTCAATCGATGTTCTAAGTACGTAGTCTAGACAAATGATAAAGAGGTACGGGGCCAGCGTGTCCCCTTGTAGTACTCCTAATATATATTTCCTTGAAAATACTTCTTCAATTCTTCCTGTTTTTGAGAGTGATGTTGTGGTGAGTTGTATCATCTACAATAAAGTAAGTGGGATTTTTCTGTGATTACGTTTTTGACTTTACCTTTCCTAATATGAAAACTGCATCTAAACGGAATCTTTTCATCTCTTCTTTTCCCTCTCTGCAATAACCAACACCATACACTATAAGTAATAACAAAAGGCATATTTCAAAGTAGGTAGGAGAGGAAACAGACAAAAATAAATGTTCCCTACACCCCCTCTCCTCTCTCTTCTATTTCCTTTTCTCTCATTCTTCTGTTTTTTTTCTTCTTTTCTTTCTCCTTCCTCTTTCTCCTTTATATTAATCATCTCTTTTGATGAATCTATTTATTCTACATCACTGTCGGACATAATCACGTGACATATTCTAAATACGAATGCTGATTTATTAATTAAACGGTTACTCCCTTTCCCTGTATATATAATTTCCACCTTGTTTTGTATTTCATTAAAAATCCATCGGTGATCTAACTTCACTCGATATCATTCTTTCTGAGTCCTGATGATGGTCCACTGGAACCGAAACGTTATTACAGTGACTTTCTTTTACATTAAATTCTTCTCTTTCGATATCTCTGTTTTTCAATAATATATATATAGTTTGATATATATATATATAGTTTGATATATATATATATATATATATATATATATATATATATATATATATATATATATATATATCAAACTATCATTATTACAAACATCACCATCAAGGCTCACTGGTATCACTAATTTCCTCGACTCTCTCTTACTATCCAACACCATCGTTCATCGCTTCTAACAAAAATCTTTTAACGGCATCCATAATTAACACAGAAATGATGACTTTACGTACGTATTGATTGATCGTTATTCACACACACACACACACACACACACATATATATATATATATATATATATATATACTCAAACCTATTCAAATGTACCTTTTGTCTACGAGGTGATATTTGTGAGTATAGAGATATCTAGCAAATTTTTATCTTTTAAAACTCGTTTCAGAACATCAGTAGCTACTCATGGAATTTAAATTTAATCTTATAACTCCAATTTATTAACAAATATCGACGTTCAGCAAGGGAGAAAAGTACAAAGAACAGGAACAGGTACTTGTGTGGGAACTCTAAGGAAGAGAGTAGATAATATAGAGATAAAGAGAGAGAGAGAGAGAGAGAGAGAGAGATTGAGGGGAGGGAGGTGATGAGGTAGTGGCGAATGGGATGAAAGAAAATAAATCAGGTTAGCAAGCATAAATTGTTACCGGAACGGATCGGTAATTAAGGCGTGGCGAGGCAACATATTGCCAGTAGAAAAAAAGAAGTCTTTTTAGCACTCAAAATCCAGTCGATATCTACCCTCGTGCCAGCGTGTAATTAATTCTCTTTTTTGTAAATCGTTAAAAAATCACTGGCGGCTTTGGATGAGGGTGGGTATACGATCGAATGGAGATGATGGTATAAGAAAAGGTCAGAGAATAGCCACTGATTCATCGGCAGAGATGATTTGTCTCTGGATAACAAAAGTTTTGTTTTTTTATTATTTTGTCTCCTCTTGTAGGAAAATCGTGTTCGTATACCCTATGTTCACACATACTTGTCCATGCATGGGAAAACTGAAGTGACCAAACCAGGCCGGAAGTGTAGAATTGTAGTAGGACCAATCTGGCAATAAAGCAGAAGGTTACATTACATATTCAGCTTTAAGTAGATAACTGTTTTTCGTACATATATATATATATATATATATATATATATACAAGGCTCATTAAATATGATTCCAGACTTTTTTCGTATGGGCACTTTTATTGATAGTACACTCATGAAACTCTAGTCCCCTTCGAAGTAATCCCCTCCGGCTGTAATGCACTTGTTGTATCGTTTCAACAACCTCTGGAAGGCCTCATGGAAGTCCTCTTGTGTGAGCGTGTCAATGACCTTCGTCACAGCCTCTTTCATTTCCTCAATTGTTTCATAACGACAGGTTTTCCTTGAGCTTAGGTAATAAGCAAAAGTGACAGGGAGCAAGGTCTGGACTATAGGGAGGGTGAGGAACTGTTTTGATGCCCATCTTGGTCAAATAGTCTGTGACAAGGATGGAGTTGTGGACTGGTGTATTGTCCTGCAGGAAATGCCACTGACCCGATTTGAAGAGTGCTGGCCTCTTCCCTAGGAATCTCTTCCTGAACTCCCTTAAAACCTCAACATACTATTCTTTGTTGACTGTCTGTCCAGTGGGAACCCAGTGCATGTAGATCATCTGTCTCTTGGTCTCTAGCTCATAGCATTAGATACACCTTTCATCGCATGTCACCAGAGCATCAAGAGCTGGGGGATCTGAATTGATCAGCTCGACCATCTCCTTGCTGTCATGACAACGTCTTTCTTTCTAATCTCCTCTGAGCACCCTTGGGACAAACTTCGCGCAAATCCTCCGCATCTTCAGTTCCCCGCGAATAATAATATGTACAGTTCCCACACTGACATCAAACTGTGCACTTATTGTCTCTATAGACACACGACGGTCCTTATCCATGAAATTCTCTATTTGTCCAATCAACTCTGGTGTTCTGACTTCCTTATCATCCCACACCTCATTATCCGTCACAGACTCCCTGCCTTCTTTGAATCTCTTATGCCACGCAAAATCTGATGCTCGATTCATGCAAGATGGTCAAAAAGCAATCTAAAGAATTTCATACGTTTCTGTGGCATTTTTTCCAATTTTAAAACAGAATTTTATTACATATCGGTCTTCTAAAGCGTCCTCACGTCCAGATAGCAGTTTTAAAATTCACCAGCGATGACAATCAGGTTTTAGTAGGGTGTATTCTAATTCCTGCTGTAGCTGTTAATTTGAACCTGAAATCATAAAAATTGGCCAGTCTTCTCATAAGCTGTATAGCAATAACACACTGAATTTTCAAGAGTCTACGACAATTTTAAATGCCTGTACAAAAAAGTCTGGAAACTTATTGAAGTCACTTCGTATATATATATATATATATATATATATATATATATATATATATATATATGTGTGTGTGTGTGTGTGTGTGTGTGTGTGTGTGGTGTTCGGGTTATGAAGGATTATATATACGTATATATCCATTTATATACATGTATACATATACGTGTATTAGGATTATAAAGTCTAATATATATATATAAATTGCCCAGAGACGATGAATTTGTAATTATTCAGATACAGAACATATGAGAAGTTTCATATAGTTCTCCAGAAGTGCTTCATATATGGGTATATATATATATAAATATATATATATATATATATATATATATAATGTATGTGTGTGATTCGGAAATAAACAGTCGGTACTTATCAATATGTTTCAACGAGCAAATATTCAATTGTTTACATGTAGTTAAATGCTCTAAAGTTTTCTTGTTTAACCCTAATAATTCTATTCAACATTATTCATTCGTTTGCATACACTTAAATGATTTCAAGTATAGTAGGAATTTACTAAGTTTTTTTGCTTAGATATGGCGCAAGGCCAAATAAATGGGGCACTTCAAGTATACTAAATGATTAAATATTTTTCAAACCTATAGTTAGGACTCAAACAGGTCAGAGTAAACCTGTTTGTAATGACAATGAAGCTGAACTCTACATTTTTCAAAGCCTCAGGACGCTTGTTAGACAGTATTACTCCTCTACTGAACATTGGTCGTATCCTGTTCGTGCTACGGAGCTGATAAAAAATATATGTGTTTGGGCATTTGTGTCTACACACACACACGCATATTTTAATCGATGGTTTTAAAAACGCTAAGGTATTTGTGTTCCCATGCATATAAAAGTTCGTAGGTTTACTTAAGTACATGGTTCGTACACACACATATATTCAAGAGTAAAAATAATTTAAACTTTTTCTCGAAAATAGCATTAACCAGGAAAATCAGTGTACAAAAGTTAAGGAAAATATAGCAACAAATTTTTCACGTATTTATGTGTATATATATTATTATTTTGAATGAAATAGTTAATGAATGATAAGGCTCGACTTGAATATTGCACGATTCTCTAAACCCATTAAAAAAATTGTTCAGACTTGAAAAACAGAACATCAAAATTGCTAGAAAGGAAGGGTAGGTAAACTGCGGCCCGCGGTCCGCATTCAGCTCGTTTCACTATTCTGTCCGGTCCGTTGGAGCCTCTAAAAAATTAAAAAAGGAAAACGCTTGCACTTGACTATAAAATATGCCATCTTTTGATAATTCAAAACCCAGCGAAGCAGCCCTACCGCCAAAACGTTTGCCCACCCCTATTATAGAAGATTTATGATCATATCTTAAGATGGAGGCGTTTGGCGCAGCCGTAACTGACAGGACTGATGTAGGTTTCTATCGATAATGATGATGTTCAATAAAAGTGCACAAGAAATAAAAAATAAATGAGGAGGGAAGAAATTCATCGTATCAAGAAAAGCAAACGTCTTTGCTTTGATTGCTTTGTTTATTGGCATATCAATTTTCGTAGGTTATTTAATGCCAGAGATGCCTGTTACCGCAAGCACTGCTGGTTCCCAAACGGTGACCAGAACCGAAGAAGCACACCCGTTGGCATCGGTTACGGTTGCCGTATACACCCCGGCACACAAGCCGGTAGCTGTTGATGTGGTTTGCGTATTCGGATCATCCCACAGGTAAGTGTATGGAGCTGTTCCTCCGCTCGCTACCACTGTAGCTGTTCCATCGCAAGCTCCAAAGCAAGAAGCCGGTGTTACTGTAGCTGTTACTGTTGGCCCACCAATGCTATTCACCACTACTGTAGAAGTGCCGGTGCAACCGTTGGCATCGGTTACCGTAACGGTATAAGTGCCTGCACACAAATTGCCCGCTGTTGGGCCGGTTTGATTGTTCGGGTCATCCCACTGATAAGTATACGGAGAAGCACCACCTGAAGCAGTTGCAACAGCTAAGCCATCACATTGCCCGCAGGTAGCATCGTTAGCAGTAGTAAGCACATTCAACGTGCCACCGCTGTTAATTACCACGGTATACAGGTTGGTGCAACCATTGGCATCGGTAACATAAACAATGTATACTCCGGCACACAAGCCAGTAGCTGTTTGCGTGGTTTGTGCATTCGGATCATCCCACAGATAAGTGTAAGGAGCTGTACCACCAGAAGCAATGGCTGTGGCTGTTCCATCACAGCTGCCAGCACAACTTTCGTCGGTAGTAGTAGCAGTTACCACGATTCCAGGAGAAGCATTTACGGTTACCACTGCAGTACCTGTACATCCGTTAGCATCAGTTACATTCAAGGTATAAGTACCAGCACATAAATTCGCACAGGTTAATCCGGTACAACCATTGCTCCAGGTATAAGCATAAGGAGGTGTACCTCCAGTTACTACAGCGGTAGCGCTACCATCGCAAGTACCTGCACAGCTTTCATCGGTTGCTATTGCATTTACTGTTAATGCTGATGGTTCGCTAATCGTAACTGTAGCAGTTGCTACACAACCACCGATGTCGGTAACAGTTACCGTGTAGGTACCCGCACAAAGATTGCCTTCGGTAGGGCCATTGCCACCACTCGACCAGGAGTACGAATAAGGCGAAGTACCACCAGTAACATCAGCCACTGCAAATCCATCGCACCCGCCATTACAAGTAACATCACTATAGGTATTGATGGCTACTGTGGGGCCAGACACTGCATTAACTACTTCAGAAAAAGTAGCTGTACAGCCATTGGCATCAGTTACCACCACAGTAATTAACCCTGCAGGAACACCAATGCCAGTACACTGTGTAGTTTGATTGTTTGGATCATCCCATTGATAAGTATAAGGTGGAGTACCGCCAGCCACCGTAACACAGGCCGAGCCATTGTCTAAACCACAACTGGCAGCCGTGGTTGAAATTGCTCCAGCCATAGCGGTTGGCTCAGTAATGGTAGCCGTTGCAACAGTAGTACAACCATTGGCATCAGTAACAGTTACCGTATGTACTCCCGCGCACAAGCCTGTTTCAGTAGCACTTGTACCACCGGTAGACCACAGGTAGGTGTAGGGCGGTGTACCACCTGTTGCTACAACAGTAGCCGAACCATCACAAACACCATTACAACTGGCATCGGTAGTGGTTGAAATGGTAGCCACTGGACCACCCAAATCATTAATGGTAACGGAAGTACTGCCCGAACATCCATTGGCATCAGTAACAGTAAGGGTGTAAGTACCTGCACAAAGGCCTGTTTCATTAGGTGTATTGCCACCACTCGACCACGAAAAGATAAAAGGTGATGCACCACCCGTAACGCTTCCCGTAGCAGTACCATCGCACTGCCCACAAGTAGCATCGGTAGAAGTGGCCGATACTGTAATGTTGCTTCCACTATTAATAACCACGGTGTAGATGCCCACACATCCGTTGGCATCGGTTACGGTTACAATATAAACGCCAGCACATAAGCCCGTTGCTGTTGGCGTAGTTTGTGCCCCCGGGTCATCCCACGAATAGGTATATGGAGGCGTACCGCCAGTAGCAATCGCAGTGGCAGAACCATCACAACTTCCA
>OY757923.1:64179226-64194955 GCA_963585895.1 Sepioteuthis lessoniana | reverse complement strand
CCCCTTCGAAGTAATCCCCTCCGGCTGTAATGCACTTGTTGTATCGTTTCAACAACCTCTGGAAGGCCTCATGGAAGTCCTCTTGTGTGAGCGTGTCAATGACCTTCGTCACAGCCTCTTTCATTTCCTCAATTGTTTCATAACGACAGGTTTTCCTTGAGCTTAGGTAATAAGCAAAAGTGACAGGGAGCAAGGTCTGGACTATAGGGAGGGTGAGGAACTGTTTTGATGCCCATCTTGGTCAAATAGTCTGTGACAAGGATGGAGTTGTGGACTGGTGTATTGTCCTGCAGGAAATGCCACTGACCCGATTTGAAGAGTGCTGGCCTCTTCCCTAGGAATCTCTTCCTGAACTCCCTTAAAACCTCAACATACTATTCTTTGTTGACTGTCTGTCCAGTGGGAACCCAGTGCATGTAGATCATCTGTCTCTTGGTCTCTAGCTCATAGCATTAGATACACCTTTCATCGCATGTCACCAGAGCATCAAGAGCTGGGGGATCTGAATTGATCAGCTCGACCATCTCCTTGCTGTCATGACAACGTCTTTCTTTCTAATCTCCTCTGAGCACCCTTGGGACAAACTTCGCGCAAATCCTCCGCATCTTCAGTTCCCCGCGAATAATAATATGTACAGTTCCCACACTGACATCAAACTGTGCACTTATTGTCTCTATAGACACACGACGGTCCTTATCCATGAAATTCTCTATTTGTCCAATCAACTCTGGTGTTCTGACTTCCTTATCATCCCACACCTCATTATCCGTCACAGACTCCCTGCCTTCTTTGAATCTCTTATGCCACGCAAAATCTGATGCTCGATTCATGCAAGATGGTCAAAAAGCAATCTAAAGAATTTCATACGTTTCTGTGGCATTTTTTCCAATTTTAAAACAGAATTTTATTACATATCGGTCTTCTAAAGCGTCCTCACGTCCAGATAGCAGTTTTAAAATTCACCAGCGATGACAATCAGGTTTTAGTAGGGTGTATTCTAATTCCTGCTGTAGCTGTTAATTTGAACCTGAAATCATAAAAATTGGCCAGTCTTCTCATAAGCTGTATAGCAATAACACACTGAATTTTCAAGAGTCTACGACAATTTTAAATGCCTGTACAAAAAAGTCTGGAAACTTATTGAAGTCACTTCGTATATATATATATATATATATATATATATATATATATATATATATATATATGTGTGTGTGTGTGTGTGTGTGTGTGTGTGTGTGGTGTTCGGGTTATGAAGGATTATATATACGTATATATCCATTTATATACATGTATACATATACGTGTATTAGGATTATAAAGTCTAATATATATATATAAATTGCCCAGAGACGATGAATTTGTAATTATTCAGATACAGAACATATGAGAAGTTTCATATAGTTCTCCAGAAGTGCTTCATATATGGGTATATATATATATAATATATATATATATATATATATATATATAATGTATGTGTGTGATTCGGAAATAAACAGTCGGTACTTATCAATATGTTTCAACGAGCAAATATTCAATTGTTTACATGTAGTTAAATGCTCTAAAGTTTTCTTGTTTAACCCTAATAATTCTATTCAACATTATTCATTCGTTTGCATACACTTAAATGATTTCAAGTATAGTAGGAATTTACTAAGTTTTTTTGCTTAGATATGGCGCAAGGCCAAATAAATGGGGCACTTCAAGTATACTAAATGATTAAATATTTTTCAAACCTATAGTTAGGACTCAAACAGGTCAGAGTAAACCTGTTTGTAATGACAATGAAGCTGAACTCTACATTTTTCAAAGCCTCAGGACGCTTGTTAGACAGTATTACTCCTCTACTGAACATTGGTCGTATCCTGTTCGTGCTACGGAGCTGATAAAAAATATATGTGTTTGGGCATTTGTGTCTACACACACACACGCATATTTTAATCGATGGTTTTAAAAACGCTAAGGTATTTGTGTTCCCATGCATATAAAAGTTCGTAGGTTTACTTAAGTACATGGTTCGTACACACACATATATTCAAGAGTAAAAATAATTTAAACTTTTTCTCGAAAATAGCATTAACCAGGAAAATCAGTGTACAAAAGTTAAGGAAAATATAGCAACAAATTTTTCACGTATTTATGTGTATATATATTATTATTTTGAATGAAATAGTTAATGAATGATAAGGCTCGACTTGAATATTGCACGATTCTCTAAACCCATTAAAAAATTGTTCAGACTTGAAAAACAGAACATCAAAATTGCTAGAAAGGAAGGGTAGGTAAACTGCGGCCCGCGGTCCGCATTCAGCTCGTTTCACTATTCTGTCCGGTCCGTTGGAGCCTCTAAAAAATTAAAAAAGGAAAACGCTTGCACTTGACTATAAAATATGCCATCTTTTGATAATTCAAAACCCAGCGAAGCAGCCCTACCGCCAAAACGTTTGCCCACCCCTATTATAGAAGATTTATGATCATATCTTAAGATGGAGGCGTTTGGCGCAGCCGTAACTGACAGGACTGATGTAGGTTTCTATCGATAATGATGATGTTCAATAAAAGTGCACAAGAAATAAAAAATAAATGAGGAGGGAAGAAATTCATCGTATCAAGAAAAGCAAACGTCTTTGCTTTGATTGCTTTGTTTATTGGCATATCAATTTTCGTAGGTTATTTAATGCCAGAGCCACCCTTTCAGGGGGACAGTAATGATATGACAATATAAGGTATTCACTGGTACTAAAACTTAATGAGAGAGAAAGATGCACTTTAAAAATTTAGGAAAATATAATCTTCCTTTCATAAAAATATCAAATAGAGTAACTGATTTTAAAAGAAATTCAAAAGTTAATTCAGAAGGTCAGTATTTGTAGCTGCCTCCCACCAAACAGGACTTGACACAAGGTCATGAGGTAAGGTTGTCTTAGAGTGAGGTTAAGGAAGGGAGAGGTCAGGCAAGAGCCGAGGCTTTAGCACTGCTGGGCTATGTTGGTCATCGACTCATTTAGTACAATGTGAGCCAGATGAACAGGCAGTTGGACATGTACTCACTCGATATATACTTGTGTCCGGAATGGATACCCGTATATAGCTTGAACTGGACCCGGGAGTCCAGTGCTATACAATTGTATCAATGCAGCTTGACTCCCACGAAGGTGACCCACCTGAAACTGGTGGACTCTCTGCCTTGACTCAGATATTGATCTTGTATACCCCATCCGGCACGGATGCCAGACGGCCCAGTTAAAAAAAAGCCGGGTACCTGCGCCATGAACTCCTATGCGAAGTAAGTATATAAGTCCATTCAGAGGCTCAGTGAGGGACTTGTACTAACCGAACTTTCAAATTGTCGAAATAAAAAGTAAATAGTCAAAGAACTTGGGGGGGGGGGGTGCCGGTGCATTAGTTGATTTAAAATAATAACATCGTTTACGCACCCGTTGGGGTTAAAAAGTCAAATCAGACTTTTGATTTTTGTTTGGGGTAATATGAAAAGGTTTACTCTCCGCATAGGGTGTGGGCTGAGACCCTTAACAAGCCATACACTTATCATGTGCTTTGATTGAATAACCAATGAAAATATGATATTTGAAAAGGTAATGTATACGTTGATGAGTTGCATTTGATTGGCTGACCTGTCAAAAAGTAGAAGAAAAATCTGAAATAATCTGTAATTGGTTAGCCAAGAGAGAAGTTTTGTTCCTGTCAAAAAGTAGAAGAAAAATCTGAAATAATCTGTAATTGGTTAGCCAAGAGAGAATCTTTGTTCCTAGGAGAATCCTCAATAAAAAAAAAGTACACGTTTTCAGGATTAGAGGGAAATAACTGATGCTAATAGCGAAGACAGGAGAGTAAAAAAAGAACTCTCTCCAAGAACTCTCTAGCAAAACCCTTACTATCCGAAAAATTAAGTAACATAGAAAGATTGCACCAGCCAGATACTTCTTTTCTTTGTTTTTCAAACACAACAAAAAGTGGTACAATTCTCAAATATAAATATTGTATATTTTATTGTTACAAAATTATATTTCAGCAAACAGTTGTTAATTGTTAATGGATAGTTTTTCATGTCTTTTGCTTACCAGACCCAGGGAACATGTTTTAATGATTCATTCTGACCATCAGAAGAAGTTCTGGATAGATTGTTTCATTCCCTATTTGTGAATTTTTAATACACAACGTTGGCATAGGGAGAGTTGATAAACCAACCAGCAGGAAACGCATGTGGTAGTCACTGAATAAAGGCCACAATCAACTACCGTGACAAGCATAAGATCTTTAATACACAACGTTGACACAGAGGGTGTTGATAAAATAACCAGCAGGAAACGCATGTGGTAGACACTGAGTTAAGGCCACAATCAAATACCATGACAATCATAAGATCTTTAATACAAAACGTTGACAGAGGGAGGTGATAAAATAACCAGCAGGAAACGCATATGGTAGACACTGAATTAAGGCCACAATCAAATACTGTGACAAGCATAAGACCACAATGGTACTATCTAACCCATAGCCGGGGGAGAATAAGGAAATTCATATCTATCCCAAGTGCAGTTTTCTGAAAGTGAACGTAACGGTTTTATTGGAATTCGAACTTGCTTATCTCGAAGTCTCAGTCAAGCATGTAAGAAAATAAATCACAGGAACTCTCCGAAACTATTTAATAGGGAGTAGATTAAAGAACCAATCTATTTCATTTTAAGAATTATACGATATTCATCAGATATATGTGTGATCCTATTTACCCAACCCCTCCGCTCGGGCAGGATATGACACAAGGTCAATTTTTTAAGCGGGGTTTAACAGGTTTGAATTCAGAGTTTTCCTTCTCCTAGACTAATTGCCTCACCAAGGCTGAAGAAATCAGTCTGTCCTACTATTTTCCCAAAGCTGGAGGGAGAATAATTGGATTCATATTAGTGCTATGTGAAATGCAATCAGTCTCGTCCAGGTTTTGAACTCGTGTGGCCGTGTCCATTTCCTACGTTGATAACGATTACACCACGGGCACCTCCATAATATATGTGTGATTGTGATCTGGTTTTCTTTTGTTTTGTTTCTTTGTTTAACGTCATATCAAACTTCGTGGGCTACTTAATGCCAAACCCATCCTTATAGAAGAAACGTAGTTGTACAATTCAACCCATAACTGAGCAGATAAGGGGATCCATATCTTTTCCAAAGTAATTAGTTCCAATTTGAACATAAAAGCGTGACTGCTATTGTTGCATAGCCAGATATACGGATGTGTGAAATGTACATAGAATATTCATAACTCATATATAGATAACATAGGAATCCCGAAACACGAAAAATACTTACGAATTCTAAGTTCAGGTACGAAAATTTTTATTACCTTTGAGTTAAAAGGTTTTTCGACATAAGGAGAGAGATACAATCTTTCTATGCTGACTTTTCCATCTGCCCCCCCCCCATCACATGCGGCACCAGCCGCAAGGCCTCGGTGAGCAAGCGAAGGTCAACCTTTTTCTTCCGACGGCAAAACTCAACTAACTGACTTTTCTCAAATCTCAGCCCACGCTTTCGGTGCATGACGTCACTCATATCCTGTGGTCTCATTTTCTATCTGGGGTTTCTATTGTGACATCTCTGAATGACTTGTCCGCTCCGTGTGTGCGTGCGTGAACACCTGCGCTCATGTTTGCACCTAACTAACCCATGCACTAAGCGAAAGGTTTTCAGTTCAACTAAACCGAAAGGCAAGATATATAAAACGAAATCCCTCGGCCATTATAGGGGGGTGTCCTCGTGGTGTAATGGTTAAAGTGATGGACTGCAAAATCGTAGTACGCGAGTTCGTACTCCAGTCGTGCTATTACGTTCACTTTCAGGCAAATACCCTTGGGAAAGGTATGAACCCCCTTATCCTCCCAGCTATGGGTGAAATAGTACCACTACTGTTCTTCTAGGAGAATGGCTTTGACATTAAATAACCTAAAAAGAGTTGATATGCCATTAAAAAAAGAAACCAAACCAAACCAAACTCGGCCATTATATTACATTATTCGAACTGGCTTAATACGATGTTGCAGTCCAGCACGTTGGCCACTGTGGTGTCCACGTTGGACACCGGTGACTCGTTCTTCTTCCACAAGCATCTTGCTACATACTATAAAAAATGAGCGCTTGGATCAAATAGGAAAATGTCACGGAAATATTCTGTATAATAGATATTCTCAGAGAAAATAGGTTTCCTTATAAAGGCAATATACGACACTCTATCAGAGCCATCCAACCTCTGCCTGTGGAAGTTCAAGAAATTTGGTTCATGCGATAAATATGAGAACACTGCTTCCATCAAAACAAACGCTTATATCGTTAAACTCTTACTTGGAGGATAAGGGGGTGTTGGAGATAATTTCAGAAGCTACAAAAACGAGTTGTTGGTTGGTTGTTTGGGTTTTATGGCATATCAGTCTTTGTAGGTTATCTAATGCCAAATCCATTTTTATAGAAATAAACAGTTCTATTTCAAACAATTCGATTAAGCACACAGTTCAATTGTCTAAAATATTTCTATTTCAGGCCAATTAGTTTAAACAGTTCTTATCTAAAAAATTCAGTTTAGTATGAGTAGAGTTTTTGTTAATACACAGTTAATGTCAAAACAGTTATTTTTCAAGTAATTCAGTTTAACATAACTATGCAGTTTAGTTCTATTTAAGCCATAAAATGGGCCCCACCAGCTGCTACCACTCTGGGCTAGAGTGGACCTGGGAGCGATGGCAATAAAGTGGTACTTCGAACTTCCGCAAAGCTCCTGCATTACTGGAACCTCACCATCAAATTGTTTAATGTCATATCAAGGAAACTCGTTGGTGGGAGGTCTTACCCCTTTGAAGAGATGTAGTTGGAGTAGTCTGCAGCCCCAGTCAACTGAGCAAGACACAGAGTCAAATGTAAAAACAATTTTATTTCAGATAATTTGATTTAGTATAATTACGCAGTTTAGATGTCAAAACAGTTCTACTTCGCGCGAATCATTTTAGCATTTGTACACAGTTTAAATGCAAAAACATTAAACTCTCGAAACTAAGGTTTAGTTCTATTTGACCAATAGATAGGATTCTATTAGGTGTTACCGCTCCGGGCTAGAGTGGATCTGGAAGCGATGGCAAAGGGGTAATCTGCATTCCCCAAAGCTCCAGGATTACTGGAATCTCACCATCGGATTGTTTAATGTCATATCCAGGACTCTTTTGCGAGGGTTCTTACTCCTCCGAAGAGGTGCAGTCGATGTATTCTACAGCCCCAGCCGATTGGGAAAAAAACGTGTTGTGAAATGGCAAATAAAATTGCGTATACAAAATAATACATTTGATAAAAGAAAATATTTAATGACTTACTTCGACGATTCAGAAAAACTCCACGTGTTTTAATTATACTATAGATTAAAGAATAATTATATATTTCCAGCATCATGTCTTCATTCCAGCTGAAATAACCGCCTCTGATACTTGAGTCTCGTCAGTTAATTAAAAAAAAAGTTTACTCCATATATATAGTCATCCACAGACAGACTGTTTCGTTGTATAACAACTCTTCAGTTGTGGCTAGATAAGCGAGATTGTCAAAGCTGGGATCGAAACACAGCTGATGTTTACGCCAGCCATAGATTCTGCCACATAACCACAAGGAAATTAGCGCAACCGAAGAGATTTTAAACATAAATATATCACTTTTGTTTTATTTACATATATTCACTTAACGGCTACCGAGAGCTCAATTCATTCAAAGAGCCTAGCCTTACGTGAGTGGCAACCGTTAATTCCATCGCTAGAGAGTTCAACCCCACAGGGGTGAGAGAGCATGTCATCGCGCTTGCACGGATTTCCCTCCTCTCTCTCTCTCTCTCTCTCTCTCTCTCTCTCTCTCCATTCGTCTCTAGTTTCTATCACTTCCGGCAGGTCTACAACACTACATCCTGTTTCTGTACAGAGCTATTGTAAATAAGTTCCTTTTGGTCGGCCAACACTTGCATGTCCGTGTGAAGGAGTCCATCGGAGAACGTTTCCAATGGGTTTGTCCTTACTTCTTAAGCAGCGTCCCGGGTGTCTGGTGCCTCGTCGTCGGATGGTTTTGGAGATGCAAGGTAAGTGTCCACACAGCTATTGTTAAGCGGGATGTTATTTATAGGGTTTCTTTATCGTTCAAGTTCAGTTACCGTCAAGCTTTGTCTGCGTCCATGTGGTGCGTCCATATTGTAGAATTGACACAACCACTGCTTTGAAGGAATTGCGTTTTATTTTATCGATTAGGTATGACTTCCATATGACCGATAACCTATCGATAGCAGCCCATCCCTTTGCTAGTCGTATATTGATGACATTTTCAGTAGAGGAGACGCTGCTTCCGAAGTAGGTGAACTTGCCCACTAATTTCGGAGAACCATCATTTAGAATGGATATATCTTCTTTGTGAGAAAAAGACATGTACATTTTGTCTGCATTCTCATGGAAGTCAATGCCACATGCTGCCTGCTCCAGTCTATACAGCTGTAATTCGGCTTAGGTAGGTGTTTTGCCAGAAGTGTTATATCATCAGTGTGGTCTGCATCCGTAATAGTTTGTGCAGGGTATCGTCGGCTTCTTGCCTTTCTTAGTGTAAAGTTATTTTCTTTCATTAGATCTATTGACGTCCGAAATACATAGTCTAGACAGATTATGAACTGATATGGGGCTAATGTATTCCCTTGCAGAATACCAGCAATAATGTCTAAGAATTCTGTGTCTCTATCTGATGAATGAACTTTTACTTTCGTGTTTTTATAGAGCACTGTGAGAGTTTCTTCGCGGAGACCAAACGTTAGAAGTATTTGCTCCATCTTCCCTATGTGTATGGAGTCAAATGCCTTGAAGAAATCTACAAATAAAAGTGTCACTTTGCACGAACTCCTTCTATGATTTGACGGATTGTCAGAATCTCTGATGACGTGGATATGTTTCGCCGAAAACCAGTTTGATTCTTTCAAAGAAATTTCACAATTTCTGAATCGATTTTTTGTCTTATTCTAGCACGGAAAATTGTGATATTTTTCGCATATTTACGGCTTTTCGTTTTTGTTTTAGGAGAGGTAAAAATTCGATTCAAACACAACGAAAAAGTGATATAGTTTATGGAAAAGTTCTGTGATTGATTGATGTTTTACTGTCGGTTTTATAAAAATGTTTTGATAAAAACCAAATTACCAACCATTAAATGCTAATAAGTGTCCGTGGTGTAATATTTATAGTCGTAGGAAATGGACACGGCCACTTAAGTTCAAATCCTGGACGAAAATGATTGCATTTCCCATAGCACTAATACCCTTGGGATAGGTATGAATCCAATTATTCTCCCTCCAGCTATGGGTAAATAGTAGGACGGACTGGGTTCTTCAGCCTTGGTGAGGCAACAAGTCTAGGAGAAGGAAGACTCTGAATTCAAACCTGTTAAACTCTGCTTAAAAGTTGACCTTGTGTCATATCCTACCCGAGCGGAGGGGTTGGTAAATAAGATTAAATGCTAATAATAAAGTTTTCTAGACAATGGGGAAAGACAACCCCTTAAAAGAACAGCACCAAAAGCTACATACTATTGCATTAATTTTTTTCGTCGTTGCTGTATGTTTTGCTCATATATACCAAACGGGAACTAAATCTAAATCGCTTACAGATTCACTAATCATATATAACTAGGATATTCAAATTTAAAAAAAAAATTACGAATAAGAACCAGAAAAGTTTGCGCAGAGGTCCTAAGGAATTGACGAACAAATTAAACCAACCACCCCTATGAGTAGTTATGGTAGGTTGACTTGAAGTCCTTCTTGAACATCCAATTATTCGACGCCTTATCAGCTAGGGTAGCAGAATACACCGACTGCAACTCTGCAGTAGGGTTAAGACTCCCCAAACGAGTGTCCTGATATATGAAACTAAACAATCTGATGGTGAGGCTGCAGTATATCTGGAGTTTTGGGGTAAGCAGGGTACCCCTTTATTGTTATCATTCCCAGGTCCATCTGGCCCGGAATGGTAACACTTGATAGGGTCCTATCTATAGGACAAACAGATCTATTTGACATTTATACTATGTACTTATGCTAAACTGAATTATTTGAAATAGAATTTTTTTTTCATTTTACTGTGTATAAAAAAACTGTAATGAAGTTTTACTGATTTGCTTGAAATACGACTGTTTTATCGTTTAACTGAGTGTAAACAAAAACTTGTACATATGCTAAACTAAAGTAGTTGAAATAGAACTGATTTTGAATTTAAATGTGTGTAAATGAAAATTGTATTAAACAAATGATTAACTGTGTATAAACAAAAAAAAAAAACTGTACTGATGCCAAACTGAATTGTTTGAAATTAAGTGAAACCATTTAACTGTGTGCAAAAAGAGTAGCTCAGGCTTGTTTAAAAATGTTATATACAAAATGTGTTCAGAAATCATATATTTGATATATATAAAGAATATATATATAAAGAATTTGGCATTAAATGATCAAAAATGGTTGATATGCCATAAAACTAAACCGAACCAAAATCAAACCAAATATTCGATTGAATTACTATTAAGTGAAGGCAGCAAGGATTGTTTGAAAATAATCCAAAGAGAAAAGGTCCAATATTCCTTAGAATTAAGCTATGCTTCATGGATGTTTGAAAATCGCAAAATCTTCTTATGCTTTGATGCTAAAATTTCCCCTCAACCACTATGTTCACCCATCCATCATTTTCAGAAAATACTGGACTTGAAAATTGAAATTTATTAGAAATCCCTTATGAAAAATGTTCACTTTCATGGAACAATGCGAAAAGTACCTGGGTCATTTTTTTTTTGTTGTTTTTGAGAATGACAATATAATATATATTTTAAAGGATGAAATTATGAAGTTGGCAGATGATGGAATATGGTATAAGACGTTGGAGTAGAGCACCAGATACATTGTAATTTATTTATTTATTTATTCAGATAGATAGATAGATAGTTAGGTTTGGTTTGGTTTCTTTGTTTAATGCCATATCAACTCTTTTTAGGTTATTTAATGCCAAAGCCATTCTCCTAGAAAAACAGTAGTGGTGCTATTTAACCCATAGCTGGGAGGATAAGGGGGTTCAGACCTTTCTCAAGGGTATTTGCCCGAAAGTGAATGTAATAGCGCGACTGGAGTACGAACTCGCGTACTACGATTCCGCAGTCCATCGCTTTAACCATTACACCACGAGGACAACCCCCATAGATAGATAAATAGATAGATATGAACTGAATGGAACAGATTGATATAAACATACATACATACATATGAAAATATCTACATATATACATAAATACATTCATACATTGATTTTGATATGCGAACAGATAGATAGATAGATAGATAGATAAAAAAAAATGAAGCTCCAAGAGAGAATCGAATAAACAAATGTCTCCTTGCTATTATAACGGGCAAAGTGCCCAATGTTAACTATGCTAATGCTAATAGAAAATAATTGTTATATTATTGTGTATTTTTATATAATAAACTGAACGAAGTATGTTAGACAACCAACTGACTAAATTGAATTTATTTCTAAGTATTTCAGCACTAGATTGTTCATCTAATCTTTTTTTAAGTCGCAAACATGTTTTTTTTCTGTTAGTAGGTCTCAAGCAAAACAATTTGATTGATTGTGCCTTTGAAAAAGAAACGCTCATCTTCTGACCCAAATTCTTCGTACACACAACTCATTTCCTTGAGCCGTTGTGTCAACTTCAAATAACCTTTTCCTGCCTGGTGTATGCTCGTAAAAAAATCTACAACAGCCAGATCGTGACGAAAGATGAGGTGCTAACCTGTTACTCAGTTAGCCTGCTGCGTCTGCCGGCGTCGTTTTGCGATACGATGTGACGATCAGGTGGCGTGAAGACTTACAAGTAATTCAATAACAAAGACTGGAGTCTGAGAAAAAAAAGAAAGAAAAAGAATAATCTATGCGTGCGTAAACCCGGGAAAATTGATATCTAATCTTCATGTGAAGTCTAGTATTGATTTAGGTTGCAAGGGCATAGCAGATGGTCATGGTATCTTTTTGATAAGAAAAACGTCTTTTCTGAAATACTGGCCATTTTGCTTGGATTGGATTTCTATAGAAAAACATGGAAAGAATCAAAGAAGAAAAGAGAAAAGAAAAGAAGATCAGAATAGACAGAAGATGGATTAAACAAAAATTATACATATATATATATATATATAAAGAAAATCACTGCAGAAGAATGTGTTGAAGATTTACAAAGAAACGATAAGGACAAGAAGGAAAAGAAAAGAGGTACAGGTTAAGCAAACGTAGGAGAAGAAAATGAAGGAGTATAAGGTGAATGTTGAACAAGTTCAAAGAGAAAGAGAAAAGCAGTAAGAGACTTGTTACAAAGAAAAGAAAAAAGTGGACGTCAAAAGCAACATGAGAAAATGATTGAAAAATGACAATGAAAGACATAAAGAAGAAGCAAAGGCAGACAGAAACATGAATCAAGGGAGAGAAAAAGAATAAGATCGTAGAAGGGGTTGGTAAAGGAATAACGAAAGAAAAGGAATAAAAGAGAGAGATTGAAGGAGATAAGGAGGAAAAGTAAGAATAAATTAACGGAGTAAGAAGATTTGAAAAAAAAAAAGGTTTAAATTGAAAAATATAGGAACGTTGGGTTGTGATGGAAAATCAGAGATAAAATGAAAGAAGATATAAATTGACAGATAAAAGTAAGTACAAAAAGCATTTATGTGATAACTTAAAGAAACTTTAATTGGAATCATTTTGAGATGAGTCTTCTTAATCTGAGAATTAATTTTTATTTATTGCGGACTTTTTTTTCCCCTCATCTTGGTGGCGCAGCGGATAGAGGCGTTGAGTCTCTACGGTTCCAGGTGAGCATTGTCAGAAGATAGCGGTTTCAAATCCTACCCAAGCCGGGCAGAGGTTTACTTAGTCAAAAACGTGGTGCGATAGACAACAACTATGGAAGGCAGTAATTACTGGGGATACGGTTACAAGACTCAGCATTCCTATCCGAGGTCGCGGTAAAATCACCTGAAGAAGGCCATAGGTGAAATTTGGCCGAAACATAGTGAACGAAGAAACAACACAAAAACTACCAAGATGAGTGGAAAAAAAAGTACGCAATAAATAAAAATTAATTCTCAACTTAAAGAATGTTTGAAAAAGAAGATAAAATAAACGTAAGAAATATATTGAAAAGAAAGAAAAAAAAAAGAATAAAAATTGATAAAAAAATAAAAAAAAATGGAACCAAACAGAAAGAGCATCTAAATCATGAAAATAAAAAAAAGATTGTGAAAAATTGAAATCGTAAACGAGGAGACAAACCGCTGGACGTAAGATGGTGCATGCGTTGACGATAACACGTTAAAACAAATGAAAAAAAAAATCGGACACAGAACAATACATATTGACTAAAGGTTCCGATTACTCTCGTTGCTTTTCTCCCAGCATTCCCACAAGCACACCAGCATGTCAAGTGAGAAAACAACAGCATAAACAAAAGAAGAAGGGGAAGTACTCCTGGGGCAGTTCTAAATTACTTATGTTTTGCTTATGCATGCAATGTCGAGCTCCGGCTGTTGTATGAGACGCACTGACGCGTTGCCTTGGTCACCTCTAATATATATATATATATATATATATATATATATATATATATACATATATATATATAAGATTAATATATGTTATCTGTGGGAGAGTGTGGTTGGGAGTTTTTATGTTAAAGATTTTTGCTTAACGTTTCCTATTCACTCACTCTCCGATGCCACCTGTTTCCCAGATTATTTCAATTCTCTTTCTATTAATTCCCGTATTAATTGTATAATTTTGCATTCATACAAATATATCAGCGTTAAAACAATCGTATATAGACGATACTAATAAAGCGATTGTCCGCAATCTCATTTTTTTTTATTATTGCTAAGATGATGAATTTAATCCTGAGCGCTCAACTGTTATTGCCTTCTACGAAACTAGACTAAAGCTAACTAACTCCATCAGTGACAATAAATTAACAATGGGACCAAGATGACTTAGAATTATTTTATACTTGAAAAGTGATCATCGCAAATCTGCCAAAGTGCTGTTGTGAGCTGGTGCCACTATATATCATCATCACCATATCCTGCCGCTAGCATGAATATCCCTGACCCTCTCTCGCCACTTCTCCCTATCGTTCATCGCCTCTGGCAGGTCTTCAGGGTTACATACCGTGTCCTCACATAGCTGCTGAATGTATGTTCGAACTGGTCGTCCTGCTTTTGCCCGGCCATATGTGGGGGTCCATAGGAGTACCTCCCTTATGAGCTCGCCCCTGCTTCTCCAGCAGTGTCCTGCATGTCTGGTTTGTCTAACTTGGATAGTTTTTGTGATGGGAGGCAGGTGGCCGTATAGTTGGTGACTTGTGGTGTGTTGCCGCCAGGACTTGTTCAATATTGCTCGCAGCATTCTTGTGTAATTGCCGTCTAGCTTCTTCTCCAGCAACGATACATATATAATAGAATAGCCATGATCACTTTTCAAGTACAAAATAATTCTGAGTAAACGATTTGATATTCTATCTAAATGTCGGCATAAAATTATTAGTAACAGAGGTGTAATGGCTAACCTGCTCGACTTGATATTGTAGTAAGCGAGCTTGAACCCCACTCGCGCTAATACCTTCACTTTTTAACTAATACCCTTGGAACAGGTATGAACCTTCTTATCCCCCAGCTATGTATTAAATAGTAACACGACTGTTCTTGACAACCACTCACCAAGTTGATATGCAAAAAAAATCCAAACCATACAACAAACCACTGATGGTTTTATCTAAGTCAAGGTTGAGTTTCAATGTTGAGTACCTTTTATAAAATACGGGTTTTCCCCATCGATGTTGGACTTGTATAAGTGCTTTGTGTTTTTATCGATTCCCTGTTCAGTTTAATCTTCATCAAGAAGTTTTTGCTACTTGCCAACTCTGTCGGAGTCAATTGACGCTGTCCATTTTTTACAGCCCTATCGACATATTATGGCTTCGCAGCTTTTTTTCTCTCTGAAGAACTACTAGAAATTTACAACATTCAGCAGGGACCATGGCAATGGACACAATCCACCAAATTTTATCATTTCCTTTCATCGTTTTTTACTCTTGCTTTCTCTCTTTTTTTTTGTGGTTGTTTTTTTCTTTGTTTTTTTTGTTTTTGTTTTTGCTTTTTTGTTTTGTTTTGTTTTGTTTGTTTGCATGACATCGATAGAATACGAATCGACTGAGATTCGAAGAGAGCGACATAAATCGATTGAAAAAAAAAATCTATCCATGCGTGTGTGTGTGTGTGTGTGTGTGTGTGTTTGTTTGTTGACAGATTGATAGTTTGAGACACACACAGAGAGAGAGAGAGAGAGAGAGGGGGGATGTGAGACGCAAGGATTATCGTGTGAGATCCTGAAGAGAATAGTTTGAAGACACCATTTATCGAGAAGGTATTTAGACACACCTTGCTAAAAGAAAGAAGAACGAAAGAAAGAAAGAAAGAAAGAAATAACAAACAAGATCAGGTTAAAACTCTGGAAATATTTTAGTAACGCAAGCAATAAATTGTAATGTCTGCCAAAACGAAAAAAAAAAATGCATTTCCTAGTAACCCCCAACCCCAGTGCTATGGTCTGCATTAATGTTCAAAGACACGCAAAC
>OY757923.1:64119226-64176726 GCA_963585895.1 Sepioteuthis lessoniana | reverse complement strand
TGCTTATTCTAAATCCTTTATCTTTTAAGTGAATTCAGTTGCCATCAGCTATGCGACAATTTTCACTCTAACTAGATTAAGTTGCCTTTAGTAGATACGTTTTTACCAGTTACAAGAAAAATTATTTGACTTTAACCTCCAATATTATGCGACCTAACTCGGTGCTTCTTATTGTGCAACGATTGTCTATATGTTCTCTTAAACTAAGCGTCTCTTTTTCAATGCTTCGGAAAATGTCACGTTGTGTTATGATAAATTGGCATCACGTTTTCCTCATTTAGGAAAATACATGTCATTCTCGTCCACTCTGAAAACTGAGTAAAAAGAAAGGACATAGAAGTAATATAAGTTTTTTTCAAACAGTGTTCAAATTCCCTTCATCGATCCTATTTTCAAAACGAACAATTGCCACAACATCTCATGTTTTGAGTAGGAATTGCAATATTATTCATAACGGTGACAGAACACTGTCAGTCCTCCTTCCCTTTGATACTATGATTTCCTGTGATGTCACAAGCTGAGAGTATGACGGAGAGAACACTCTTTTTAACCGCTGTGGAGAGCCTCGAGGAAAAAGGAAGTGATTATTCATAGGCTAGAATTTATTGGGGGTTACGTTTCCAGTATGGGAATTGAATGAATAATTGTTAAGTGACCAGTTATAAAGACTATTTGATTTAGTAAGATTTTTGCAAATAGCTGTCAACTCGCTGAATGAAAAGAATGTGTTTTGGGATTTTTAAAGTTTTTATAAGATTCAAAATAAATGAAAATTGATGTAAATATAATAGGGTGCTGGCCCTGTGGAGGCGTTTAGGTGTATATGTGGATAGCCTGCTTGACATCCTATGTATTGGTAGTTAATTGTGAATTGGATTTTCTGTTAAGGCCTAAAATACTTTATCAAATAATGTGAGGGATAGTGTTTAGAAGGACGGATCGATTATTGGGAATCAAAACTTTGAAATTAAATTGGAAGAGCGGTTGAAAGAATCAAACCTTAGTTTTATATTTTAAAGTCTGTTGGGATTTAGAAACAAGTGGTTGGCTTTTTTCACACAAAAACTTTTGCTTCGGACTTTGCTGAGATTAGTAAGTTTAGCTCCTGCTTTGTCTGGATAATCACCCTTGATTTACATATTCAAAATACACACACGCACACACACGCACACACACACACACACATATATATATATATATATATATATATATATATATATATATATATATATATATATATATATATACCTTTGAGCGCAGCTGACATTAAAATTTATTCTCTTTTAGATAAATTTTTTTCTAATACTTGTAAAAACAACGAAAAGAAAGAAAATTACCATGACTGCTAGAGGAATTAATCAAATCTTCTGGCAGAATCACGATGTCTTATCTAGTGTTGCTGAGTCTACTTGTCATATTGATTCCGTTACAAAATACCTGTACTTTATTGGTCTCGTGGAAGGAATAAACGTGTTATATAAAGGGATTCTCTTTTCTATGAAAATAATGGTAGGAAATCAACAGAAAAGACTTGGTTGATATGATTGAAATATCAGTGAGGTCAACAATGGTATTAGAAACAAAACATATTCATCAGTCTCTTTAATAAAATGAGATCAAGTGACAGCCTTTGATCAAGAGGATGATATAACATTCCGTTTTAAAACCGAGACCCCAAGAAAGTACTATATGCCCTGCAATCGTACATTTGCCATCGGTTTGTTTAATATTATTAACAGGACTTTAACTCTTACTTTTCATTGAAAGTAATCAAACAAATTCTTAAATAAACAGCATGAATCAAGAGAATACAAATGTTTAAAAATATACTTTATACATATATATATACATATATTGTCACCCACATACTGTTTCATTGTATCACCACACATCGGTTTGGCTAGACTCACAAACACACACACACACACACACACACACACACACACACACCCATATATATATATACATATATATATATACATATATATACATGTGTGTGTGTGTGTGTGTGTGTGTGTGTGTGTTGGTTTGGTTTGGTCTTATGGTATATTAAACATTTTAGGTTAATTAATACCAAATCCTGTTTATACATATATTAGATATATATGAATTGTAAACATGTCAACCAAGTTAAATGGTTCCAAGTATTCCTATGTATTACTAACAATTCAATTAAGCACCAGTCATTTGTTTACACACAGTTAAATGCGCAAAATTCTATTCCAAACAATTTAATTTAGTGAAAGTCATTTTTTTACACAGTTAAATTGTCAAACAGTTCTATTTGAGCCAAAGATAGAACTCTATCAGGCGCTACCACTCAGTTCTGGGGACGATAAAAAGGAAGGAGTACTCGGCATTTCTTAAAACCTCTGGGTTACTGGAGCCTCACCATCAGCTTGTTTAGTGTCATATACAGGACACTCGTTGGAGAGGTCTTTCCTCACCACAGAGATGCAGTTGGTGTATTCAACAGACCCAGCCGGCTGGGCTAATATATATATATATATATATATATATATAGGGGGGTTGAGGGTATCTGTGACTGAGAGAGGGCGTGTGAATGTATATCTATGTGTGTGGGATAGCGTGTGGGTGTGGGTGTAAAAGTGGGAGAGGGATGGTGTGTTTACTTATGTATATGTAAGTTAGGATAGCGTAAACACCAAGTCAACAGTGCTTGGTGATCACCTATACGATCAGCTATATATATATATATATATATATATATATATATATATATATGTGTGTGTGTGTGTGTGTGTGTGTGTGTGTGTGTGTGTGTGTGTGTGTGTGTGTGTGTGTGATTACGACATTTATAAGTAAAATGATAATACATGTATTAGAAATCCGCACGAAGCTGAATAAATATTGATAGATAATATGGACAGAATAAGATAGATAGATGAAATTAAATATAAATAACCGCGGGATATAGATCATGATATCAAGAAAAATATTAAGCTGCCTTTGCATTTAATTAACCAGCGCCAAATTCAATAAAGCCAACTGAAATTTTCCTTTCGTAACCAATTTTCACGCCGATCACCCAGAGAAACTTAATTAAAAAAATTGGTCTTTCTTTTCAAGTATGTCAGCAAAAAATCAAGTCGACAGACGCAGAATTATTTATTCTGTCATGAAATAAGATTGATTCAGGTTTTTTTTTGTTTTGTTTTGTTTTTTGTTTTGTTTTGTTTATTTTATCTATTTTTTTCTTTTTCCTTTTAAGGTTTTCCTTAGACACACAAAAAAAATTCACAAAACATTTCTTATCAATTTTCCTGGCTCTCGCCCGAAATGTAATTTTTCTTGACCAATTAAAAGGCTACGTCAAAAGATTTTAGCCGGGATATATTACACCTCAGGAAATAGATATAAATAGGATTACAAGTAATAAAGCTATCATTCAGATTGAAATACACATTCAAGAGTCGGATTGATCTTTTTTTTTATCACAAGGTCAAAAGGAAAGCATCAACATTGTAAGAAAAGGACACTGTTAGTGAAGACTACAGAAACACTATATATATATATATATATATATATATATACCAGTTGCGATATCAGTTAAAGTAGATCTCTGATTTTTCTCCACTCAAGGTCGTAAAGTAAAAAGTAAGTAAAGTTAGCGACCGTAGTCGAGGGTGACCCGAAGGCTCCCGTTTCGATAGCTACTACACCAAGGTGTAGGGGAGGGCCCTACTCCTTTCCCTGGATTGCTCCATTTTACTTTGATCCTTACCTTATAATGCTGAGTGTTAAACAAGGTAGCATCAAGTACCATTTTTTGAGTCTTTGGTATAACTCGACCTGGGATTGAACCCAGGTCTACAGGGCCATTGGTGAACACTCTAACTATTTGGTCAATCATTGTAATCAAACTCAAAATCCAGACATCAAGTCTTGCTTTACACACACACACACACACACACACACACACACACACACACAGGTACATGCACACATACATACATGCACAGGCACACATACATACATACACACTAATATACAGAGATAAAATTAATAAACAAAGTAATCAAAGAAGATTAAGGGTTCAATTAGAAAGACCTAAACGGTATAACGTTTATGGAAGAAAGGTTTATTTTGTGGTTTACAATGTAAATAAAATCTACAGAACAAATAAATTTTCCACCCACCAAAAACCACAACAATCGGTCACATTAGGATAATAAATTTATTTTCACCCTGTTAAAAGCATTGATATAAATCAATGCTCTAAAAAAGTTCAACGTGACTTCATCCGATCTAATACAAAATAGAAAAAAAATAAATTTTACACATTTACAACCAAACAAAAATAAAATAAATTTTATACATTCTCATCCAGACATAAAATCTAGCCTAAACCTTCCAGTAAGAATAAGTAGCAAGAATTATCCTATTTACCCAACCCCTCTGCTCGGGCAGGATATGACACAAGGTCAATTTTTAACCAGAGTTTAACAGGTTTCAATTCAGAGTTTTCCTTCTCCTAGACTAGTCGCCTCACCAAGGCTGAAGAACCTAGTCTGCCCTACTATTTACCCATAGTTGGAGGGAGAATATTTGGATTCATACCTTTCCTAAGGGTATTAGTGCTATGTGAAATATAATCAGGCTCGTCCAGGATTTGAACTCGTGTCGTCGTGTCCACATCCTGCAACGATAACAATTACACCACGGGCACCTCCTAAAGTAGCAAGACTTATGACAAGTAAAACTACATCCGGTGTCATCCTTCTTCAAATCAAACTGAAACAGCAATAGCAGATACAGTAGCACATGTCTCAAATTCAAACATTTATAACAAATTTTTTTACACAATCTATACTTAGTATATCATTTATTTTCTAAAAAACCCAAACAACTAAAACTAATGTTAATTATGGTTAAACCGCCCCAAGTTACGATAATAGAATAAAGCTCACTTATATAAATTACAAATTCCAATATCTTCACCATTTTGATAAATCGTAGTTAAACATTTTCTATCTATTTATTTACCTAATTATTCTCTTAATCATTTGAAAATAGTCTAGATTTATTTTTATGTCTCCATATAGCTATTAAATCACATTTCTGATTTAATAAGTTACCAGGATCAGGGTGTAACGTAATTTGTGTCTTTTTTTCTAGACACAAATTACATCTAAATATCAAAGCAGCTTGGAGTAGTAGATCTTTTCAATATTCTCCACTGAATTTCTAGGGTTAAACCCTTATTTTTTCAATTTCCAAAAATGTTTGGATAAACCTGTTTGATTTTTTAAACGTTCACAAGAGAACGAATGGATATGATTATTAAATCCTATTTTCCATCTAACCGATGAAATTCCAATATAAGTTGGGTTTTTATCTTTAATGTTTTCCTTTGGAAAAATAATAGCTTGATATACTACGATATTTAAATTGCACAAGCCATTGATAGGACAATTAATTTCAATTTTCCAATTCTAATTATTTTCGTTTACTCATTAGAGTTTTTCGCATCAGTTTTAGCTGATGGTCTTTCACTGGAGTTTGGGCGACAGCAAGCTCTGTGGATTTTATTTTTGACATGGGCTACTGGAGTAGTTATTGTTGTCCGCTTGATATGAAGTATGATGACACCGCATGTAGTTTTACTAGCCATAATTCTAGCTACTTATTGTGACTTGAAGGTTTATCTAGCATTAATAGATAGGAGAAATAAGTTTTTTTGTCTGGTTGTAAATGTGTAAAATTTATTTTATTTACATTTTGTATTTAATCTGATGAGGTCACGTTAAATTTCTTTAGAGCATTGATTTATATCAATGCTTTTAACAGGATGGAAATAAATTTATTATCCTAATGTGACCGGTTGTTGTTGTTGGGTTTTTTTTTTTGGCGGGGGGGTATTTGCTCTGTGGATTTTAATTACATTGAGCTCTTTATCAGAAATAGTTAAATTTAATATTCTATTTTTTAATTTTTTTTTTTATTTGTCCTGATTGGAATTATTCCTTATTCCGGATTTACTGTATTGAATATTTTATTATTGCCCCTATTTATTTGAGCCCTCTAGGAAAATTCTGCCAAAAAGAACTGAATATCGGATACTTTTACAACCTCAGGAAAATGGAGATATTTACAGCATAATTTTCACTGAAAAATATCCCCCATCCAACTTTCCATGCTTTCCAGTTATCTCTCACCGAAAAAATTGAAGACTTCTGAAAATATTTTGAAAATAAATTACAATCTAGGTTAATTAATCCCTCTAAAACAGAGTTACGGATAATCTCCCAAAATATCATTCAAAATATTGTGCTTAATATACAAAAAACTATCCATTACAATCTTTATTACTAAAAAAAAGTTTTATTTGATAGTATTAACTAAGCAAAAAAACAATGTAGAAAACAATACCAAATAATATAATAATACCAATGTAGAAATAATAGATGAACAATACCAAATAATATTAGCATGTAGGAAAACTACTTAAGAATAATGATTCTGCTTGGATAAAAACTGACTTAGATAATTTTGATATTCCTATGAGTGGATATGATTCTGCTGACTGGGCACTCACACTGTGAAAAGGATATGCAACCCAATATAAAGTGATAAGAAGGGAAAACAGCATGAACATCAGAAATTTCTGAGAATTAATCAAAGAAAAATTAAATATTTCGATTAAAAAAGAAGTAAGCTTATCATTAAATTTGGTTTGGTTTGGTTAGGTTTTATGGCATATCAACTATTTAATGCCAAATCCTTTATATAGATATATCAAATATATGATTTCTAAACATATTTTGTTGATACCATTTTTAGACAAGCCTGAGCTAATTTTTTTGTTTTTGCACGCAGTTAAATGGTTTCACTTAATTTGAAACTATTACGTTTAGCAGAAGTACATTTTTTTTATTTATGCACTTTTAAGTATAAAAACAGTTATATTTCAATCAATTCAATTTAGCATAAGTACCCAGTCTTTTGTTAACACAGTTAAACAATCAAACAGGTTTATTTCGAATTATTCAGTTTAGGTTAAATACATTTTTTGTTAACACACAGTTGAATATAAAAACAGATATATTTCAAAAATTCAGTTTAGATTAAGTACACAGTTTAAATGCTAAACAGATCTATTTAACCCATAGAGAGGAGCCTTTCAGGTGCTACCACTCCGGGGCAGAGTTGACCTGGGTGCGATGGCAATAAATGGGTACTCCGCATTCCACAAAGGTCAAGCATTACTGGAAACTCACCATCAGATTGTTTAGAGTCATATCAAGGACATTCGTTGCGGAAGTCCCACCCTTCTGCAGAGATGCAGTCGGTGTATTCTGCAACATCAGTCGACTAGCATTAAAAAAGAAATAACCTTTACATTATTTCCTTCGGATTGTAAGCTCGGATCCATTTCCAGCCATTTTAAAAACTGGCCACTACTAAATGATTTTTAAACAAAAAAAAAAAAAATTGTATTCGAACGAAGTTATTACATTTCAATACGTTTTTTTTTAAATCTATTTAATTCACTCAATAAAAAAGACCGATAAAAGTGGATTTAACATTTTTATGACGTTGTATACCACTGGTATGTATCAAAGGGACCGGTGTGTATAATAGGTGGTACAGTGACATATTTCAGCTCGAGGGTTACATATAACCAGGGGTACTTTGTCGTATATCAAACAAACCGTGTAATATAATTGCGGAGGGGTTTCGTTTTGTATATCTTGCCTTCCGGTTTAGTTAGGATGAGAACCTTTCGCTTAGTGCATGGGTTAGTTTGGTGCAACATTAACGCAGGTGTTCACGCGCGCGCGGGGAGGATGTGTCATTCACTGATGTCAAAATAAAAATTCCCAGGTAGGAAATGAGACTAGGGAGGTGAATGACGTCATGCCTGGAAGCGTGGGCTGAGATTTGAGAAGAACAGTTAGTTGAGTTCCTGCTGTCGAACGAGAGAGTCGAGATTCAGAGCTGGGCGAGGCCAGAAGAATTTGTGTGCTACGGGCGCCGCGCGTTGGTTGGGTTGAGAATAGACGATGTAAAAGTAGTCAGTATAGAGAGATTGTGTGTCTCTCTCTCCTCATGTCGAAAAACCTTTAAACTCAAAAAGTTTCCTACCTTTAAACCTTTAAACTCAAAAGGTTTCGTACCTGAACCAATTTCATGTTTTCGGATTCCTATATATGTTTATGAACATTCTATGAACATTATGTCTTTTTCACATATCCGTATCATGGGTATGTTACAACCGTTGCATATCACCGGTGGTACATTACAATATTTCAGACCGTTGCATACCACTGGTAGTACATTGTTATATATCAAACGGACCGCTGCATATCACCGGTGAGACAAGGATATGGACACGGCGATACGAGTTCTATTCCTGTACAAGACTGATTGCATTTCACATAGCACTAATACCCTTGGGAAAGGTATGAATCCAATTATTCTCCCTCCATCAATGGGTAAATAGTAGGGCAGACTTGGTTCTTCAGCCCTTGGTAAGGCAACTAGTCTAGGAGAAGGAAAACTCTGAA
This sequence comes from Sepioteuthis lessoniana, assembly GCA_963585895.1. Classification (NCBI taxonomy): domain Eukaryota; kingdom Metazoa; phylum Mollusca; class Cephalopoda; order Myopsida; family Loliginidae; genus Sepioteuthis; species Sepioteuthis lessoniana. Next base: position 64,168,195 of record OY757923.1, on the reverse strand, counting down.
TTCAAACCTGTTAAACTCCGCTTAAAAAATTGACCTTGTATCATATCCTGCCCGAGCGGAGGGGTTGGGTAAATAGGATCACCGGTGAGACAATATCTATCCCCTCTTGGCTGGCGTGTACTACCGGTCATATTTTATCATACGTGATGCGTTCAAAAAGGTTCCAGACATTTTTTTGTACAGGTATTTAGAATTGACGTAGGCTCTTGAAAATTCAATATGTTATTGCTATACATATTATGAGATGGCTGACCTATTTTTATGATTTTAGGTTCAAAGGAACTGCTACAGCAGCAGTTGAAATACACCCTACTAATACCTGATTGTCACAGCTGGTGAATTTCAAAAATGCAATCTGGATGTGAGGACACATTAGAAAAACGATATGCAATAAAATTTGTCTTAAACTTGGAAATGGCACAGAAACCTATGGAATGCTTCAGACTGCTTTTGGACTATCTTGCATGAATTGAGCATCAGTTTTTGAGTGGGATAAGAGATTCAAGTGAGGCAGGGAATCTGTGAGGGATGATGAGAGGTGTGGGAGGAGTAAAGAAGTCAATACACAAGAGTTGATTGGCCAAAGAGTTTGGGTTAGGGTCAGGGTTAATATGTTGAGATTTTAAGAGAGTTCAGGAAGAGATTCCGTCGGAAGAGGCCAGCACCCTTCAAATCGGGTCAGTGGCATTTCCACCAGGACAATGCACCAGGTTATTGACATGCTCACACAAGAGGACTTCCATGGGGCCTTCCAGAAGTTGTTGTAACGGTACAACAAGTGCATTGCAGCCGGAGGAGATTACTTCGAAGAGGACTGGAGTTTCATTTGTGTACTATCAATAAAAGTGCCCATACGAAAAAAGTCTGGAAACGTATTTAATGATCCTCGTATTTCAAATTGACCGTTTTAAACTACCAATAGTTCATTGTCTTATTTAAATCGGTTGTTTTGTTCCGCCAGTGACAACAAAAAATAGACCGTAAATTTAAAGGTACATTTAAAATAAGTGACTTTATTTTTATAATTAAAACAAATTTTGAACCTATTCAGTTGAAAGGAAATACCGTAAAAATTGCCCCCGCCGCGAACTTGTTAAGAACTAGAACTCCAACAGGAAATGTTTAAAATTTGAATATTCTGTTATTTCTGAGAAGAAACAAACTTATTTCAACCAAGCTATTTACGTGCAAATATCCATCTATTTATGGGAAGATTCTGAAACCTTCAAAGAATTTAAACAGTGTTTACAAACAAGTGGTGTAGCAAGAGTGAACAAGAGCGACCATCGTCCCTGGCTGTATGTGTTCAGAAGCACAAAATTTCCTCTTGATTATTAATACCGACAACACAGACAGTAGCCTAGAGGGGAAAAGTACCCTAGGCGCCCATTATATGTCTACTATACGAAACCTCTGAGTTTAGTGACCAGATCACGTTTGCTATAAACATTATTGACTTTTTAAATTAGGATGCAGCAAAAATCTCAAAATGTCAAGGAAGAAGCGACCTATAGAAAACAAAACCGTTGCCTATTTGTCCCGACCTTTGGAACATCAAAAATACTTTCTGATGTTTCACTTAAAATTTGATTATCAGCAAGCATTTTCGAAGAGATAGATCGTGAAGAGTCAGCCTTTTGGCAAAGCACATACCAACGTATCTTCATTTCATAAAGGAAAAACAAAACCTTCATGGTAGAAAAGAAAAGAAAAAAAGAAAAAAAGTAAAGTGCATGGTTTTTGCATTCTAACTTCTTTTTATGTTGTTTCTTTTCAAAGATGAAAAAGATAAAAATTAAAAATCTCTGCAAATCTTTACACCAGGATTTACCTGTGCAAGATTAATACCACAGTGAACATAGCCACGTATGAATATGGGAAACGTACATAGAATGTTCATAACATATACATAGAACATAGGATTCCCGAAACACGAAAAACGCGTAACGACTTCTTAATTCAGGTACGAAACTTTTTATTACCTTTGAGTTAAAAGGTTTTTCGACATAAGGAGAGAGGCACAATCTTTCTATGCTGGATTTTTCATCTGCGCCCCACCCCAACACGTGTGGCACCCGCCACAAGGCCACTGTGAGCTAGCGAAAGTCTCCCTTCTTCATCGGACCGCAAGACTCAACTCTATTGATTTTTCGTCAAAATCCCCCAAATCCTCCGCGCGCGCTACCGGTGCATGACGTCATTCGCATCCTTAAGTCACTATTTTCTATCTGGGATTTTTATTATGACATCTGTGAACGACAAATCCTTCCCGCGCGCACGTTAACACCTGCGCTTAAGTTTGCACCTAACTGACCAATGCGCTGAGCCGAAAGGTTCTCAGCCTAACTAAATCTAAAGGCAAGAAACGTAAAAACGTAAAACGAAATCCCTCGGCCATTATATTACATGAATACTGTATTCAACGGCTTAGAAGACGCATCATTTTTTCCAGAAAAATTTCCCTGAACATTACTGTGTCTTATAAGGTCAAGGGTCAATGGTGGTATATTGTCTAATTGAGTTTTAGTGCTACCCTGGCTCTTCAATTAAACTGAAAACATTTCAATAAATACAAACAACGTCTGAATACAAAGAAAAGTTTAAACATTATTTAATTGTCTGAAGGCTACAAATTTCAACCAAAAACCATTTAGGTGATATTTATAGTTTAAACCAAATTATGGGGGTGTCCTCGTGGTGTAATGGTTAAAGTGATGGACTGCGGAATCGTAGTAAGCGAGTTCGTACTCCAGTCGCGCTATTACCTTCACTTTCAGGTAAGTACCCTGGGGAAAGGTATGAACCCCCTTATCCTCCCAGCTATGGGTTAAATAGTACCCCTACCGTTCTTCTAGGAGAATGGCTTTGGCATTAAATAACCTTCAAAGGTTGATATGCCATTAAACAAAGAAACCACACGAAACCTAAACCAAATTATCATTTGCCCAAATTGAGGCGCGTTTGAATGTAAAAACAAAAAATTTTAAATGACGTCATAGTTTGAAGGTTTCTAATTTCAAGCGAAAATCTATCACATAATATTTATAGTTTGAACCAGATTATTCTTTTAAAAATCCTTTTCAATAGCTACTACACCGAGATGTAGGGAAGGGCACTACTCCTTTCCCCGGATTGCTCCTCTTTACCCTTGATACGTAACTTTTATTGCTGAGTGTTAAGCAAGGAGGTATCAAGTACCATTTTTAAAGTCTTTGGTATGACTCGACCTGGGATTGAACTCAAGTTTCCCGGACCATTGGCGAACACTCTACCCACTAGTCCAATCAGCTAGTTTTAAAGTAAAGTTTTTGACCGTAGTCGAGGGTGACCAGAAGGCTCTCTTTTCAATAGCTACTATACCGAGGTGTAGGGAAGGGCGCAACTCCTTTTCCTGGATTGTTCCACTTCACCCTTGATATGTACCTTATATTGCTGAGTGTTAAGCAAGAAGGTTACGGTCACCAACTTTACTTACTATTTTTTTTAAATACCTCCCCAAATTGAGGTTAGTTCTAATGTGACCCGTTTTTTTATTGCCTGGGATGATATCGTCGTATTTCTTGGTTAATGTTTCAGGCCTTTAGAAATTAAAGAATGCTTCACCGTTGTATTTCAAAAACTGCAGTCTAAATCTAATCACACAATTCAATTTTTTTTTTCATCTTTAATCCTTTCAGACTTAAATTACAATACTAACACATTTCTTCAATATTCTTACCCAAATAAACTCTTTAACTGGACTCATATTTTAATCACACTGGTTTAAAACTGAACATTTTTTAATATCTAAAAAGTCTCGTATGACATTGTCTCAACTAATTTTTTAAAAGTCAACAAAAATCGAGAAATCAATCAGAATTAGTTCCTGAAAGAAGAGAAGAAAAACATTGTGTTGGATATTGCTGGATTTATATTCTTTTTATAATTAAAAAGCAACTTGATTCCCCAACGCCCAGCTCCTCGCTCCTTTCGGTCGTCTCATATTACTCTGTTGGTGTCGTATCTCTGTCGTCATCTATGTCTGTCGCCATCTTGTTTGTTGCTTTCCGTGACCCAAACTCTGTTCAGTTCTTCTGTGTTTGAATGAATAGTAACTCAGGCACATTTTCATGCGTACATGATTATTTATTCACGTCAGTTCATTTTACTCATTACGAGTTACAGGAAAGATCAGTGCATGGTAGAAATCTCTACCGCTCTCATCAAGTGATTCTAACTGACTGAATAAAGTGTCTTCATGTCGTCTAATCTCGTGACCTCGATCCACTGAAAACCACGGACTTAGCTGAGCTTTCGGGTCACATCACATCAATAATTTATCAAGCTCAACGGTTTTTTGCTACATTTTTTAAGTATTATACACAAATTATTGAATAATACATCACGCCTATCTCAACTTACAAAAGGTCAATTTGATACCACAGACAAGCATTTTATTTAATTATAGATACTGAATTAATTTTTTTTCACTTTTAGAAGCGCAAAATATGCTTTTCAGATTATGTGACCCGGAAAACTATAATCTCACCAATTACTCCATTAAATTCTAAAAAAGAAATATAATTTTTGTCGCTTAGATTATTCGAACAATTGCCTTCATCTTAATTGCTATATTCATAACGCTTTGGTCGATACCGAGGCTAAAGGAATATCGAAAAGCAGTATGTGGAGGTGAAGTTGAAAATCGGGTGTGGATGACCATATATGACAGAAAACATCTGCCCGAGTAGCATGAAATTAGAATAACAGGTAGTGAAGAATGTTTGAGAATAAGACGTCTTAAAGAAGCAGGGCATATGTTAGGTTACAGTAACGTGTTATAGCAGATCAAATATAGAGATGAATACCATGTGGGATCCAATAATGAAAAAAACCTCCATGAAAAAAATTGTAATCCGAGCTAAAGAAATAAAATCGTACATAATTGTTGTATTTCGTTGGTTGATAGAGATATTAGGTTTATAGATTTCAAAAATTAACACTAGGTTGTCCAACTGGACACATGACAAAACTGACATAGGGGTTGGTTGAAAGGTGCTATTTTGTGAAATCATCCAGAGGTTGCAGGTTCAATCCCAACAGGTAAAAATCTTGGAATATTTTATCACTTTTACCTGGTTATGGTTAATGGAATTAGGATAATCTACTTATGTGGATTAAAAAAAGGGGTTTGTTTCGAAGTCCACCGTGAGCAGCCGAATTCGACATTAAATAACTGAAGAAGGCCAAAAGATGCATCAGCCGAAACGTTACAAATATAGCGATGCTGACAATAGTTTGAATACCCTAATTGATAAAATTATTAAACTTCACCCCAGAAATTTTGACAAACAAATATAATGATAACGATAAATTTTATATGATAGTGTTTTATATTTCTTTTTAGTGATAATACTAAAAGCATTGGATTAAATTTACAAACTTGAGTTTTACACTGTTAAATCCAGTTTATTCATCTAAGGGCCTCCAATGACATTATCGCCCAGTCGGCAGGGGCTGTAGAATATATCTACTGCTTCTCTACAGAGGGGTTATATCTCCCCAACGAATGTCCTGATATGACACTAAACAGTCTGATCACGAGGTTCCAGTAAAGCTGGATGGTTGGTTGGTTGGTTGTTTGGATTTATAGCGTATCAACCTTTGTAGGTTATTTAACGCCAAATTCTGTCTATATGTATATGCATTCAACCAAAGATTTCAGAAAGAATACCTAGTAAAATTTTCTATGAGCAAGGTTTCATTTGTTTGCACATGATTAACCAGTTTTAATTCGTCATATTCTTTCGTACAACCCTGTCTCTCGCAAGAAGGACAGAACGTCATTTATTTTGACGTTTTCGAACACATCAGTTGAACTATTCACTTTGAAAAATTGCTTTCTGATGACAGCGAAAGCTCTGCATTTAATAAGAATGTGTTTAACCGTGCAAGTTGTCTGAAAGGTCAAACATTGTGGTTTTGGTTCCTGTTTCAGAATGAAAGAGTGAGTAAGCTTTGTATGACCAATGCACAATCGGGATATAACGACTTGTTCTCTTCTTGATTTTCTAAAAGCTGGTCTCCATTCTCCAGGTGGGCTGAATTTGGAAGAGTTTATCATAGATGTTAATGTCTCATCGTTGTTGCCATTTTGTGTGAAGGAATTTACTGATTGTCGGTTTCAAATCGGTATATGTAATGGAGATAACTTTAGGGCTTAAATCTAAGGCCGATTTGGCTGCCGAGTCTGCTCTTTCGTTTCCTCTCACTCCGATGTGGCTTGGAATCCAACACAAAATTATCTTTTATGACAAGACATTGAGTCTAGTCTACTGAGCAGTTTAACAATTAATGGGTTCTCCAGCTTTTTATTTTTCTCTGATGTTAATACAGAGAGCGAGTCAGAGAATATGATATATTTGTTATGTCCCTAGAAATAATTTTGAGAACAAGATGGAGCTTTCCATTTGAAGATCTTTTTTGTGAATTATTTTATTTAGGACAGCTGCACATGCTGTTCTATTGTGGTCCTTCGAACCATCTGTGAAGACGTGTAAATGTTCGGGGGAAGTCTGATACAATATGATGTAATTTTTCGATATATGTGCTGGGATGGGTTTTCGTTTTGGGGAGTTCATTCAAGATAAGGATCACTTCGGGTTTTCCAAGAATCCAAGGTGGTACTTTAGGAAAGATGTCTTGGTGTATATTTTTAACGGATATTTCAGATTCTTGTAGCATTGATTTCATCCGAAGGCGAAAAGGTTTTATAGCCTTTTCTCTTTTTTCGAATAACTGCCCGTATCTCGGATGGAATGTAGCATTATATGCAGGATTACGAGGGCCCGATTTCAGTTTGGCATGATATTGGGTAGCTAATTTATTACTCCTTGTATTTGCTGGCGCCTCATTAGCTTCTGCACATAGACTTTCGACTGGAGACGTTCGGATGGCTCTAAGCACCAACTTCAGGCCTCTATGGCGGATCGGATTAAGTATTTTTAAATAGGTCCTTCTAGCTGACTGGTATATAAAACTACTGTAATCCAGCTTTGATCTAATCTGTGACCTATATAATTTCAGTAGAGTTCCTCGATCTGCTCCCCACTCTGTGTGGGCTATCACACGTAACAGTTGTAATCTTTTATTGCAAGTAGACCTTAAGTACTTCAGGTGGGGAATAAAAGTCAGTTTTTTTTTTTGGAATACTAAGCACAGAAATCTATGTTAATTTACAACGGGGATTTGTGTCCTTTCAAGTTTCAGACATGGATCATTATGAAATTCTCTCTTATGACATAAATGCACGGATTTAGTTTTTGTTTGAGAAAACTTAGAGCCATTTTCTGTTGCCCACTTATTTAACTCATCTAAGCATTGTTGGAGTTTACGCTCAATGCAGAGTACCTTTTCTTTGCTATTGCTGCCAGGTTCACTCTGGTCTGGAGTGGTAGCATCTAATAAGGTCCTATCTATGGGTCAAATAGAACTAAACAGTGTACATTTGCTAAACTGAATTACTTGAAAAAGGATTGTTTTGACATTTAAACTGCGTACTTATTTTAAACTGATTTGTTTGAGTGGGAACGTTTTTGTATACTAAACCGAAATGTTTTAAATAGAATTTTTTTGAAATTGACTGTACTTACGCTAAACTTAATTGTTAAAACTGGATAGCTTGAAATGGTAAAACGTTTTGGAAAATTAAACTGTATACTTTTGCAAAACTAAATTGTTTGAAATAGAACTGTTTATTTGTATAGAAATGGATCTGGCATAAAATAACCTACACAGGTTGATATGCCATAAAACCCAAACAAACTAACGAACAAATCTTTTAGCACACAGTTAATTGGTGTCAAGCATAGCTATTAAACATTTATAATTCTGTTTAATAATAATCACCCTTAGTAAAAGATTAACAATTCATTTTTTACATTGATGCGACTCAATCAGGTACTACCACTCGGGGTCAGATTAGACCTGGGATTAATGGCATTAAAGGGGTACTCAACGGTTCAGGACCGGCGTCTCACCACCTGATGCAGTTTACTGTCATACCCAAGACACTCATTGAAGGTGCGTCTTGTCCCTATGCATAGGTGAAGTCGGCGTATTCCACAGACCCAGTCAATGTATTTCAGTCCATGGTAAAATGGCAGCTGATTTTAGATTTATTCCAAATGTGGAAAGTCGGTGCGCTATGAACATTTCTTTTGATCATTTGATAAGAGGGCGAGAAATCATCAAAGATATTCAAGAAAGGAGATAAAGATGGATCAAAATTATACAAATACCATTGAAGACTGTATAATATCGACAAGAAAAGGAATACGGCCTATTTTTGTTGCGTTAATGTCTATACTTCTTTTGACTTTGGCGTTATTTTGTGCAGCCATTAGAAGAAATTCAATTTCTCTGTTAAAGCTTCCTTTTCTTAGCTATGTCCAAATTTTCTCGTGTGAGATTTCACTTGCTTGTCGCTTGAAATGTCCACGCAGTTGTTTTTCTTCCCATTTTTGCTTTCTGGTTATTTTTATTCTGTTGATACACGTGCTGTCTCTATTGTTTCTCGTCACTGTAATCAATCTCCCTCTGCACACTTTTATGCTGTCTTCAAGGAACTGTGTCGATGCACCGACACTATCTTGAATACTTGTGAGACTTCTTCCTCCTTTGCTTGATTGACACTTATAGTCTGTCAAAGTCACCGCTAGGATGTAAGGCCTTACGAATTGTCTTGTGTTTTCTTGTTTTCTGGTTAGTTTGTTTAAGTTCTTCCTTTGTCCACTTCAAGAATGGTCATTTGTACCTTACAAGAGGGACAACCAAGGCGTTTATCCCTTCGATAACATTTATTCTATTAATTTTGGATTCGAGTAGTTTCCTTGTTCTCCTGATATACTCTTTAATTTTTTTTCTTTCATCTCCACTTGTTTGATGGTGTCCACTTACAATATTCCTAAATATCTATAAGTTTCCTTTTCTCTGAGCATTCTGATCTTTTCTTGGTTTGGTAGTTTTATTCCTTCCCTCTTGTGTAGTTTCCTGTTTGTCTTTATTAGTATGGCACATTTGTTTATGCCAAATTTCATCTCTATGTCCTAATAATATATTCTCACTGTTTGTATTGGCCAGTAGACTGGGGCTGTAAAATTCACCGATTGCAACTTTGCAGAGGGGTTAGACCCCTACCAATGTGTATCCTGGATATGACCCTAAACAATCTGATAGTGAGGTTCCAATGATGCTGGAACATTGGGGGATGCGAACAACCTCTTCATTGTCATTGATCCAGAACGGTAGCACCTGATAGGACCCTATCTATGGGTTAAATAGAACTAACTGCATACTTATGCTAAACTGAATTGTTTGAATTAGAACTGTTTGACTAAACTGAATAGCTTGAAATGGAAAGGTTTTTGATAATTAAACTGTACTTACATTTAAACTGCGTGCTTATGCAAAGTTGAATTTTTTTAAATTGAATTGTTTTGGATATTGAAACTATACTTTCACTAAACGAAACTGTTTAATGTTGAACTATTTTGATATTTATCAAACTGTTTAATGTTGAACTATTTTGATATTTATCAAAATTTTGAACTATTTTGATATTATGTTTGCACACAGCAAACATAATCTCTACTCATACTAAACTGAATTAGCTGAATTAAAATTGTTTGAATAAACTGAATAGCTTAAAAAATAAATGTTTTTGACAATTAAATTGTGTATTCATGCTAAACTGAATTGTTTGAAATAGAATTGACTAATTGCATAAAAATGGATTTGGCGTTAAATCATCTACAAACGTTGATATGCCAGAAAACCTAACCGACCTGTTTAGTGGTTTGCGAATCGTGAAAATTTGGCACCGCTCTTTGAGATTTTAGCAGCACTCTTTGGGCTCCTAAATATTTTGGCACTCATTTTTTAAGGCTAGGTGGTTTTTAAGCTAAATCAGAATGACTAATGATTTGAAGTAAAAACAAGTGCCATTATCAAAGACTCGTGCATATAACATTTATCATGATAGTCAAATTCTATCCTCTTGCGCACTTCCCAGTGGATCGCCTTTCCTAACCAGCAGTGCTTTGTCTTGTATTCCATAAGTACTAGTTTACTACATTCGCTTATTATGTGATTAGCTGTTTCATCTCAGTCACTACGTAACATATACTTACTATTCTGCAGAGTATTTTAAATAGTAGGACAGACTAGGTTCTTCAGCCTTGGTCAGGCAACTAGTCTAGGAGAAGGAAAACTCTGAATTCAAACCTGTTAAACTCCGCTTAAAAATTGACCTTGTGCCATATCCTGCCCGAGCGGAGGGGTTGGTAAATAGGATTATAAATTTTATCTTCAATAAAATAAGCACTTTTGGCATTATTCTGTGCTGCTATTAATAGAGATTCAGTTTCCCTCTTATATTTTACTTTTTAGTAGCCATGGCCAGGTAATCTCATGTGCAATTTCCTTTGTTTGTCTTTTGAAGTATCCATACAGTTTATTTTAAGAATCTATAGATTTTTTTTTCTTGCTTCCCAAAATCACTTGTCCTTTTCTGAACATTTTCGTACAGATGAAATAATCTTTTTTCAAGTCGATATTCTCCACCACCTGTTCTCTTATTATTATTACAACCAACTTTAATAATATAATTTTATTTGTTTATTTATGGGGTTTCTCTGCAGTACTGTGACCGGATACCCAGGCTGTTCACTCGACTTTTTGCATACATAATTAATCAAATGGTTTCTTGCGAGTAACTTTTTTTTCCATTTTGTTGTCTGGCCATCTGCTCTTTCAATAACCATCTCGTTTTTGTATTGTCTTACATAATCAGGGGTGGAGTAGCTAGCGTGCTGGACTGTAAAATTGTAGTTGGCGATTTCGAAATCTGGTCTCGTCACTGCGTTTAATACCGGACCAATACACTTCGGAAAGATAGAATCTCCTTTATCCCCCCACCCAGCTGAGGGTTGAATAGTCTTGCAAATTTTCCGCGATGAGGATGGTTTTGACCTTAAATGACCTACGAGGGTTGATACGCAAAGGAAACCAAACCAAACCTTGCGCAAGAAGATAAGAACAAAGCAAGTGTTCTTTAATAAAATTCTAGATTTTTACGGATACATTTGTTCTGTTTGATATCAAAATTTACTTTTCATACTCTCCTAATGAGTACTTATGTAGTTCGGCTGTTTCATTTCTTTGCCATTCGATATTCACTATCGCAAAAAGAAATAGAAAACGGTCTGAAAAGGTCTTCATTGAGACATGTGTGCCGAGCAACTCAAAATCGTGTCAAGAATAACATCTTTTGTAGGAAATACAATATATTACAAAAATCATATTTAAAGAGTAACACTGTTGGTGAAACTTTATGAATACTATAAAAATACCTAAGAATTATATTGAAGAGTAATATAATTTTTCAGTTCTTAATGATATTTTAAAATATAACTGAAGTTGTCATTGGAAAGTTAAACAAATTTAGGCATTATAGGCTGTTTTGGTATTCAATGAAACCAACTCTGTATTATTCATTATTTGAAGTAAAATTCATCAAATTTTCTGCTATTGATGGGATGTAGAGTATGGTTTTCATCCTGCACACTTTGCTGTAGGAGTGCATTTAACACTTGGTTACTTTCTAGGTAAAGGGTTAAAATATATGATAATAGAATACATTCTTGACTACCCCAGGGCATTATTTCACGATAGAAAATAAATTATATTTTAAAGACTTACGAGTTTTTTATGCTTAATTAATTTGAAGAATTTCCTTTTAAATATCTAATTAAAATTTATATTCTAATACACCTGTCCCATAATAGTTGTAATAAATACATACAATTTTATACATCAAATGTACATCTATTATGGGATAAAGATTGCTATGAATTACTGTCACTCTCATAATTGTTGGTAGATAAGCATACCAATTTCATATAATAAATATGTCTATTATGAGACAGAGGTAACTATGAAATATTACATTTGTCCCATAATTGTTGGTCCATTTACATATAAATTTCATATGATAAATGTGTGTCTATTATAACTACCACTAACTCTCCCTGCATTTCTATTGTGTGACAGAGATTACTATTAGTTACTACATTTGTCCCATAATAGTTGTAACATATAAAAATAAATGCCATACACTAAATACATTAACTATTATAAAGCAATGTATTATTCATTTAGTAAACTTCCATTGACTTAATGGTCCGGGAGACCAGGGTTCAATCCCAGGTCGAGTCATACCAAAGACTCCAAAAATAGTACTTGATGCCGTTTTTCTTAGCACTCAGCACTATCAGGTAAGGATAAAGTGGAGCAATCTAGGGAATGAAGTAGCGCACTCCTCTACACTTAGGTGTAGTAGCTATTGAAAAGGGAGCCTTCGGGTCGCCCTCGACTACACTCGCCAACTTTACTAACTTACTTTTACTTATCATTTGTATATCTTGCTTTCATCTGTACATATAATAGGCGCCTATCGGTATCTTTTGCGAATTCATTGTATGGTTTTTCTGAACATATGTAAATATCTTTATTGCTTATCCTCTGTAAAAAACAAAAACAAAAAAAAAACTTTCCATTTCCAGTAAAACCTTCGATCAATTTGTATTTCAAAAACTGACTTGTTCTGTGGAATAAAATTAAGATTTTTGTCGAGACACATGATTATACCTATATGGAAAAACCAAAGTCCTAAAAAAATAAAGGCTCTTGCTTAATAACTTGTAGTTCGTCCATTTTATTCAATATAGTCTGTTAGTTGACGAGATATGGAATACTAGAGTGACTGTAATTGTTCAATTCAAACACTTCACAGGGCTGTTCATAACTGAATTATATTTCCTGGGCGAGGCTGCAAGGAATGTCGTGTTTCCTGCTACGTGTCTCTTTCTCGAGATTGAAATCTGACGAAAATGTCTGGGTAGGGAGTACTGGAGTACCTGTAAGTCAGCCGAGTGCACCTCAAAGCATTTTTCTCACCCGCTAACGATAAATTGTAGTGTAATTTTGATAGAAGAAACATTCACTGGAGTGCCGGAGTAACTGTAACGTAATGGTTAACATGTAGGCCTGTGATATCGTAGTAAGTGAGTTCGAACTCTAATCACGTTATTACATTCACTTCCGGTCGAATAAATCTTAGGAATGTTATATATCCAAGTATCTCTGCAGTTATTAGTGAAATACTATCTTACTGCAAAGACTAATTTGGCATTAAACAACCCACAAAAGGTGCTATTCCATAAAAAAACCCAGTCGGTTGGGATTTAGAATACACCGACTGCTTCTCTGCAGAGGGGTAAGACCCGCCCCCAACGAGTGTCCTGGATATGACACTAAACAATCTAATGGTGAGGTTCCAGCAAAGCTGGAGCTTTGGGGAATACGGAGTACCCCTTTATTGCCATCGCTCCCAGGTCTACTCAGGCCCGGTGTGGTAGCACCTGATAAGGGTCCCATCTATGGGTTAAATAGAACTATATACGATGTTTCTTTCACTTTACTGATTTTTGCAATTTAAACTGCGTATATATGCTAAACTGAATTGTTTGTAAAAGAACTGTTTTGACATTGCTTACTAATGCTATACTGAATTGCTCGAAATAGAACTGTTTTGATGTCTAAACTGTGTACTTATGCTGAACTGAATTATCTGAAATAAAACTGTTTGACATTTAACTCTGTGTATTGCCCAGTCGGCTGGGGATGTAGAATACACTGACTGCACCTCTGCAGAGGGGTAAGACCCCCACTAACGAGTGTCCTGGATTATACACTAAACAATCTGATGGTGAGGTTCCAGCAATGCTGGAGCTTTGGGGAATGCGGAGTAACCCCTCATTACCATAGCTCCAATGTCCACTCTGGCCCGGAGTGGTAGCACCTGATAGGGCCCTATTTATGGGTTAAATAGAACTAACAGCATTCTTATGCTAAACTGAATTGTTTGAATAAACTGAATAGCTTGAAATAGAAATGTTTTTGACAATTAAACCGTACTTACATTTAAACTGTGTGCTTATGCTTAACTGAATTATTTGAAATAGAACTGTTTTTCGACATTAAAATTGTATTAATACTTAAATGAATTGTTACATATAACTTCTTGAAATGTTTGAAATAAATGTTTTTGACAATTATACTGTGTACTTATGCTAAACTGAATTGTTTTAAATAGAACAGATTATTTACATAAAAATGGATTTGGCGTTAAATAACCTACAAAGGTTGATATGCCATAAAACCCACCAAACCATACCTGAATTGTTTGATATAGAACTGATAATTTACATAAAAATGGATTTGGCGTTAAATAACCTACAATGGTTGATATGCCATGAAACCCAAACCAAACCATCAAACCATCCATTAAAAAAAGAAACCAAACCAAACCAAACAAGTGTTACACTTAAAAAGCAGGAAAAGGAATGGCAAACGGTATGTAACAAAATCTCTGCACGCCTCACACATCAAGACAAGCTAAAGTTTTATCCCTAAACAATGCAAGCAACATTATTATGAAATCACCACAAGCATTCATATTACTTTAGTACCAGGCCTTCACGGTCCAGTAGCAAATGTCTCTGGTCAAGGTGAGATGAGGTAACCAAGTCTGTGGTATCAATAATGGTGCTCTTCGTTGAAGAAAACGCAATCATATGTAATGCTAATACGGTATATAGTATATAAATTAGTGTATTTTTTTTTCCTTTTTACCCTCGCCCCAATTCTTTTATCGCTTCTGGGTTCGCACTATGTTCATGTGTAACACGTCTATCCGTAATTGATATATTCCTGTCACCTTATAAAACTTTGGAGAGCTGCCAACTCAGAGATAGAGTTCCCCATCTCTCCGGAACCAGCACTCATTCAGCAATCAAACGGTGTTAAATGCTGTCCGCATTCCATATCTGTCCCATATACTGTAACGGCTATTACGACCACTTTACATCTTACGTTAGACATGCGTCATCTTGTGGATTTCATTTATACAATTGAGAAAGAGTTAAATCATCAATTCCACTGCTGTCTTTCATTTCAAGATAACATCAATATATATATATATATATATATATATATATATATATATATATATATATATATATATGTGTGTGTGTAGATCGGCAATTGAATTAGGTTTTACGTTTTTAGTTTTAGTTTTGCTTCTACAAGTGATTCTGACTTTAGAGTTGTCTTCACGAAGTTAACTTCTTAAAGACGACATGCAGAAGCTAAAAAATAAAGATAAAGTAAATAAAAAAAACTTTAACCAAATTCACTTTGGACTTATTTATTTTAAGGTATTTTACTTATTTTGATTGATTGATAGATTTTAAGGGCAAGAGCCAAATCAACTGGGGTTCTAGATTACAACGACTGCATCTCCACAGGGTGGTAAGATCCCCTCAACGAGTTTCCTGGATATGACATTAAACGATTTGATGCCGTGGCTCCAGTTCAGGATATGAGGGGAATATCGAATAATTGTTGATCTTCATTGCTCCTAAGTTCACTCGGACCTGGAATGGTAGCAAATGATAGGGTCCTAACAATAGATCAAACAGAACTGATTGCCATTTAAACTGTGTACGAACAAAGGGTTTATGTAAAATCGAATTATTATAAATAGAACTGTTTGATCATTTAACTGTGTGTAAACAAATGACAGATGTTTAATTGAATTGTTTGTGATACCTAACAGTCATCATCATCATGTCGTGTCGCTAGCAAGGATATCCCTGACCCTCTCTCGCCACTTCTCCCTATCGTTCATTTTCTCCGGCAGGTGTTCAGGGCTATATCCCGTATCCTCACATAGCTGCTGTATGTATGTTCGCGCTGGTCGTCCTGCTTTTGCTCGGTCATATGTGGTGGTCCATTGGAGTACATCACTTATAAGCTCGTCCCTGCTTCTCCAGCAGTGTCCTGCATGTCTGGTTCCTCTAACTTGGATAGTTTTCGTGATGGGAGGCAGGTGGCTGTATTGTAGGTACCTTTTTGGGTGTTGCCGCCAGGACTTGTTCAATATTGCTCGCAACATTCTTGTGTAATTGCCGTCCAGTTTCTTCTCCAGCCGTTTAGTTAGCGTCCAAGTAGTGCATCCATACAGCAGTTTCGATACGACCGCTGCCTGGAAGAAACTACGTTTCATTTTATCAGTCACCTCAGATCTCCATATGATCGATAGCCTATCGATAGTTGGAACAATTAAACTGTCTGCTAACGAATGAGTAAAGTTGAATAGATTATTAGGGTTACATAGAAATACTTGAAACTCTTTAAATCTGTGTCCAAATTGAATTATCATTATCACAAAGCGTTGCTTAAAACCATTAAACTGAGTGCAAGAAAATTATTTATGTTAGATAGCAATATTTGAAACCCTTAGTGAGTGCAAATAAATGATTAATGAGAAAATAGAACTATTCATGTTAAGACATTTGGAACCATTCAACTGTGTGCAAACAAATTACCCCGAACATATATCAAAATTAGATCATCAATGAACCATTGACTTATAAATCATATGTATAAACATTTAACGGTACTCAAACAAATGAACTCTGGTGCGTTTAAAAATGTTATCAACAAACAATGATTTCAGATCATATATAATATCTATGAAGTGAATTTTAATTCAATGACCTACGATAGTTGATAAGTCATAAAACCCAAACCAACAAAACCAAACAAATTTAAGGGCATGTCAATCCGACTACTGTTATTCTATGGCGAGAAGATACGTATTCGTGTTCATTTTTTTTTCTTATAGTTGTTTTTTTTATTCAGACCTATCGTTTAGGAATGATTTTTAAACACATTTATTCGACCCATAAATTGGACCACAACAGATGCTACTACTCCAGTTGGTTGGTTGGTTGGTAGTATTTCATGCGATATCAATCCTTGTCAATTATTTGATGCCAAATCTTGTACATACATATATATTAAATATATAGGATTTGGTTGGGTTTCATGACATATCAACCATTGTAGATTATCTAATGCCAAATCTCCTTATACATATATATTAAATAGACATGATTTGGTTGCTTTGGATTTTATGACGTATCAACCATTAGAGGTTATTTAATGCCAAATCTCCTCATAAATATATATTGAATATATATGATTTGGTTCATTTGGTTTTATATATGGTTGGTTGGTTGTTTGGGTTTTATGGCATTGTGGGTTATTTAATGCCAAATCCATTTTATGCAAATAGTCAGTTCTATTTCAGACAATTCAGTTTAGCATGAGTACACAGTTTAATTGACAAAAATATTTCTATTTCAAGCTATTCAGTTTATTCAAACAGTTCTAATTCAGCAAATTTAGTTTAGTATAAGTACAAATTTTGTTTACACATAGTTAAATTTCAAAACAGTTCTATATAAAACAATTAAGTTTCGTGTAAGTACAGTTTCAATGTCAAAAACAGTTCCATTTCAAACAATTCAGTCTAGTATATGGTTGGTGGGTTTGGTGGGTTTTATGGCATATCGACATTTGTAGGTTATTTAACGCCAAATCCATTTTTATGTAAATAATCTGTTCTATTTAAAAAAATTCAGTTTAGCATAAGTACACAGTTTAATGGTCAAAACATTTCCATTTCTAACTATTCAAGCAGTTGTATGTAACAATTCGGTTAAGTTTAAATACAGTTTTAATGTCGAAAAACAGTTCTATTTGAAATAATTCAGTTAAGCCTAAGCACACAGTTTAAATGTAAGCACAGTTTAATTGTAAAAGTCATTTCTATTTCAAACTATTCAGTTTTACTGAAACAATTCATTTTAGCATAAGTATGCTGTTAATTCTATTTAACCATTGATAGGACCCTTATCAGGTGCTACCACTCCAGGCCAGAGTTGACCTGGGAGCAATGGCAATGAAGGGGTACTCCACATTCCCCAAAGCTCCACCATTGCTGGAACCTCACCATCAGATTGTTTAGTGTATAATCCAGGACACTCGTTAGTGGGGGTCTTACCCCTCTGCAGAGGTGCAGTCAGTGTATTCTACAGCCCCAGCTGACTGGACAATACACAGAGTTAAATTTCAAACAGTTTTATTTCAGATAATTCAGTTCAGCATAAGTACACAGTTTAGAATTCAAAAACAGTTCTATTTTAAACAATTCAGTTTAGCATAAATACGCAGTTTAAATGCAAAAATCAGTATAGTGAAAGAAGCACGGTTTAGTTCTATTTAACCCATAGATAGGACCCTTATCAGGTGCTACCACTCCAGGCCAGAGTGCACCTGGGAGCGATGGCAATGAAGGGATACTCCGCATTCCCCAAAACTCCACCATTGCTGGAACCTCACCATCAGATTGTTTAGTGTCATATCCAGGACACTCGTTGGGGAGGGGGTCTTACCCCTCTGCAGAGAAGCAGTCGGTGTATTCTACAGCCCCTGCCGACTGGGCAGTCAGTCTAGTATAGGAACGAGGTTTAAATGTAAGTACAGTTTAATTGTCAAAAACATTTCTATTTCAAGCTATCCAGTTCAGTCAAACACTTCTTATTCAAGCAATTCAGTTTAGCATAAGTATCAAGTTAGTTCTATTTTACCCTATCAGGTGCTACCATTCCGGTCCAAAGTGACCTGGGAGCAGTGGCAATGAAGGGGTGCGCCACCTTCCTCAAATTTCCAGGATCACTAGAACCTCACAATCAGATAGTTTAGTGTCATATCTAGGACACTCATTGGGAGTTCTTTCTTTTCTGCAGAGATGATGTCGGTGTATTCTACAGCCTTAGCCGACTGGGCAAGATTTATATATATATATATATATATATATATATATATATATATATATATATATATATATGCGTGTGTGTGTGTGTGTGTGTGTTTATTTGGTTCAGTTAAACCGGATGGTTTGGTTTGGTTTCTTTGTTTTAATGGCATATCAACCTTTGTAGGTCATTTAATGCCAAAGCCATTCTCTTAGAAGTAGAACACTATTGGTACTATTTAACCCATAGCAGGGAGGATAAGGGGGTTCATACCTTTCCCAAGGGTATTTGTCCGAAAGTGGACGTAATAGCGCGACTGGAGTACGAACTCGCTGACTACGATTCCGCAGTCCATCGCTTTAAACCATTACACCACGAGGACAACCCCAGTTAAATTGGAGTCAGGATAGATTCCATCAGGACAAGAAAACTATTCAAAAGTTTTTTTGATTTTGATTTTATTAAAAACACATAACAGGGTGGAAATAAATGTATAATCCTAATGTGACCGGTTGGTGTTTTGTCTTAATGAATATATATATATATATATATATATATATATAAAGAGAGAGAGAGAGAGAGAGAGAGAGAGGGAGAGAGAGATGAGAAAGAGAGAGAAAGAGAGAGAGAATTGATAAAATTGTAATCTAGGAGAGATTTATTGAGAAACAAAAACGGCATTATTGTGTTTCGGCACTAATGAACCATCATCAGGACAGACAGGGAGGATCTTAGTGATGTTAAATCTCCGATGGATGTTTAATATATACAGAAAAAAAAACTTGTAAAAAATCTATATATCGGGAAAGAGTTGGAGGTTTAATCAGTAACCTCAGCGTTTGTTTGTAAATTTACGTCATGTAATTGTATAAAAAAAATTTTATTTCCTTATATATATATATATATATATATATATATATATATATATATATATATATATATATAATTCCTTTAATTAAAATTTACGAATATAGATACAGGTAAACAAATATACTTGCATAGAGGAACATTGACTGAAATATATGTTCACAAAAATACGGATATATATATATATATATATATATATATATATATATATATATATATATATGTGTGTGTGTGTGTGTGTGTGTGTGTGTGTGTGTGTGTGTGTGTGTGTGTGTGTGTGAAAGCAGCGTTTAAGAGAATATCGAATAATCAAGATCCGCTTCCTTCATTTTAATAATAGGGCGTAATCTTTCATTACAAGCGATTCCTTCTACAATTCGACCGAAAAGATAATTCAATAAGGTTGAAAAACCAACACACACACACACACACACACACACACACACACACATATATATATATATATATATATATATATATATATATTAGTTGCTAATGTACTTCAATACGTCAACTCTTTTCCGTCCAGGTTCACGTTTTCAGTCAATGTTCCTCGCTTTATCTGCGCAACAGAGTGTAAAGAATTTGTGTTTATCGACCGAACCAAATGCAAATACATACCGTCATGATCTTATCAAACAATTCCTTTTTATTATTTATTTGCTTGCATTCCTACGTTGCTTTAATTATCACACTAGACGAATCCATTCGTTAAATTGTGAAAATAAAAGGTTACTTGATATATCCGAAGCTTACAATGAGACTAAATACAAACCGGAGTTTTGAAAAAAAATGAGTGTCATCTCACTATGTAAAAGATAGGGATGGCCGGTCAGATGACAAGCTGTTGATATACGGTGGTTCCACATGGTTGTTGGATCATTTAAAGGCGTCAAAGGCTGTTTGAATGCCATGGATCAAATGACGAGGATTCTACTAGTGAATGATATGAAACAGTGTTAATGACAACTGATGTGTTGGTAACAATGTCGAATTTCTTTGGAAAGGAATGATGAAAATAAATGTTGGTATTTTAGAAAATGCATTTCGATATACTTAATTGTATAATGAGTACAGACTTACATCAATCTATCTTTCTGTCTGTCTCGATGTGATCATTATTATTCCTGTCTTTTCATATCTGTTTCATTATCTTATATTTATCTTTCCTTCAGCTCTGTTCCTTATCTATCTATCTATATATATATATATATATATATATATATATATATATATATATAATATTTATCTTTCCTTATCTATCTATCGATATAAATATACATCCTGCTCAAAAAAAGACTAGAGCTAAATATCCATCCATCCATCCATCCATCCACACACACACACACACACACACACACATATATATACATATAAATATATATCTATGACTGTTGTGTGTGTGTGCGTGTGTGTGTGTGTGTGTGTGTGTGGGTGAGTGGGTGGTTTGTGTAGCGGCGCCAACCAGAGTTCAAATCCTGAGCAAGACTACTTATATTTCACATCCTGTTAATAACGTTGGGAAAGGTATAAATCCAACAAATTACCCTGCACATATGGTCAACCAGTTGGGCAGACTGGGCTCTTTTACCTTGTTTGAGGAGAAGAAAAACTATGAATTCAAACCAGTTATAGACATGGAGAGATGATAGATTTCACAAGGTTATAACTACGCAAGACGTGAAATATGAGTAACTCCAAAACCATATAATAGGATGAGTTTTATATATATATATATATATATATATATATATATATATATATATCGTATTTTATATATGTTATAAACTGACAAACAAACACACACACATACACGCACAGATAGATAGATAGATAGATAGATAGATAGATCAGTTTATAACACTAGGCCAGCCAGTCGGTCAATCTCTTGCAATCTATCTACATATCTGTCTGTCAGTTTGTCTATCTTTCACAGTATGTCTGTGTCATATGACCGTATTTGTCTTTATATTTTCATATCCTTCTCATATTTTTCTTATCTGCGGTTCAAATCAGCCCATTCAATATCCATCTATCTATCTATTTATGAAGCTAGCTATCCACCAATCAGTTTGTTCCTATCTATCTCTTACTCTACGTCACTGCTTTCATATGTCTTTGATTTATCATCATCATCATCATCATCATGTCGTGCTGGTAGCACGGATATCCCTGACACTCTCTCGCCACTCCTCCCTATCGTTCATCGCCTCTGGCAGGTCTTCTGGACTACATCCCGTATCCTCACATAGTTGCTGAATGTAGGTTCGTGCTGGTCGTCCTGCTTTTGCTCGGCCATATGTGGGGGTCCATAAGAGTACATCACTTATGAGCTCGTCCCTGCTTCTCCAGCAGTGTCCTGCATGTCTGGTTCGTCTAACTTGAATAGTTTTCGTTATAGGAGGCAGGTGGCCGTACAGTTGGTGTCTTGTGGGGTGTTGCCGCCAGGACTTGTTCAATATTGCTCGCAGCATTCTTGTGTAATTGCCGTCTGCTCAATAAGTTCGTAATTTGTCACATGTATTTAGATTTTCTGTATTTACTCTATAATGTTTATTACATCTATGTGTGTTAATAGAGAATGTTAAAATTAATATTCTTTTTGTAATAATCGTTTATTAATACCATATTTATTAACCCGTGATATAACTGACTTACCTGTCAACCTACTTTCTTAAACATATAATCGGAAAAAAACATACCATGACAATTTTCTCTTGGCACATCAGTCTTTGTGGTTTATTTCATTTGTACAACAGTTGAGTGCCAATTAAACCCACAGCTGAGTGAAATAAGGGGTTTCATACCTTTTCCAAGGGCATAATTGCGAAAAGGATCGTAATACTGTGATCGGAGTTCGAACCCACTTACGATCAGCACGTTAACCCCTGTAACATAATGGCCGAGGTATTTCGTTTCACGCCTTTGGATTTAGTTAGGCTGAGAACCTTTCCGATCAGTGCATGGGTTATTTAGGTCCAACATTAACACAGGTGTTCCCGCACGCGCGTTCTCGCAGAGCGGACGTGTCACACAGAGATGTCACAATAGCCCGAGGTAAGAAACGGGGTTACAGAGTGCGAATGACGTCACGCACCAGAAGGGCGCGGAGGATTTTGGGAACTTGAAAAAAGTTAGTTGAGATGAGACCTGCCTCGGGGGAAGACAGTTGGCTTTCACTTGCTCGCGGAGACCTTTGTGGCGTGTGCCACTCGTATTGGTGGCGGTGGTGGTGGGGGGGTCAGATGAAAAAGCCAGAATAGAAAGATTTTGCCTCTCTCTCCTTATGTCGAAGAACCTATCAACTCAAAGGCAATAAAAAGTTTCGTACCTGAACAAAGAAGTCATCAAGTGTTTTTCGTTTTTCGAGATTCCTATGTTTTATCTTTATGGACATTCGATGTACGTTTCACACATAGCCATATCATTGCTATAGTACACCCCTAACCGAAATGGGCATTTCAAAATAACCCCATATTTAAAACTTTATATGTGGGGACAGTAAGACAATAATTTTATTTGGTTTTTAAAATATTTAATTGTTCAGTTTTATGAATTTCTTTTGAAGAAATAATGTTGTCGTTTTCAATGCATATCTACCTTCATAGGTTCCATCCGTAGTGATAGTTCGTTCGTTGGATTTTGCGGTATGTCAATTGTTAGGCTATTTTTCGTCAAAGACATTTTTAGTTCGTTATTTAGCTAGTTGGCTTTTACGATATATTGACACAATTTGCTTATTTTATGCCGAAGAAGTTTTTGGTTTATTCATTCTTTGTTGAGTAATGCTGTAATATCTCAGCTGTGGTTTGATTTGGTTATGTTTCATAGCATAGCAACCATCGTAGGTTATTTAATGCCAAATTCATTTTTCACATGTAAACAGTTCTATTTAAATCAATTCAGTTGAACATAAGTACACAATTTAAATGTCAAAACAGTTCTATTTCGAACAATTCACTTTTGCATAAGTACACAGTTTAGTTCTATTTAACCAATCGATACGACCCTATCAAATGCTACCACTTCGGGCCAGAATGGAGCAAGGAGCGCTTGCAAAAACGGGGTACTCTGCATTCCCCAAAGCTCCAGTATTCCTGAAGCCACACCATCAGACTGCTTAGTGTAATATCCAGGACGCTCGTTGGGAGAGTCTTACTCCCCTGAAGAGATGCAGTTGGTGTAGTCTACAATCCCAGCCGACGAGGCCATTTAGGTTTTGCTTCTGTTAGTAAATGTGTATAGATGTAAGGGTTCGGTAATCATCTCGTGAAGTCAGCATTTCTACAGAAAGTTTGGATCCAAGTTTGTATGTGGGTATCTTTTGTTAGTTGAGGTTTTTATCTATGGACGTAAATATTTGATAGGGGGGCATGATTTTCAGGAAATTGAGTATGTTATAAAGATCTTTTATTTCAAATAATTTGTTCTTGTGCTTAAGATACTTTTCTATCGCAGTAAAAGAAGAATATATATGCATATATATTTTATTTAGATAACGATTGCTTTCAAATATACATGTTTTTGAATAGCTGCTAGGTTAAGATCTCCTGTTTCAATGTTAATACTTTCTACAGTATAGAATCTATTTAGGGATTTGGTTGGTCCTTGGACATTGTATTGTTTTTCTTTGTTTAGTGTTGTTTATTAATTCTTTTGAGTGATTTTATTCTTGATGTTGAGAGGGGTTGTCTATCGAGTTAGATCCGGACTAGTTTGAAAGAGTTTTATTTTTTTGTTTTTTCATTGGTGTTTATAGGTGCTTTTCCAGATTGATCAATGAGAACTTCTATTTTTTGTTTCATTGGTTCTTGTTTTATGAGAGTTTTTTTTTTGTTGTTGTCTGAATGACGTTTTTGTTTTACTCGTTCTTTGTGGGCTACGCTTGTTACTTGTGTTGTCATTTGCATATCGTTTAAGTGATAATTTCTTTTAGTAACTGAATTTTCGATGTGGTAGCATGGATTTGTTTGTTGCTATCTGATGAAGTCAGCATTAAAACATTAAAACCACTCATGTAAGATTTATGTTCAAAGGCTCCTGAGGTTTCTAATGCTTTCGGTAGGTTTATGTTTATGAAATAAATAAATAACTAGAAAATATATTTTTGTTGTCTAAAATTTTTGGTATCAGTGTAATTGAGGAAAAGGCCATCTAAATTAATTTGCTAGCTTGATAACCCTTCCACCAATGTTGGGATGTCCTCGTGGTGTAATGGTTAAAGCGATGGACGGTGAAAACGTAGTAAGCGAGTTCAAACTCCAGTCCCACTATTACGTTCACTTTCGGACAAATACCCTTGGGAAAAGTATGAAACCCCTTACCCCCCCTTTGGGTTAGATAGTATCAGGACTATTCTTCTGGAAGGATGTGTAATATAATGGCTTTCGTTTTATATATCTTGCCTTTCGGTTAAGTTAGGCTGAGAACCTTTCGCTTAGCGCATGGGTTAGTTAGATGCAACATAAGCGCAGGTGTTCACGCACGTGCGGGGAGGATGTGTCATTCAGGGATGTCAAAATAAAAATCCCAGATAGAAAATATGTCCGGGGGATGTACATGACGTCATGCACCGGAAGCGTGCGCGGAGGATTTTGTGGATTTGAAAAAAGTCAGGGAGTTGAGTTTTAGCGTCCGAAGAAGACGGTTGACTTTTGGGGCTCGCCGAGATCAGACCAGTAGTTTGCGGCGGGGTGCCGCTCGTGGTGGGGGGCTGATGGAAAAGTCAGCATAGAAAGATTGTGTATCACTCTCCTTATGTCGAATTACCTTTAACTCAAAAGTAATAAAAAGTTTCGTACCTGAACTAAGAAGTCGTTAGCGTTTTTTATGTTTCGAGATTCCTATGCTATTTATATATGAGTTATGAACATTCTATGTACATTTGACATATTCATGTATGGCTATGTAACAGATGGCTTTGTCATTAAGTAACCCACAAAGGTTGATATGTCTTTAAACAAAGAAAGCAAACCTTTCTCCAATGAGAATTATCTTCTACAATCTGAATAAATTTTCAAGAAGGGTTTAGTTTGGTTTTATTTGTTTAATGGCATATCAACCTTCGTTTGTTATTTAATGCCAAATCAACCCTTTTAGAAGAACAGTAGTGGTACTATTTCACACATAGCTCGGAAGATAAGGGGTTCATACCATTCCTAAGGGTTTTTGTTCGAAAGTGAACTTAAAAGTGTTCGAAGTCGCTTGTTAGGATTCCGTATACAAGCTCTTCAACCATTATTTCACGAGGACACCCCAACAAGGTTTTAAAATATAAGATTTAAAAAAAAGGTGATATTTCAACTATTTAATTCCTTTCTTCAAAAACATTATCCCGAAGTTTAGCATTTAGGTAAAAAAACAACATGAATATTTTGAATACTTTGTTTTGCTGATTGAAAAAATATTCCTGTTATCAGCTCTCACAATGTATGTTGATTCAAATACTTGTGGTGTGTGTGTAAGGGAGTAAGAGAAAAAGACAGAGATACAGAGGGAGAAAGAGAGAGAGAGAGAGAAAGAGAAAGAGAGAGAGGTGAGTTGAAGTGGTTATGATCATCAAATCATGTTGATACCACAGATTCACTTGATCACACACACACACACACATTTTCTCTCTCTCTCTCTCTCTCTCTCTCTCTCTCTCTCTCTCTCTCTCTCTCTCTCTCTCTTACTTTCTTTCACTCTCTCTTTCGCTCTCTCTCTCTTTTTCTCACTCGCCATCTGATTCTATCGGTCATCTCTCACGGTAATTCCTCTAGACGGTAGCCAGTGTCTGCTAAGAGCTGATGTAAGTCTTAGCTTGTCGTTCATCGCTAGTGTGCCCATGTGTAGGAGTCCATATAACAACGTTGCTTTTGTGTTTTTTCTTTTTTTCTGCAGCAGTATCCAGTACATCTAGCTCGTCTTGGATGGTTTGATGGGAAGTTAGTAACCGTACAGCTATTGTTTTGTGATTGACTACTACTAGGATTTGTTCAAAACTGTACTCTCCATTCTTCTGTGGATCCCATCAAGCCTTTTCTCCAAGTGTTTCGTTAGATTCCAAATGGTGCTATAGCTTAGAAACATTCCTGTCTTATTTCAACAACTCCTGAAACTATGAACTGCATGTTGTCAATCTTATTCTCTACATAAGAGAAGTAATTATATATGCACCGGGGGGGTCTTCGTGGTGAAATGGTTAAAGAGTAGTAAGCGAGTTTGTACTCCGGTCGCGCTATTACGTTCACTTTCGGGCAAATAATCTTGGGAAAGGTATGAACCCCCTTATCCTCCCAGGTCTGTGTTAAATAGTACCACTACAGTTCTTCTAGGAGAATGGCTTTGGCATTAAATAACCTACAAAGGTTGATATGCCATTAAATAAAGAAACCAAACCAAATCAAACAAAACCATACGCACCATGTTTTAGATGTATAGTAATAAACACACTGGATTAGTAATTGTTGTATATAATTTTTCGAACGTCCATCGTATCTGCTGGAAACTTGAGAAAAATCTTTCGATATATATATAGGCAGCAATATCTCATCGATTGAAAGACATATGTAAACATAATCACAGGGAAGGCATCTGACTTCCCTTACAGAATAAAACAGGATTTCTTCCAAGCTGACGGTACTATTATATGGATGCACCATTGGGGCCATAACAAAACTAATTGAGAAAAATTTAGATCGTAACGATACATGAATTCGACATAGTAATTTGAATGAACAACATTCTACAAAACAACAACAGTACGGCCATGTAGAACCCACCTCACAAACTATTCAATAAAACCAACGAGACGTTGCTGTGTACTGCAGGGGAAGGAAAAAAGAACCCACAAGGGGCATTCTATTTTGGACTCCTACGCATCGATGCACCACTGTTGACCGATCAGGAACGACTAACATCAGCTTTGTTGCAGACACGGGATACAGTCTAGAAGACCTGCCAGGACAATAGTGGCTAATCGATCGTAGGAGAGAGTCAGGGAACTCCATAATCTTTGCCCAACTTTATGATGATAATGTATATATATATATATATATATATAATTCCTGGTCTTTAGTATGCATCATTGCTCTAATCAAATAAACATTAATCAAACATATATAAGTATCTACACACACACACATACACACACAAAAACGTATATATATATATATATATATATATATATATATATATATATATATATACGTGTGTGTGTGTGTGTGTGTGTGTTGTTTCTTTTTCAGAAAGCAGATACATAATCCTACTATCTAAATGTATCTGTGACGACTTTATGACGAGTGCATGAGTTTACTATATATATATATATATATATATATATATATATATGTGTGTGTGTGTGTGTGTGTGTGTGTGTGTGTGTGTGTGTGTTTTCTGAAAGCAGATAAATAAAGCTATTGTCTATATGTATATATAACTAATTCTTCAATGAGTGTATGAGTTTACTCAGACCAAATGAATAATTGATTGAAGAAGAAAATCTTCAAAGATTAAAAAAGTCTTTTATTGTTAAAATCACGTATGAATTCCTTTGCAGATAAAGGGTAAAGCGTTTTTCCTGTAAACAGATTAAGATTTCCCAAAAAGGGAAAAAAGAACATCAAGACGTTTTTTATTTTCTTTCTTTATTTTTTTGCTATATTTCTCACCAGATCATTTGATCTGAAAATGGTTGGTTAATGTTTAGAATCTGACGTATTTTTTACCGAATGTTTTAGAATACTTTGTTCCTATGGGATATATTCTGAAATACTGATGTAATTATTTTAAATCAATATATGAGTAATAAACAAAAGACATCTACTGATCACTGCAATGATGACGAGATAATCAGATAATTTAGCCTATGTCCTTGAGCCAGATTAATCATTAAAAACGATTAAGAGATTTCCGCTGGAATTAACTATTGTTTTTCGATTTGATATCCGATTAACTTTATGTCTAAAATACTGAAAGACCAGGTTGGATTTAAGTCTAAAATACTGAAATGGACGATTAGATTTACGTCTAAAATACTGAAATGGACGATTAGATTTACGTCTAAAATACTGCAATGTACGATTAGATTTACGTCTAAAATACTGAAATGTACGATTAGATTTACGTCTAAAATACTGCAATGTACGATTAGATTTACGTCTAAAATACTGAAATGTACGATTAGATTTACGTCTAAAATACTGAAATGTACGATTAGATTTACGTCTAAAATACTGCAATGTACGATTAGATTTACGTGTAAAATACTGAAATGTACGATTAGATTTACGTCTAAAATACTGAAATGTACGATTAGATTTACGTCTAAAATACTGCAATGTACGATTAGATTTACGTCTAAAATACTGCAATGTACGATTAGATTTACGTCTAAAATACTGAAATGTACGATTAGATTTACGTCTAAAATACTGAAATGTACGATTAGATTTACGTCTAAAATACTGAAATGTACGATTAGATTTACGTCTAAAATACTGCAATGTACGATTAGATTTACGTGTAAAATACTGAAATGTACGATTAGATTTACGTCTAAAATACTGAAATGTACGATTAGATTTACGTCTAAAATACTGAAATGTACGATTAGATTTACGTCTAAAATACTGCGATGTACGATTAGATTTACGTGTAAAATACTGAAATGTACGATTAGATTTACGTCTAAAATACTGCAATGATTAAATACCGCTATTATTCATTAATAGAATCGAACGAAATAAGGTTTTAATTTATTTTATCTTTTAATGTAACATTACTGATATCATTTTGAATTATAAAATTCAAAAATAATAAATAACTTAGGTTGTTCAGGTAGGAAAAGTCTATATTCAGATTATCTACATTTTATAACAGTCCCACGTAAACACGAAGAAAGAGGAAGACTTTCTAAGGAAGGGTTTATCAACGTATCTCCTTTGCAGCAACCCTATTACTCCTGCTCTCACCGATTCTAACCAACGTCAAACCTCAAGTTCTCTCTTTGGGTTTCATGCCTTAATTTTCAAATTATCTCATTTCTATATATTCTCCATTCTAATTACATATGGTATCATACTTTCAAGATTCAGCACACGTGTCACAAACACCTATTTCCCCACACCAGTGGACAAGCTTTGATTTATTTATCATCCAGAACCTGTCTTCCCAAATGTTATTTTGACGTGAGGTTTTAAACTTGGTCGCCACCGGTGCACGCGTTTCCTTTTTGCGAGGAACTACACTTACATTCAAAGTCCTCTGCTAACTTGCAATTTTTCCAAATAAATAACATCATTGATACAACTAATCAACAATTAAATAATTTGTATGATTATTTATTACCCTAATTATATCACACTAAAGGTAAAGACCTGACCGATAAAATGAAACGTAGTTTCTTCCAGACAGTGATCGTGTTGATACTTCTATATGGATGCACTACTTGGACTCTAACTAAACGGCCGAAGAAAAAGCTAGACGGCAATTAAACAAGAATGTTGCGAGCAATATTGAACAAGTCCTGGCAGCAACACCCAACAAGGCACCAACTATACGGCCACATGCCTCCCATTACGAAAACTATCCAAGTTAGACGAACCAGACATGCAGGGCACTGCTGGAGAAGGAAGGACGAGCTCATCAGTGATGTACTCCTATGGACCCCCACATATGGCCAAGCAAAAGCAGGACGACCAGCTCGAACAAACATACAGCAGCTATCTGAGGATACGGGATGTAGCCCTGAAGACCTGCCAGAGGCGATGGATGATAGGGAGAAGTGGCGAGAGAGGGTCAGGGATATCCGTGCTAGCAGCATGACATGATGATGATGATGATGAAAGGTAAAGGTCAATTCTTCACACTGAATTCAATATAATCATGTTTGAAAATACTATGTAGTATACAGACAAAACAGAAACTTTGTTCGGTAGTGAGTGACAAGCAAATTTTAATCCACCCACTGAAGAAATTCTTGTGATTCTATAATAATTTGGTTCCACTGGGATAGTCGGTGATAATACTTCACTCTCAAAACCATAAGAGACACCAGAATCATCATGGGATGAATATTCATATACTGCTAAAGATATTTCCTCATTTAGAGAGACAAGTGTGTATGTGTGTGTGTATAATAGAGATCGAGTATTTACAGAGATCGATTATTTACAATAGGTTTTAGAATAGCACACAAAAGAATCTAAAATAAACATCAATACTGGATGCCTCACCGATGGTAATAGCTCTTCAGATTGTATAGTTTGTTTTTCAGATGTGTCAGTGGGGTGTCCTCGTGGTGTAATGTTTATAGCGATGGACTGCGGAATCGTAGTACGCGAGTTCGTAGTCCAGTCACGCTATTACGTTCTCTTTCGAGCAAATACCCTTGGGAAAGGTATGAACCCCCTTATCCTCCCAGCGATGGGTTAAATAGCACCACTACTGTTCTTCTTGGAGAATGGCTTCGGCATTAAATAACCTGCAATGTTTGATATGCTATTAAACAAAGAAACCGAAACCGAAACCAAAAACAAAGTTGATTAATAGCAATAACAGTGTATATAATCAAAGTGTTTTATATATATATATATATATATATATATATATATATATATATATATATATATATATATATATATATATATGTGTGTGTGTGTGTGTGTAATGTCATTTTCTCAGCTATGCAATCATCATACTAAGTCTGGTGATCGTATTTGGTCAGATAATCACATTAGCGAGAAATTGACCCACATCAAGTGCCAGTGGCTCAGTCTCTACGCTATCTTCATTTGAATATATATTCTTTATATACTATCATGATTACTCTTTGTTTTTATATATAGCAAACTACATATGGAATACATATACGCGCGTATGTGTATATGTGCAAGTGTAAATACATACATACATACATACAAACACACACACACACACACACACACATATATATATATGTGTGTGTGTGTGTGTGTGTGTTTAAGAATTTACATATATATATATATATATATATGCATCATCATGACCATTGTCATCATGTTTCACTGACAGTATGGAGTTACCTGACTTTCTTTCTTTCTCTCTCTCTCTCTCTCTCTCTCTCTCTCTCTCTCGTCATCCATAGGTTGCATCTTGTATCCATAGAGATCTGATGTAAATGCCAAAATTGACGCGTTCATGGGAAGGAATTCATAAGAGAACTTTGCTTATAAATTGATCCTTACTTTTCTAGCAATGTATGTTTTCTTCGTATGCCGTGAATATTTTCTGAGATTGGATGAAGGTTGCTCTGGCTGTTTTGTTGTGTACAGCTTCCAGAATTTGTTCGAGACAGCCTGCAGCATTCTTGGGTAGCGTTTTCTCTGTGAGTTTTGTTAGTGCCCATATCGTGAACTTATTTTGTTGAATGGATACAGATACAGCCTGGAAAAAATATCGTTATATTTTGACGGATAGATGCGATTTCCATAAGATTGATTTGGTGTCAATAGCATTCCATGTCCTAGTAAGTGCATCTTGACATTCCTTTCGGTAAAGATGTTGCTAGCGAAGTTTCTGGACACGTCTATTAATTTTAGAGGTTTGCCGCTAAGAGTGGAGGTGGTACATTTTTGTTTAAAACACGTTTTCTGCTTTATTTGTATTCACATACTGGCGAATGCCTCCTGCTGCTTGATCTAGTCTATGCGGAGTCGATTCTGCTCAGAGTGGTGTATTTGTGAGAGGTGCAAGATCACGTGCTTAATCTGTGTCTGTTATGGTTTTTGAGGAATATGATCAACTTCTTTTCAATATAAAGCCATTTTTATTGTTCGATGTACGTCATCTAGGCAGACTATAATCATATATAGTGCTCATATATCTGCTTTGAAGACTCCAACATCAAAGTCAAAGTTTATGTCTTCATCAGGTAAGCAAACTATTGATTTCATGTTTTTGTAAAGCGTCATTGTAGGGGCAACGATTTCTTTGGGGAAAGCCATATGCAAATAGTATTTTGTTCCATCTTTTCTCAATGTATGGAAAGGAACTCATAGGAGAAGTCTATGAATCGTAGTGTTGACTCGAGAAAATCTACCCTTACTCCTTCTATGATCTAACAGATAATCAGAATCAATAAGACGGTGCAGCGTTTCCTTCGAAAGCAGTTCTCATCCTTGCTGAGAATTTTCTCAATTTCGAGGCGGATACGATTAAAAAGCAGAGTACTATAAACTTATATCAGTTTGAGTTATGCCTCTGTAGTTCTTAGGGATTCCGAAGTCACCTTTCTTAATGTAAAGAAGGATACAAACTTTCGTCTATTTCTCTGCTGAGTTTAAATTTGTACATTTCGTTGAATAATAGGCAAAGAATGTCGTCAACTTTTCTTGTCTTCCAAATTTCAAGGAGTATTTCCTCGAAGCTACCATCTTTTCATTTTTTAAATATTTCTAAATACTGCTTTAAGTACTTTCTCTGTAAACTTTCCAAATGTGACGCCTAATTGGCCATTAATAATTTTTTTTCTGAGTTTGTTAAGGATATCAAGAGCGTTTCCGATCAGATTCTGGCAATGTTCTGTCCACTTGCGTAGTTTCCTTCTTGGCTGGCAGCTACTAGATTTGTTCGCGAGGTGCTCTCTTTTTTGCTCCATTGATTTATGGTCTGCCATGTTATTTTTGACTGTCTATCTTCCACCCATTTTTTTAATTTCATCGGTTTGGCCTTAAATCTATTCTAATTGGTTTGTTTCGGGGGAGAGTTCGGTTTCTTTGTTTAATGGCATATCAAACTTTGCAGGTTATTTAATGTCAAAGCCATTCTCCTAGAAGAACAGAAGTGGTACTATTTAACCCATTGCTGGGAGGATAAGGGGGTTCATACCTCTCCCAAGGGTATTTGTCCGAAAGTGAACGTAATAGCGTGACTGGAGTTCGAACTCGCTTACTACGATTTCGCAGTCCATCGCTTTAACGATTACACCACGAGAAAACCCTTTTCTTGTCTTGTCTTTTTTTTTGTTACTTTCCTCTCGGCTTTCTGATGTTTTGGAGTGTTAACATTTGTTTGACCCTTTTTGTCTTTTTTAGCGAGGTTGCTTTTTGTAACTTGTCTGGTTTCTTCCGAAATGTTACTGATGACCATTGGACTCGACCTTTGGCTTTTGGTTCGGTTGGTATATACGCTGCTACGGCTGCAGCTGTTTCAATGTGAACCTTAACAAAGTGTTCATATTCTTCATTCGAAGTATATGTTTCAGTTATCTCTTGAAGAATATAAAAATGATCTCCTTGAGTTACCTATATTTATTGCTTATATCTCTGCTGGTAAGGAAAAAACTAGTCATCTCGTGATTTTGACTATTTATTTCTTATTTCTGCGTAGATGTAGGTGTTTTTTGGCCGAGAGGTTTTTTGCTAGGTTATGCCGCACAGTTCTCGGTACAATTTATCCGATTCTTGTAAAAGAATGTATAATCGAGCTGTACTTTAGCGATATTTGGGTAGGTGTCATTTTCCTTCCCTTTCAGTGGCCTCGTCTTTAAGCATAAAAAATTGTTCTGGAGTAGAAATTGATTGATTTTTGCCAATTCTGTTTTGCAAGCGAAATATGTAAAATACATTTTTATCTCAGCCTATTTTAGCATTCATGTCACCACTGAATATAAGAACGTTGTGTTTTTGGAATGTGTTGACCAAAGGGAATATAGCCTGTTGTAGAAGGTTGCCATAACTGATTCATCACTGTTAATAATAACAGTGGAACAGGACAAAAGAGTTGTTCAGGGGTTGCCATTAGATGTAGCACATGTAATTCTCAAGGTGGGTGCTTCGATGCATTTGAGAAATTTTAACAGTTGACATGTATTCCTTCGCCTCATGAGGCGGCATAACTGGTATCAAGTTATTTTAATTCTAGTTCACTATGTTCTTTTACTCGAAGTGTCAGGGTCAAACAGATCTTGCCAGTCATGAACTGTTTAGTGTCAGGAAAACTTATGTAGGGCTACCCATAACTTACGTTCTGAGAGCCAGTGGTGGTGTAAATATAGAATGTCTCAAAATACATAGGACGAATGTAATTGCTAATAACTCGACTAACAATAATGTGTTCTTTTTTATTTCTGATTTGAAAATAGTATACAATAACAACTATTCATCCTCGATCATAATGCTTTGGACAAGAGAGGGAAATATTTTGTATCACGATTTATTTGGAGACAAAATCATTCAAAACTGTTTCAAAATGGAAGCAATACAATAATATAGGATATCACTATATACATGGGACCCATGTGACTGCCAATAACTCAACTAACAATAATGTGTTCTTTTTTGTTTCTGATTTAAAAATAGTATAATATAACAACTATTAATCCTCGATCATAATACTTTGGACAAGAGAGGAAAAATATTTGGCGTCTCAACTTATTTGGAGACAAAAATCATTCAAAATTGCCTCAAAATAGATGCAACCCATGAAAATGACAATGATTTATTACTAAGACAAGAACCAAAAAAAGATTGCATGTCCTGGAAGCTGATATAATAACAATTAAAAAACATTGATTTGATGTCTCTAGCCCAAAGGATGTATTTTTTACTGGACGTATTCTAAATGACCGCCATTGCACTTGCTTCTGTAATAAATCATCATCATATTAATAGGTTGAATCTACTTTCTGACACCCTGTATTTGTAGCAAATAATAAAGGGCAATAATCATCGTGTTAGAATTTAACCTCTTCGGATGTTTTTTTTTTCTTTAATGTTTAGTTTCTTTCCGTCATGGCTTATTGTTGTGGCCCCAGAAAGGGTCACTAATGAAAACACAAACACGGATACTGGATAACGGATTATAATTCACAAGAAATATAGAGTTACATAGAAAAGGTAAGAAGTCTCGTACTGTTCGTATAACACCGATAGTGATCTGCCCTTCTGGTAGCGAAATCTCTGTACTTGTTACGGTGAGAAGAGTCCATTATAGTAAGATAGGTAAGGTTCCCACAACACTTATCAAACTTTGTGAGTTGTTTAATGCCAAAGCCATTTAAGTAGAAGAAAGGTAGTGCTACTATTTAATGAATAGCTGTCAGGATAAGGATGTTAATTTATTTCCGTAGGTACTATTTACCAACCCCTCCGCTCGCGCAGGATATGACACAAGGTCAATTTTTAAGCGGAGTTTAACAGGTTTGAATTCAGAGTTTTCCTTCTCCTAGACTAGTTGCCTCAACAAGGCTGAAGAACCTAGTCCGTCCTACTATTTACCCTTAGCTGGAGGGAGAATAAGGGGGTTCATACCTTTCCCAAGGGTATTTGCCCGAAAGTGAACATAATAGCGCGACTGGAGTACGAACTCGCGTAGTACGATTCCGCAGTTCATCGCTTTAACCATTACACCACGAGGACACCCAAATACATTTCCGTAGGTTATTAGTGGGAAATTGATAGCGAGACAAGTATTCGAACTCGCTTACTTTGGGGTCGCAGTTCAGCACTTTACCACCCATAACACGTGATCTTAAATGTATAATATAATCTTCTGAATGCAAACATTAACAGCAAATTCATTATACACATCGAAGACGAAAAAATATTGATAATTTTAAATGATAGAATACCGGGCCATTGGCTTAATGAGTAGAGTGTTCGCCACTGGTCCGGCATACCAGGGTTCCATCCCAGGTCGATTCATATCAAAGACTCAAAAAATGGTACGTGATGCTGCCTGGCTTAATATTCAGCATGATAATGTAAGGATCAAGGGTAAGGTGGAGCAATCCAGGGAATGGAGTAGCTCCCCCCCTACACCTCAGCGTAGTAGCTATTGAAAAGGGAGCCTTTAAGTCACCCGCGACTAAGGTCGCCATATTTACTTTCTTACATATATAATAAATAGTAGCTTATATTCATTGATAAAAAATATCTCTTTGATTATAAATATCTCTTACATCAAGCTCATTGCTCTAATGCTAAATATTAAACGTAAACAAAAATACGTTGTTTTAAAACTGAGCAATAATAATTATTATAATAATAATAATAATAATAACCACTTGATGTACATGGATGACATCAAACTTTTTGCCAAAAACGAAAAATAATTGGAAATCTAAATACAAACTGTGGGAATATACATCCATCATAAAGGATTAAAATTTGGCATAGAAAAATGCACAATGCTAATAATGAAAAGTGACAAGCGACACATAACAGAAGGAGTCGAACTATCAAATAAAGTAGTCATCAGAACGCTCGGAGAAAAGGACACCTACAAATACTTGGGGATATTGAAAGCTGAAACCATGAAGCAACAGGAAATAAAAGAAAAATGAAAAAAAAAAAAAAAGAGAATCTCAGAACACAGAGTAAAATTGAAAGAAAAGGAAAAGGGGGATAAATATCTAGACCTTGTTAGAGAGTTAAAAGAAAACTACTAAACGTTAAGGTGACGGTGATACCATTTGTGATTGGTACGTTTGGAACAATCCGAAAAGGATTGATAAAAGAACTGGAAGAAACTGAAATAAGAGGGCAGGCGGAGACCATCCAAATTTCATCATTATTTAAATCGGCCAGAATTCTTAGAAGAATCTTGGCGACTTGCAGTTAGTCAAAATCCAGAGGAAAACCATCAGCTAACCCTGGTGTGAAAAACTCTCGACGAAGCGAGGAGACTTCTTTTCTTCATGTCGTGCTGGTAGCACGAATATCCCTGACCCTCTCTCACCACTCCTCCCAATCGTTCATCGCCTCTGGCAGGTCTTCAGGACAACATCCCGTATCCTCACATAGCTGCTGAATGTATGTTCGTGCTGGTCGTCCTGCTTTTGCACAGCTATGTGTGGGGGTCTATAAGAGTACATCTCTTATGATTTCGTCCCTGCTTCTCCAGCAGTGTCCTGCATGTCTGGTTCGTCTAACTTGAATAGTTTTCGTGATAGGAGGCAGGTGGGCGTACAGTTGGTGTCTTGTGGGGAGTTGCCGCTAGGACTTGTTCAAGATTGCTCGCAGCATTCTTGTGTAATTGTTAGAGTCCATGTAGTGCACGCATATAGCAGTATTGATGTGACCGCTGCCTGGAAGAAACTGCGTTCCATTTTATCGGTTAGGTCTGATTTCCATATAATCGATAGCCTATTGATAGCTGTCCATGCTTTCGTTAACCTCGTGTCGATGTCCTCTTCGGTTGATGCGACGCTGCTTCCTCGGTAAGGGAATTTGTCTACTAGTTTAAGAGGGGTTCCGTCTAGAGTGGAGATGTCCCCCGTTTGATTATAGCACATATATTCCGTTTTGTGTGCATTAACATAGAGGCCTATGCCTGCGGCTGCTCGTTCCAAACTATGCAGTAGTGTTTCGGCTTGGTCGGGTGTATTTGCCAGTATCGCTATGTCATCGGCGTAGTCGGCGTCGGTAATTGTTTTTGTGGGGTACCTTCTGCTACTTTTCTTCGTCAGCTCGAAGCCAGACCATCCGCTTACGCTGATGTGAAAAACTCTAATGAATAATAATAATAATATGATAATAATAATAACACTAGCTTGCGTTACATTTTTTCAAAGTCAAAATTTTATCAATGATATATGATCGTCTTATGCTGAATTCAAAAATACCATTCATTGTGTTTTGTTAGGTCTTGTTTTGACTATTTCATAACAAGCTGTACAAAAATATAACACTTATTTAAAAGCCTATGGACCTGACTTGTCACAGCTGATCGTGAGTGTACCTAACTAACATGTACCACCCTCCTCGCTAACCCCTACATTCCTAGAGGGGTGGGGCGTATCCCTCAGCTCAAAGGGATTCTAATATACTGTGTCATGTGTCATTTCTCTTTTCAGCTTGACATTTAATTTCAAGTAAAAAAAAAAGCCAGAGACGTGCTTTTATGTCACCGGTGATATTGTTCATCTTAACCGTCAAGCAAAAATCACTGACTTTGTGAAGAAGGCATATCACGATTAATTTGGAGTCAAACAAGGGGATCGGAATAAGCCATTCGCTTCCTAAGTTTATTGTAAAACACGTGTGTAGAACTTGAGATATTGGAAGAATAGAAAAAAGAAGAGTATGCCTGTTGCTATTTCCATGGTCTGGAGAGAAGGAAAAGATCAAAGTATGGACTGCTATGATAAATCTAAAAGGAATAAATTGCAAGAATAAACACTATGTCTAATACCCCGGTGTTCTTTCTGCCATAAGACCAATCCCACATGGCCCAAGTCGTCCTGTTCCTGGGACAGATGGTAAGATAAAATATAGCTTTGATTCCAAACATAGTGACATGACTGATGTAACTGGAGATACAAGCCAAGGAGAGGATAACTGGCCAGTACTCTTGACACAGGTAGAACTAAACGATCGGACACGAGATCTTAACCTTTCAAACAATCTGCTCAGCTGATAGATTCACATCTCAAAGAGAAACATCTCCTAGTGCCAGGAACAACTTTCTACTTGCATCGAGACCATATGAGAGAATTAAGACAGTTTTCCACGTTCCAGGATAAAACATTATGTGTTTATTGCAACAACATTGCTAGATTGATCAACAAAGTATGACGCTACCGAATGGAAATTATCTATTAGCTCATCCAGCAGAACTCTGAAAGTAGTTCTTCCACATAATGATAATTGTTGTTTTTATCTATCTCTCTTTGACATTCAGTAAAAATGAATGAAACTCATAACAGCATAGATCATTTGCTGTCTGCTGTTAACTACAAGGAGCAAAAATGGTTGTGAAGATCTTACGGTTGTTGGACTGGTCCTATGTCTCCAAGATGTGTACACAAAGTATCCTTGTTTACTGTGTCTCTGGGACATCCGGATTGACGACCAACATTATGTTAGACAAGAGTGACTGTTAAGACAAGGGTTAAAACCTGGATCGCATAACGTTCAGCCACACGTTGGCCCGAGCAAAATCCTGCTTCCACCCTTGTATATCAGATTAGGAGTAATGAGGAACTTGCTTGGGTAATGGACAGGGAAGGCAGCAAGTTTGCTTTCATCCAGGAGAGGTTCCCACGGATAAGCATGGAGAAACTTAAAACTGGTATATTTGATGGCCCTCAAATAAGAGAATTATATGAAGGTCCCAATGTTTGACGAAGCACTGAACGAACCGGAACCGTCCACCTTACAATCTCTTAAGTCAGTTGTTAAAAACTTCCTGGGAAACCACCGGCGTGTGGAATATGAGAAGGAAATGAAAGATCTTCTGAAGAATTTCAGCGAATTTGGAGTCAGTCAAACTGCTCTTTCTGCGGTCACACTTGGACTATTTTACAAACAACTGTTTATATTTGAGTGAACAGCAGGGTGAGCATTTTCAATAAGACATTTGCATTATCAATGAGGGCTTCCAAGGCCGGTGGGATGTAAACTTTCTTGCTGACTACCGCTGGTGCTGGAAACGAGATGCAGTGGTCGCTGAGTAGAGAAGAAAGTTCCTGAAAAGACCTTTCATCTATGAATAGCTCCTTTCGTGAATTTTTCAGTTTACTATGGCACAATATGAACCTTCTGCGAATATATCAGTACTAAATTTCGTATTATTTGTTTAATTCAACAAGAAAATAAATAGTTATAATCCTGTTCTATACATTTCAAGTAAGATCTTGTATCTTAAATATTTCATCTCTTTGAAAGAAAAGAGCATGATTTTTCGATTCAGCCTAAAAAAAATTGCCTTACAATCACCAATTATATAATCGACCTTAAAAACATTGAAGGCAGTGTAATAAATTATATTAATAATAGGTGTATATTTCAAATAAAACCAGGGGAGTTAACTGAGACATCATAGTAAGCGAGTTCTTGGGAAAGGTATGGATATATTTATCTCCCAGCTAGGAGTTAAACCGTATAACTACTGTTCTTCTACCAGGATGGTTTGGGCATTAAATAACCCATGAAAGTTGATATTCCATTAAACAAAGAAACCAAGCCAAATGAAAACACTAACTTCAAACATTAAACGTAAACAAAAAATATGTTGCTAAGAGTGAATTTCAGTTAAGTAGAAAATATAAGTATATATTTTATAATGAACTAAAACATTCATGTTTTAAACCATAAAAATAAATTGGACATTGTCTAAAAAAATTAAGTAATTCTAAATTAGAATATGAAAACTATTTGTAATGTATACAACATTTTAGAATCAATATTCACATTAAAAAAAGTTAGAAAAATCTGTTTGGTGGGGTCAGGGAAGATTATATACATATATATATATATAGAGAGAGAGAGAGAGGGAGAGAATCATGTATATACTCATATCATTATCATCATCATCATGTCATGCCACCACCACGGATATCCCTGACCCTCTCTTGCCACTTCTCCCTATCATTTATCGCTTTTGGCAGGTCTTCAGGATTACATCCCGTATCCTCACATAGCTGCTCTATGTATGTTCGAGCTGGTCGTCCTGCTTTTGCTTGGCCATATGTGGGGGTCAATAGGAGTACATCACTGATGAGTTCGTCCTTGCTTCTCCAGCAGTGTCCTGCGTGTCTGGTTCGTCTAACTTGAATAGTTTTCGTGATGGGACGCAGGTGGCCGTATAGTTGGTGTCTTGTGGGGTGTTGCCGCCAGGACTTGTGTTGTATAGCCACTCAATAACCATGACCATGATTAACTATACAAACGCATAATACATATATATGCGGAATACAGACTGACGCTATGATAACAGACGAGCGAAGACTTCTTTATAAAGTATACTTCTCACTTTATTGTAAGGGTTCGAAAAGGTTATTCAAGGTTTTATGGTGAGAGGGAGTTGG
Organism: Sepioteuthis lessoniana; assembly: GCA_963585895.1. Classification (NCBI taxonomy): domain Eukaryota; kingdom Metazoa; phylum Mollusca; class Cephalopoda; order Myopsida; family Loliginidae; genus Sepioteuthis; species Sepioteuthis lessoniana. The sequence continues at coordinate 64,126,789 of OY757923.1, read as the reverse complement.
ATACCGAACATAACTGCAACATATTGACCTCCACTCTTATGGCCGTCAGCGTTGTGTCTTTTTTGTTCTCCATGGCTGCTCAACCGGAGGCCCAGGGACACACTCTGCTGTCTTTCTCTACTGCATCTTATCAGCAACTTCTCTGGACCCCAACTCAATCAGGGGCCCCAAGGGTCCCCTCCGCCGGGCTTTCTCTACCACAACTCGTCTATAACTCCAACTGTAACTGTCTAGACAGAGTTATATAAAAGTTCAACGCCCACTCAATCTTTGGAATGGTATGTTTGATCGTCATGAAGCGGAAATGTCATGCAGTTCACAGGTCACTCTCTTTCGGTTCATCACTCTGAAGTGGGACCTTCACCTTGTCCCATATTATCAGCCGAGCTCACCTGCGCGATTTCCTCTAATAACTGCCATTGGAATGTGTCACTTCCTTCCAGTGCATCACTTTGAATGGTATTTTTGGCCGGGTCGAATGTTAAAATACAACACTTGTTCAATATTGCTCTCAACATTCTTGTGTAATATACTTATATACTCATGCAAATATACTTAATTTTTTTCTTCTTCCACTTTTCAAAATTACGCCATTCAACTATTATTAAAATTAGCAATGCTACGAACGTCTCTTGAAGAAGCTAGCAAAAACTATATTTTGTTTGGATATTTTAAAGCAAAAGAGTAAAATTTAAAGCTAAGTAAAAAAAAGAATTTGGAAAAGTAATGTTACAAAAATAAACAAGAATCCATTAAAATTTAAGCAATTTCACCTCGCCTTATTTGATCTCCTGTTCATCATGATAGTTTGAGCATGATGCAAATATATAACAAAATACTAATCGTTTTGATTATTTAGCAGAAATCGAATGGGAGAAATCCTTAAAAAGCGTCCAATACTAATAATATTAGAGCCAATTAGATATATTAAAGATTTAAAATAGTACACAATTCCTCTCGCTTTTCATAAAGGGGTGTTGCTCGCATACACCACTGGCATGATCTTCTGATGGAAATTATATATATATATATATATATATATATGTGTGTGTGTGTGTGTGTGTGTGTGTGTGTGTGTGTGTGTGTTCGTGTGTGTGTGTGCACTTCCTCATCAGGAGCAGGACGTTATACAAAATCTATTTCTAAGTGCAGTTTCATAGGTTTGAATTCAATGATTTCCAACTGCGCAACCTATTGGCATACCAAGATTAAAAAGGCAAGTATGCCCTATTATTTCTCCATAGCTGGAAGGCGAATGGTTGGATTCATACCGTTTCACTTTTCCCAGTGGTATAAGCGATATTCAAAAGATAAGCAGCCTCATTCAGAATTTATATATATATATATATATATATATTGGCTGCATTTCTTCGTTAATATAAATTTCATTAAACATAATAGACATTTTCTGTCTACATATTTTTGTCTAGATCTGTTCGTATTGCCGTATTACATTTATCGTATACGGCGGGAATTGATTTATGTATTGTCCATAGTTGTATGTATCCCTAATACTTTGTGCCATCATTAGGGGAGGATCTATTACAAAAGTGATGTAACTTTTGTTTTCGTTTATACTATGTAAGAGCGTCTTTACCGTTGAAGAGTATATTCTTACAGAGTGTAATTTGTCTCTTCACGAGATCACGTCTACATATATATATATATATATATATATATGTATATATAAGCATGTTCGGTTGAAGACAGCGGAACATTTTTTGTTTAAGATCTGCAATTTGAAAAGATAAATACAAAAAAATGTACACAAAATGTCAATAATTTTTACTCAAATATATATATATATATATATATGCGTGTGTGTGTGTGTGTGCATATATATTTGTGTATATATATATAAATATATACACACACGCATATATACTCTCACAAACACTCACACACACACGCGCGCATATATAAATTTATATATATATTTATTTTCAGTGTGTTGGATTGAGAAACCCCATTGATTTCAGACTGATGAGAAATGCACACAAAAAAGCTCAGGTATTTTTACCCATAAATTTGGTGAGAAATGTCACACTGATGACTTCTGTTTTTCTTTTTTTCCAAGCGTATTATATTGAAGGGGACACAACTTGATCTCAGCTAACAGATGCTGTTAATATTTGCAAAGTAATAAGAATATTTCTCCATAAATTGATGCTGTATATTGACCTCCAACCCGGCCGGGCTGTCAAAACAGGAAATGCACCTGTGTAAATAACTGGTGAATCCGATCGAGGAATATCAGAATATAACCTTGACCGTGGACGGGTTGAATGAGCGCGATATGTGACGCCCACAAGAAGAAGGTAGGTGTCGAACGATAATATAACCCTAGTGAAGACAGGAAGTCAGTCAGTTGGGGATCATACGAGTTGGAAATAAGATGCGGTAGAGAAAACCAGCACCCAGAGAGGCTGGGGCCCCAGGCCACCGGTTGAGTAGCCCAGGAGAACGGGAAATAAACGCGGTTATGGCCAATAGAGTGGGGGTCAATATGTTGCAGTTCTGTTCAGTCTACAACTCCCTCTCACACACAATCCTTTCAAATAAAGTGAGAGGTTTATTTTTCTAAAGAACTGTGTCGCACATCTTTATTGTGTCGTCTTCCTGATTCTGCAAGCATATGTGTTTGTATAGTTGGTCATGGCTATGCAACACTGATAAACTGATAGATCGATTAAAAACTACAAAGAAGGTAAAGTTGCGTTGTTTATGAATATTTTTTTTGCATAGAAAACTTTAAAAGCATGTTGTTTTTTTAACAAAATGGATCATTCACAAAACTTTAAAAATTAATTATTTAGACATCAGTTAATTTCCTAGGCATTTCATCGTCGTATGACCTAAAATAATTTGATATGATTTATTGAATGAACATTCCCTATCAAAAGTCAACCAATACTTACGTATCAGCCAATTATCTTATTGATTTAGTCTTGTATGTGAGTATGTATACAAATATATATGTGCACGTACCGCACCAATGCAGCGTACATCCACACGCAATCACACACACACATAGAGAGATGCTAACATATATATATATATATATATATATATAAATGTGTGTGTGTGTGTATGTGTGTGCGTGTTTGTGTGTGTGTGTTCAGACGCGGGAAAATACGAGCTTTTTGTAAATTACTGTTAGGAACTAACTGCATATAAGTAGAAAATGTTTCACAAAAGTGAAATTTTTTTTGACAACTTTTAAATTTTTATTCTTTAAACCCATACAAAAAATAAATTGTAGACATTCAAATCAGTGTGGATAGTTTTCTCTGAGTTATTCTTTGTGAGTTAAATACTCGGGAATTTCGTGAACTTAGACCATTGACAAAGATGGACAGTTTGAGCACTTCAGCTTTTCATGTTTAGGAGATCATAATATAGTAGTATTCTTTATGCATAGTTGCTTGCTTGCTGACCAAATGAGAGACGAAAAGGTGGAAAAAAGGGCGTACGAACAAGACGGTCCCGATAACACAATTAAGGCTGACAAGAAATTCACTGTAAAACAGACATTTATAATCAAAGAGGATTTGTTTGGTTTGGTGTAATCGCACATCCACTATTGTAGGTTAATAATGTCAAATCATAATAAAAGCATAATCAATAAAACTGTTTATATAAACAGTTCTATTGATTATGCTTTTCGGACTGACTTCATCTAGGTTGTTTTTTTCACAACGTTTCGGCCGTCTGATCCTCCGGCCTTCTTCAGGTTTATCTGTGACTGCAGATGGTAGCTACGGTAAAATAAAGAAAGACCCAACTCTGAAAACTGAGAGAAAACTGTCACAGATCCTAACTAAGAACAAAGAGGACATCGCACCGGCGAAGTATAGACAGCTGGTCTAGCATTACAGTAAGCTACCACACATGTACGGTCTCCCCAAGATACACAAAGACGGTATTCCACTAAGACCTATAGTGAGCTGCCGATGCTCAGCATTACATCCACTGAGCCGCTACCTTGTGGATATAATAAACCCATTGGCAGGCAAGTCAGCAACACATGTTAAGAATTCTGCCCATGTCATAGAACTGATCAAAGAGGCACCCATCGGTTCGCACCAAATGGTTAGCCTTGACGTAGTCAGTCTGTTCACCAAAGTCCCAACCAGTGAGGCACTAACAGTAATTCAGGACAAACTAGCTGCGGACCCTTCCATAGAAGAGCGCACATGTGTACCATTGCCGAACTTAATGGAAATGCTGACCTTCTGCATGGAATCATCCTACTTCAGAATGGGTAATGACGTATATCGACAAGAAGAAGGCTTGGCTATGGGTTCGCCGTCATCACCGGTAGTGGCGAATATATACATGGAATATTTCGAAGACATGGCCTTAAATTCAGCCCCCTTAAGGCCAACTATGTGGCTCAGATACGTTGATGACACCTTCATACTCTGGCCTCATCAGGAAGACGTCCAGGTACTACTGGAACATGTGAACACAATACGACCATCCATACAGTTCACAATGGAGTTCGAGATAAACCTGAAGAAGGCCGGAGGATCAGACGACCGAAACGTTGTGAAAAAAACAACCTAGATGAGGAAGTCAGTCCGAAAAGCATAATCAATGAAAACACCTCATCCCAAAAATATAGACAATTATTATAAACAGTTCTATTTCAAATAATTCAGTTTAGTATAAGTATAGCTTTTTGTTCATACAAAGTTGAATGTCATATTCGTTCTACTTCAAACAAATCAGTTTAGCATGAATACACAGTTTCAATGACGAAAACAGTCCCATTTGAAAAAAAATCAGTTTGGCATCAGTTTAAATGTCAAAAACAGTTCTATTTAGTTTAGCATCAGCGTACAGTTTAGTTCTATTTAACCCATAGAAAGGATCCAATCAGGTGCTACCACTCCGGTCCAGAGTGGACCTGGGAGCAGTGGCAATGAAAGGGAACTCCTAATTCTCCAAAGATCAAGCATTACTGGATCTTCACCAACAGATTCTCATTGCGGGAGAAGCAGTCGGTGAATTCTACAGCTCCTTCCGGCTGGGCAAATTATCAAAGAGGAAATTAATTAATGTTTTAATTCTAAAGAAAAAAAATTGGAAAGGGACTGAGAATATCCTTGCAACAGCAAAAGGATTTTGTTGGATTAAAACCTTGTCTGTGAGTGTGTGGTGTATTTTACTATTGATAATTACGGTTTTCTAACTTTGTGAGAATTTTGCTTTGTTCTCTCTGTTGATGAGGTGAAAGGTTTCGTTTGTGGATTCAGCACGACCTAAGTTTAGGCTTTTGAACTTTTATTGCCATTGGTGGAAATGTGGTGTTTTAGAGTCACGTTGTTTGTTTAGAACTGCGTCTACGTGTGTTTTATACAAATACATTTGCGTAGTATTGCTTTTTTCTTCGAATTTAGCGTTTGGATGTCGGTAATTTCCATTTTATTTATAGACCAGATGCAAGTTTTATGTGGTTGCAGAAAAGGAAACCGAAGGACATGTACCTCGAAAAAGGCTTCATGCTGTTACGCGATCTGCCAGAAGACAAAGAAAAACATTTTTTTATACTTACGAGCCATCAGACTTGAAATATGGTAATTTTCTTATCCTCTTTCGATTGTGTCAACCAATCACAAGTGTTTGCTTCCCCAAAAATAAATAAATAAGGGTTGATTTTTTTTTTTTTTTGCTCATTGGCCTAGCGGGTACAGTGTTCGCCAATGGTATTGGAGACCTGGGTTCAATCCCAGATCGCGTCATACCAAAAACTTTAAAATGGTACTTCATACCTCCTTGCTTAACACTCAGCAATATAAAGTACGTATCGAGGGTAAAATGATAAAACCCAAACAACCAAACCATCAAAAAGGCAATCCTATTTTTAACAACTTCTATATGAATTATTTTCTTCTTTATAAACTTATAAAGATTCAAATAGATTTTTTGAATAGAATAAGTATTCATATTCACCGAATGATAGTTTTGACCACATTCGGTATACTTTGTTTGGGAGTTAAGAATCAATTATTATTTTGTCAGTTTTATATCTTTTATTTGTGGTAAATTTTATTTATCAATTTAATTAGTTGGTTGTGTTGTATGGCATATCAACTCCAGGTCAGATTCGAACTGGGAATAATGGTAAAGTTCTAGGACAGGAGTCTCATCCTCAGATGCAGTCCCTCTTTGATAATATGCCCAGTAGGCAAGAGCTGTAGAATACACCGACTGCTTCTCTGCAGTGGGTGTAAAACCAAGACATTAGTTGTATTTTAGCTATAAATAGGACCCTAACCGGTTCTACCACTCTGGGTCAGAGTAGAATAGAGAGTAGTGACAAAGCTCTAGGACTGGGGGGTCACAATTAGATGCAGTTTAGTCTCATACACAGGGAACTATTTGACTCATGACGATTTACTTGTGATTCTTAATTTGTTTTACTTCATTCTTTCTCTTTGGATTTGTAAATATGGATTTACGATATAAACTTCTCTGCAGACCTTATGGTTGGCATACTTGTGACCAGAATTTATTTTCCTTCATCTTGCTTTTTGATTAGAGCATGACATTTAAATTTCGAATCGCATAAAATCTATCAACCAAATGCAATCTTGTTAACTTGTTGGGAAGAGGCATCATATCAATTTCGTCTCTTAGTCATTTTTAAAATCTGTTCGCACTTTTCTTAGAGAACAACCTAGCGAATATATGGCCCTGTCAACTGGGGCTGTAGAATACACCGACTGCAGAGGGGTAGGACCCCCCCCCAACGAGTGCCCATATATGACACTAAAAACTCTGATGGTGAGGCTCCTACCTTGGAGCATTGAGGAATACGGTGTACCTCCTTATTGCCATCACTCCCAGCTCCACTCCAGATGCACCTGACAGAGTCTTATCTATGAGTTAAATAGAACTATATTGAGCGCTTATGCTTAACTGATTTGTTTAAAATGGAACAAGTTACATTTAACTGTGTGTAAACAAAAAACTGTATCTAAGCTAAACTGAATTTTTTGAAATAGAACTGTTTTTGACGTTTAAACTGTGTACTTATGTTAAATTTAATTGTTTTAAATAGGACTGTTTATATGAATAAAAACTGATTTGGCATTAAATAACATACAATGGTCGATATTCTATAAAAAAACAAATCAAACCTAACTAAGAGAACACTAAGTAAGAATCAATATAGATGGCGCATTTCTATTGCTAAATACTATTCTTTCTTCTTGGAGTGTAACGAATAAATCTAGTAAAAGATTTACTACGTCATTCTAATCATATTCTTAAGTATGAATCTATTATAAAACACCTTATGTGCCCGTGGTGTAATGGTTATCGTAGTAGGGGAATGGACACGGCGACTCGAGTTCAAATCCTGGACGAGACTGATTGCATTTCACATAGCACTAATACCCTTGGGAAAGGTATGAATCCAATTATCCTCCCTCCAGCTATGGGTAAATAGAAGGTCAGACTAGGTTCTTCAGCCTTGGTGAGGCAACTAGTCTAAGAGAAGGAAAACTCTGAATTCAAACCTGTTAAACTCCGCTTAAAATCATTGACCTTGTG